>JAKSZP010010633.1:0-183422 GCA_022478985.1 Massospora cicadina | reverse complement strand
GCCATAAGGGGCAACAGCAAAGCTGTTAGTCTAAGTGGTTCAAGAGTAGTGCTGGTACAGCCTATAGGCTACAATATGAGCTTATCATCTAATAAACTTTAAATACTGTAGTGAAGCATGGGTATCTGGATATTAAGTTTATATAACTTAAAACCTTCTTATTTTTGGTTTATCTAATTAATAAAATACTTTTGGCAAGTTAAGTAAAGTTGATTTAGTAATTTGGAAGATATATTACATACTCATTTATTCAAGATAAGGGGACCATGGGACCCTTCTTATCAACACAAAAAAATAAAGGCAGGAAAAGATAGAGTAAAATCTGCTAAAAAACTTGATTAACCTCTAGTATACTAGACTAGATTCCCCTAGCCTAGCATAACTGAGGGGGAAGGGGGGTGAATTAGGTGTTTGAGAGATTGTGCTATAGCAGACAGAAATAGAGTTGGTGTATCACCTGCATGTGGTTGAAGACTGAAGATAGTTATATTGAACTCATCAATAATATCTGCAGTATCCAAAGCATCAATATAATCAGTCAAGTTATTCTCTACATGCAGGAGCAAACTTGGCAGGTGGGCAAAATCAGTTTTTTCTTCAGATGATTTACTATTGTTTAAGCCATATATTTGAGAAGCTTGGATAGATGATTCAATAGCCTTATAACCTATCATAATGATCTCTTGTTTGGCAGCAAAAGGAAAATTATTATGGAATTTTGGACCAGGGAAACCATTTTTCAAAGGGCCCAATATAGATTGAATACTATATTACAACAGAGTATTTTCAGGGGCAGCAGCTACTTCAGTTGCTATTTCAAAAGGTGGTTTGTATTGGGGACAGCCTTTTTATAGGCTAGAACAATGGCAAGGAGCCATTTCAGAAGAAAAATTTAAAAAATCCTCCCATTTGAATACCAGGTCTATCCATATAGATAATCATCATCGACAACCCAATTGAGCATATCAAAAGGATTGAGGTTGGGTATGATTGGCCCTGTAACTGATGATGATTGGGCAGGAGGTAAAATATTTGAGATGGGTCAACCTTGGGACAAATATACCAGACTGAGAATTTTTCTAGCCAGCACAGGTTTTGAACTCAAAACCTGTACTAGGGTGGAAGCAGTTTTACCTGCCAGGCTAACCACCCTTGTCACATACTCAATGATTTTAAGTATAAATAGATATTTTGGGTAGCAGTTTGCTGTTATTTGATTGATTTGATAAGGTTATTTTGTTTGGCTGAGTGGTTAATGGCTTTTGGTCAAATCAATAGGACACAGTTTAATTTTGAGGGGTGATTAGTTATTGATTGATTTGACAAGTTCAGTTAGGTTTTGCTGAGTGGTTGGTGGTTTTTGGTTGATTTGAGCAATTAAATTTGGCTGAGTGGTTATTGTTTATCTAAGATAAAAAATCTAAATTAATAAATTTGAATATATGAAATTCTATAGATACCTTAGCAAAGCACAGGTAATAAATGCTTGTATTAACATAAAGCTTTTGTTGGAATCTATAGCAGCAATAAGCTTCATTTGTACTAAAAAAAATAAGCTTCATTTGTGCAGTTTAATATGGAAATGGGTATTGGGACCATCTAGTACTAAAAAAAAATATGGAAATGGGTAGCCCCTAAGTATTATCCCACAAAGTTGCCTCTACTGAGAGCTCTACATACAATCCAAAGCTTTTAGTGTTTAACGTTTAGATGTATAGTATGGAATAAACACAATTATGAGTTTGATGTAAAAATTATTTAATATTTTGATTTATAACTTCCAATGTTGGATCATGCTACCGAGTAACACTTAAGTTCCGGAATACTTGATAAATTTTAATGGATAAACTATCAAATGATTGGTGACAGTTGAAAAAGGTGCAAAACATATGCATCAGAATTTCTCAGACTTTATTTCTATTGGAGGGATAAAACAAATTTTGCGCCGATCGTCAAATGGGAGCAATAAGTTAAGCTTAGTGATGCATGTTTTTAACTTCCAGACATTAGACGCTTGGAAGTTTAAGATTTGAATAGCAGAATTTTTGGGCGGGAAAGCTATTTCATTTTTGGGACTTTCAAACGGGCTGGCATTTAAACTATAAACTCTAGCCGACATGGTCTTTATTAACCCTTATAGCAACAACTTTACTTTTGAATGTGGCAAGTTGGACACCACAAGGTGGAAATTGGCGGAGTGCGCGGCTATCAACTACAACTGGAAGGTTTGGGTAAAGGCATGTGCTAATTCACCAAAAGGTATCGCGTATATTGGCTGCTTAATTTTAGTATACTTTATCATTAAGGCGCTCGGGGTTGGTAATGATCGCAAGGTACCCACCAATATGTTCCAGTTCGATTTTGTTGAGTACAACTCCAGCAAAACACGCGCCAAAGCGCAACGGGTCCAGGGAACTCAAGCCCCCTACTTTATTTTTGGTACTTTGCAACGCGTTTAATTAATGGTTAGAATTAGCACTTCAGTTCACCACAACAATCATATCAGTTATCCCCTCACTATCTAAGGAGTGCCATCAGCCCATGTTCCTAAGGTTTTACGAGAGGTGGTTTCCTAAAATGGTGAACACTGACCACACTGACTTAAGCATTTACGAATACCAGTGGTCAATTAATTTACTTAACCATCAACTCCAGCCACTGCAAGGGCGCAAGCCGCGAAACTTCGGGATGAGTGTCGAGTTTCTGAACGACCTTGCGGAGTTTTTGGGGGAGAGGCTTGTTAAAGACAACCAGGAACCCGAGTCCGAACCTAGCCTTCAAATCGACCCGTCCCACGTTTTGTTGATTAAAAGGGTGTTCCGTCTCTTTTCCCAGGATGGTGACGTTTTGGATGAGGCGATTGAAGGTGGGGAGTTCCAGTTTTGGCGAGAGATATTCCTCCTTTCGGTCAAATACAATCGGGATCTTTCACAGGACGCTCTCAAACTGTGCTACATTTGTTATTCGCTTGAGGTGGGCAACACTATGGATGATATCGATTATTAGCTTATTCCAAATTTTAACTAAAAAATACTCAAAAGGCTTTGCGTTCTCAAACTGAAACAAATTACATCAGTGACTCCACTATGTTTTGTGCATTGGTTTGCATTTCGAGTTAGAATTTATGAATTTGCTTTTAAAAATCTTGCCTTTATCTAGATATTTAAAATCTACATTTGTTCAAGTTGGGTCAACGTAAGGGTAATAGTTGATACAGTTAAGTTGCCTTTATGTATCGTTAAAGGCTTTAGTTTATGTGATAATTGTAGGTTAAGAGACTATACTAGCTGCTTTTAACAAGTTGTTATACTTAAAAGGAACATATGTATTAACCCTTTAAAATTTGATTCTGAAACATAGATCAACCATTTTATCCAGTTGGAAAATCATGATTAGAACAAATTGATCCATAAATTTATCCAAGTGTGGATTAAAGCTAAGTTATAAATTGTCAATACTGTTGATTTAGAAAGTAAAGTCCATCCTATTAGTTAACACATTTAACGGATTTTCTTAGTTGCCTTGATTGTATGAGAAAAGTCGAGTAATATTATGACTCTACCCAACCTTCTATAAACTAGAGTTTGCCCGCAGTCTTGACCATACAACTTGTACCTCTTCAATTTGACTATCAATTTCCCACTTTTATAATTATTTTTATATTTAGTTTCAAGTTTTATTGGTGGTACAATATATTTTAGCGCCAATTAAATTCCCTGATATAAAAACGGTAGCCAAGTGCTTGCTACCTTTGATCCAACCATCCAGATAATAGGGATTTTAGATTAAATACTACTACTCACTCCTTATATATAAACAACTAAGTCGATTTAAGTGCCAAATCAAAATGATAATTTTTATCAAAAAAGTTATAGACCATATATCGCCCTACTAAGTTTCTCATGGACCTCTTTGATTATAAACTGACACTTTATATATAGGCAGAACATGCTTAAAGGATATTTAGCATTTAGAAACATATAGAATTTTTTATTTGATTATTGCTAAAAAATATAGATATCTTTATTTAGCTTTTATTCTTTGTTGGCTTTAGTATAGTGATGTTATCTAGCCTTATTTTACTAATACAGCTTTATCTAGACACTATCATTAAATAGCAAGAAATAAATCAATCATATGGTCGGTAAACATAATACACTATAATCTTTCACATCATATAACTATTTAAGACTTAATTCACCTTCTAAAGCTATTATTAATGTAAAATAAAGCGTGACAGCCATAAATAATACATAGCGTTTAAATTTTTGTATTTAGCTTAAATCATAGAATATAAATTTATATCTTCGCTTTTCAGAGACAACATGGCAAGGAAAACTAGGCTTTCAAAGAGGTGTCATGATCGAGCTTTTGCATATCATGGTATTTGTAATTTGTATATAACTTGATAAATCACTTACCATCTTTGGAGTAAAGCAATGGTGTCACTTTACCAATGAGATCACCAATCTATCATATGATATCCCCTCCTTTATCTAATTCCCGTTACCATTTATTAATTTTCATTTGCTTTCTTTTTGAAACCCTTCAAAACCTTTTCCTTTAAAAATTTTTGATAGATTAGGTATATAAGCCTGCTCTCGATTCCTAATAAACTATCAAAAGTTCTTCCTTCATATGTTTCCCATCGTTTAATATTAAACTCTATCCCCATATGTTGATTTAGATATTTTGGTCAGAATGTCCTCTTGCATGCACCAACACCTGACTACTGAAATGACTGAATGAACTAAAACCAAAGGTGTCTTCTGAACCTTAAGTCATGATCAACCCAGGATTTCTAAGCTGTTGCAATAGATGGTGATCCTTCCAGGGATGACACTAAGGAGCCTATAACCAGTATACTGACTAACCAAGTTAATCCATCTACTTTATATTAGCATGTGCCAAATAGAATCTCGAAATTTGACTATAGCTTATTGACAGATGGGCAGAAAACTGTAATGCATGTTGAGACAAAAGTGGGGTCAGCTCCCAGCGATATTTATAAAAGTGACCAGCCTACTCATCAGAACCACTTGAAAATAGCATAGCGCCAACTTAACTTTTGAATCCTGGAACCGATGGCAAGCTCATACCTGAGACAAATTTCAAATTTCAGTCTCTCAAATCTATGTTAAGTTCCATCAGCTTTACCTCTAGTTTTCTTTTAGTATAGCAAATTTATCACAAAGTTAAAAATGTGTGGGACTTTAAAAACATATTATCTACCACCACTGTGAGGAAGTTGATCTTCAACTCCTTGCCTGGTTCCTTGATGCCTTCAATGCCCTTACCTTGATTGTCAAGAGAGTGTCTGTAACTCTCTCATTCCCAGCAAGGTGATGTGGGATGCAAACCCACATTGCTAAGGAACTACCCTTTAAGAAAAAGGGAAAGAAGACACCTCAAATGGTGCCTGTGCAAAAGGTACCCCAGGCAAGGGTGTAGAGCGCAACATATAGTACCAGGTAAGTGAGGAACATAACAGCTTGAGTGGACCCCAGAGGGGAGTCCATAATCAAGTGTAACTTGGCATCAGGGGGCTTGGGTGCCTCAATCTGGAGGGGACCTGGGTGGCCCAAGGGAGCACCTGGGATTTTGGTAAATTGTGATAGAAGGTAGTGGCCCACATAGTTGGAGACCTCCCTGAAGAGGTCTGCCACCAAGTTAGCCCAAGGAACCATAAGTAAAACAAAAAAATTGGGTATTTTTATTTAAGAAAGTCACCCAACAAGGAATTTTGGTTGCAAAATCATATTTAAAGTGGGTCAGGGAAATTTAGGTTCTGCAGAAGTGCGCCCAAGCCTTGACGCTCCAATAAACAGATGCTTCCATCCATTTTGTAAAATACACCAAAAGTGCCTTCACTCAAGTAATTGATTGAAGCCGTATTTTACCTGAACTTAAAATTAAATAACTTGAATGGGATTCGAACCCTTGCTCTCCAATTAACCAAATTGAACCGTCTTCATTTGTAACGTACATCGTTCATTTCAGTGCCTGGGCCAAGATAAGAGGCTGGGCATTTTGCACCCCATTAGTATCAACCTGGGCATGCTTGGCTTGCACCCAGCGTTGATCTAAGGTGTGTTTCAGGTCAGAAAGAGCCTGAAGTTTCACCTTCTGGGCCTCCTGTCACCCAGCCTTATCTCTAGCATCAGTTCCCACTATTATGTTATTCAACCATGACATTGATGCAGTATACCAAGCACAACTGACATGTATGGTTCAAGCCATTGCTGTTTGCTAAAATTATGTGAGAATGGTGACCCAAAGCCAAAATCAACCCCAAAATTCTACTGTTGAAAATTTGAATGCCAAAGATTTAGATGCCTCCAATACTGAGGACATTCTGACAATCCCTAATATTAAGCAACACTTTGAAGTTAACCAATAGATTTATGCCTGTCATGAATATGCTGATTATAGTAAAACTGGGCTTCAAATCTGGGTGTGTAACAACCCAGTGGAAAGCCCAGAATGCCAATGGCATAGGAGTTCTGATCAGATGTATGAGGGATCACCTATAGTTCTTGTGAGGTAAAAAAGTTAAATAACATACCAAAGTCCCCATGGCAAATCAAATGGCTGCAATAGAGAAAACCTTTATTCTTGCTGGGTCATCTCCCAGGGTGGGAGAGGCAAATAAAGATGACCAATCCTCCTGGGTTTGCAGTTGGTGACCTTTGAGCTCTTTTCCCAATCCTTCTGGTGTTGTTTCATCATGATAAAAACTCTAAATTTTATTTTTATTTTCAAAATTTTGGAGATGCTGATTGGGTTCAAGGATTAAATCAAATCATATCAAATCAAATTGACTGTTGGGAGGCCTTGGGATTTGCCTTGCACCCGTTGAGGAGTTTTGCAATGGGTTGAGAGGTCAGGGATATTGCTAGGATGGCAGATCGATTTTAAAATCTGGCTCAGGTCAGATTAGCCCTTGCCAAGGTGGCCCAGATAGTCCAGTGGCTGGTTATCACCTCATGGTTTTAAGGACAGCTGTTTCTTGCCTCCAAATGAGAATTGCAATTAGTGGAGATGGCCATATTCTGCCCAAATTTTGCTGAACTACCAGTGGATTGGTGGAGCAAATTAGTTTAAATTCTCCAAATATTTCACAAAGTGGGAGGAAGAACAATAGCTTGTCTACCGGATGTCAAAGGGGTAGCAGATCGTTTTGAAGAGTTTGGCAGATCCAAAAACTCTTTTGAAGTAATGGTTTGGCATCATGTGCTCATAATTAAATTTTTGATCATTGCGATAACCATTTAGTGGGTCACTGAATTGATGGCTTGGATGGCCCACTAGATGACCATTAGCTCTAAAATGTAGATTGCTGTGTACTTTGATGGGTTAAGTGAAAGTATGTATGAAAAGAGACAGAGTCCATGGAGAGGGTTTGGGTAAAGATCAGTTTATTTCAAACCTAAGAAGGAAAATGGACTGACAACTACCTCTTCCAGATGCAGTTGCCTTATATACAAGAAATGTGGAAAAAGGGGGTCATGGGTATGTTTTCTTTGACAGAGGCAGCTGACGTACTCAAGGGTACTCAGCCTGGTCTTGGGGCGTTGTCATCCAGCTTATGCAAAAGGTCACAAAAACTCTGCCAACATGATCATCTGATTCGCCAGGGAGGGACCCTCACTGACACAAACTTGAGTGGATCTATTTGGATCAAAGGGGCAACAGAATTGGACTCTACCAGGGTAGATTTCAGCAAATTTTAAAAGGTTTGTTTCATTTTTTTTAAAAACAGATTTTCGACTTTAATTGGCTTTCCCAGACCTAGAATTTCAGATTCCGTGATCTGGACTGGTTTTCCTGACTCAGAAACCAATTCCTGGTTTTGTTGCCAATTTTATCCCTTTTCAAGGAAGTGAGGGATGGCGGGGTGAAGGAAAGTGGAGGGAGGAGTTCTGTAGGTGACTTCTGGCCTGTATCACCTCCCTACAAACCTCCTTTATCATTTCAACAAGGGTTAAGCAGCCAAAGGGTAGACTGTGGAGGGATATTTTGGTGACAATGCTGCTACCTGACGTTCTTCAACCACATGCTTAAGTTCCACAGTTGAGCCAAGGGCTCCACATGGTCATTAGGTCCCTTCTACTTCCTAAAAGGGACCTTTTCTAGATCCAACCCAAATAGTCATGTCTCCAAACTTACATTATACTCTCCTTTTCTAATGGGAAACATTCCTCCTCCTAGTATATGAACCAGGACATAGTTCTTGTGTCTAGTAGGGAGGCTGAAGGCCAAAATGGTAGCTATTTTCTTGGGTGGATAGGGGTCCTCAGGATGTGACTCATGGAACTCAGCCACTAACTCCTTGCAATTCATGCAGTCCTTTGCACTTACCCAACTTTTTTATAGGCTGGGTAGCTTTCCATGCAACCAGGTACTGGACCGACCTCCTGGATTTCCTTGAGGCCAGTATTGCCTCCACTTCTGTCTCTTAAGAGGCCCACACAATAATGGACTCTGGGTTAGAAGGAAGTTCACCCTTAAAGGGGGATAGTTGAGAGATGTGGAAAACATTCTGTTGTTTTCAGAGGGCAGGAAGTTTGATGCAGTATCACCATTACCAAAATCATTTTCTACCTCAAAAGGGCCATAGCGCTTACTACCCAACTTCCTAGAGGGAACCTTTATATTCAAGTGGCGAGTGTTAAGCATAAAAAGTGAGCCTACGGAGATGTCATACCCTGGAAGTCATTTTCTATCTGCAAACTCTTTAAAGTCTTCAATGGCTTTTGATAAGTGCTCTTGGATAAGATTTTGGTATCTCAGATTTAGGTGATCTGATCCTCTGCTGCGGGGACTGCTGAGGTTAAGCGTGCTCCAATATGGAAGGATGGTTTGTAACCCAATGTTGCTTCAAAAGGGGAAAATCCAGTGAAAGAGTGTGGGGCATTGTTTTAGGGAAATTGCGTTAAAGGAAGGTCTGTGGGTCAATTGTCCTAGGTGGCTGAGGGTAACAATGTAAATATTTTTCTAAAGCTTGATTAACTCTCTCAGTTTGCTCATCCAATTGTGGGTGATATGATGTAAAACGACAGGCTTTGATACTAAGAAGTCCCAGTAAGGTATCCCAAAACCTGGCCGTGAACTGTGGACTACGGTCACTTACAATTTCCATTTGGAGTCCAAACATGGAGAAGACATGAGTGATGAAG
Source organism: Massospora cicadina (assembly GCA_022478985.1). NCBI lineage: Eukaryota > Fungi > Entomophthoromycota > Entomophthoromycetes > Entomophthorales > Entomophthoraceae > Massospora > Massospora cicadina. Next base: position 174,243 of record JAKSZP010010633.1, on the reverse strand, counting down.
AGTGCTGCATTATCTGCCGCTGTTATAGTCTTTTACATGCAATAAACAACGCAAACTTAGTGAACCTATCCACAACCACCATTATGGCATCAAACCCCTTGGACATGGGAAGTTAAACAATGAAGTTTACTGAGACAGTAGTCTAGGGATCCTCAGCTTGTTGCAAAGGATGAAGAAGGCCCTTTTTTGCTGTGCGGTCTGATTTAGAGCGAGCACAGGTAACAAAGATTGATACCCAAGCTGAAATATCCTTGAAGAGCCAGGCCAATTATAGGTTCTTTTGACTAGCTCAGCACATTTCTTTGAACCAGGATTGCCTACTGTAGGTGGGGTGTGATATTCTTCGAAAATCTGCATTCACAGGGTGGGTGGGACCCATATCCTATCCACAAAGAAGATCATTCCATTTTTTAAGTGGTACTGGGGCCGTTTGCGCTGCTTAGTATTCATGGCATTCACCAATTCAATTCCTCTGGGCAACATAATTGAACTGCTAAAAAGCGTTTGCACATGGGTGTTTCTGGAGAGATATCAGCATATGCTACCATAACAGAGGTTAGTGAGAGGATCATGGTGGAAGGCACCACTGTGGTGAGCTCAGACAGGTCCTCCTCTGGTCCTGGAGCTAAGGCAGGGTTGTGACTCAACATATCAGGCAGCACATTTAGTGGCCCTTTTATGAACTCATACTTGAAGTGAAAGTTACAAAGATCCCTGTATCTGCATGCTTGACAGTGATCCAGCTTTTGGGGTTTACAATAATACAATAAGGACTTATTGTCATGCATACTGTGTACTTCATGCTTTGCTCCCTGAAGAAGATATCTTTAAATACTCAGCGACAATGCTACTGCATCCAACTCTTTAACATAGATTGCCCATGCTTTTTCTGTGGAAGTAATTTTTCTAGAGAAGTATGCCGTTGGGTGCTCTATCCCTTCATGCTCTTGCAACAGTACCGCTCCCACTGAAACTGCTGATGCATCACATGCCACAATGAATGGCTTGGATGTGTCAGCATGCCGTAGGACTGGCTCTGATAGAAAAACAGTTTTGATTGCCTCAAAGGCTTGTTGACACTCCTTTGTACATTTGAAAGGAACATTCTTCCCTTTCAGTGGATGGAAGGGTGACGCCAGCTGGGCAAGCACACGAGAAAAATTCTTAAGGAGAATCACAGTGCCCAGGAAACTTCTTAGTTGTTTTTGGGTGGTAGGGTCGGCCAGGACTGAATGGCCTCCAGCTTACAGAGGGGACAGCATGCCTATCCTTAAGGGCCAGAATCACTAAGAAAGTTACTTCCTCTCAAAAGAATTTGCATTTGAAGGCTTGACAAAGAGACCTGCCTTATTAAGGGCTGCCAATACAGCCTATAAATCCTTGGTATGATGTTCATGAATTGGGGAATGGATCAAGTTATCAACAATGTAAGCGACAGCGCAGATAAATCTTAAGTCCCTGTCAGACGAACAGCAAGTAAGAATTAGACTGGCCTGCCAGCCAGAGTGCAGAGCACCTGAACGGCAAACCAGAATGCCCAATACATTGATGTTGATATGATGAATATGGAACCGGAAAGAAGTTCCACCAATATCTGCCAATGAGCCAGAATTTTGTATAGGCACAAGATAGAGTACCAAATTCTCACGGCCATTAACCCCAAGGGGTGTAAGAATGTCGGAGGATAATGTGGCTTAATTTTTCAACATATATAAAAAAACTAAATTTTGGGGAAGGTTTTTAATGAAAAATTTAAGGAAGAAAAATTGACCAACAATTTTCTCAGTGCGATGTGTCTGATTAAATAAAAGTCAATTTGGGGGAAAATAAGCCAGGATCAGGTACCGCAAATTTGACCTAACTGGCGAATTATTTGGGAATGGTCGGGTTAGTTTCCTGAGAACCAACATCAAAAAATTTGGTGGCAGGCCAATTGCTGTCAGTTTGACCTCGAACGTTCAAACCAAGGTTCAGATACGTTTCTGATGGTTGGCGTGACAGCATTTAGCCCAATGAGCGGCAGGAATACCCCAAGGCCACCCCACATAGGGGTGGGCCCATTTGGTTGGGAACTGGGTTCAGGACGCCCAACCTACCTGTGCTCAGTCTCTGGACCATTTGTTTGGTCCTTGGCATGGCGTCAAGCGCAACACCCAATTTTTCAGCAGGAAGCTTTGGAGCCTCGTCGATGGTGTCTGGTGCTATTACCTGCCCATTGAGGGTGATGACTGATGGATTTGGGAAGGGAAAGATTTTTCTGATTGTCATGTTAACCAAATTGCAACTGTTGGGCATTCTGGCCAATAAATCAGTCTTCATACCTTTTTGACCATTTAAATCTGAGCATTGGGCTGATTGCCTCTTGAATTGGTTACAATCATTTTCATTTCAGCAATCTCACCACAGATTTCTCTGATTTCCTATAGCAGTTTTACTGAGGAGAGTGTGGGTACTGGGAGTGGTATCCAAAGCGGGAGAGCTGTTACCCAGTGCTCATCTACCATGTGAGTGAGATCGCCCTGAGTAATGAGGGGTACAGCCATCCTTTTTTAGTGCCTTCTTGCTTTAAAATGGGAAAATGGTCCGATTGACACCTAGAGGACGTTCCCCAGGACTTACATTACCCTTTCCTTTTCCCAATGGAAGAGCCCCACCACTGGGGAACTGCACAAGAGCCACATTCATGTGCGCCTTGAGCAACTTGATTGCCATAATAGTCGCGACTTTTTTTGGGGGGGGCGGGAAACTTTTGGGTGGGATATGTGGAAAGCCTCAACCAGGTCCATGAAATTTGTGCAATTTCACGCCTTAACCCAACTGTTTTCATAGGCTGGATACCCTTTCCAGGCCATGAGGTATTGTACAGAACGTTGGGATTTCCGGGATGACAAGATAGCATCTACCTCAGCCTCCTCCTTGTTTTTGACAATGATCGGTTCAGTTCTGTGGAAATTGTACCTCTGAAGGGTGACATATGGGAAACATGGAAAACGGGATGCTGCTTCCAATGCGCGGGGAGCTTCAGTTGGAATGCCCCATTGCCCAAAAACTCCTCCACCAAATGAGGACCTAAGCGTTTACTAGCAAATTTACAGGAAGGGGCCTGGATATTTAAGTAACAGGTGTCAAGCATAATGTAAGAGCCCTTCATAAACTCGTGACCAGAAAGATGCTTCCAATCTGCGAACTGCTTGTAGTCATCTATAGCTTTGGTGAGGTCTTCCCGCACTAAGGCTTGATTCATTCTAATATGAGCAGCGTGGTCTGTGGCAGCTTGAACCTCTGGCCGCAAGCACAGTCCAACCAAAAACAAAGGATTATAACCCAACGTTGCTTCATAAGGGGAAAACCCCATGGAAAATGTGGGTCCCATTATTGTACGCGAATTGGGCGAGAGGGAGGTTATTGGCCCAAGTATCCTGCGCAGCTGTAGCATAGCAATGCAGTTAATGTTCAAGAACTTTATTGATCCACTCGGTCTAGCTGTCAGACTGAGGATAATACGCCATGGAGTGACAGGGGGATATTTTCAGGATTAATAGGAGTTCACTCCAAAACTGCGCAGTGAACTGGGAACCACAGTCACTGAAGATCTCCTGAGGGAGACCAAACATCAAAAACACATGGCATATGAAAAGGCGGGCAGTTTCTTCAGATGTAGTCGCGGAAGTGCAAGGTGTAAAAAGGGAAAATTTTGTGAAGTGATCCACCACTACCATCACCACTGTGAACCCGTTAGAACAGGGGAGCTTGACAATAAAGTCCACAGACACCAATGTCCATGGGCCCTCCGCCTATTGTAAGGGGTGCAGGAGGCCGTTTTTGCTGGAATGATCTGACTTGGCCCTGGCGCAACTAACACAATCGGCGAGCCAGAACTTCTTTTGTTAAGCCTGCCCAATTGTAGGCCCGTTTGATCAAATTGATGCATTTCTTAGAACCAGGGTGACCAATCATGGGGGGATCGTGATGTGCACGAAATACCTTGGTTTGGAAAGAGGGAGGAACCCAAACGTGAGATCAAAAATATATAAGACCCTCCTTCAGTGATTATAGGGAGTGTTTATGCTTCTGGTGGGATAACTGCTCGACTAACTCCACGCCCTCAGGGCAGACCATTTGACCGACCAAGACCTGAGCAACTAACGGAGCGTCAAGGCCAGAGTAAAGGAAGAAATGACAGGGGGAACAATTGATAAGATTTGGGTGGTAGGAATCACAGTAACGAGATCCACTTCCTCTGGTTCTGTGGAAGTTTGAGCAGGGCTGCGGCTGAGAAAATTGGGAAGTACATTTAGCGCACCTTTCACAAATTCACATTTAAAGTTAAAATTGCACAGGTCCTGATAGGTTCAGGCTTGCCGGTGTGCCAATTTTTGGGGTTTACAAAAGTACAACAGGGCCTGGTGATCCGTGCGAACTGTCACTTCATGTCAGGCACCTTGTAACAGGTACCTCCAATGAGTTAAGGCCCATGCAACGGCTGCCAACTCCTTGTCATAATTAGCCCAAGACTTCTCCATAGAGATAAACTTTCAGGAAAAGTAGGCGACCGGATGTTCCAAACTATCGTGCTCCTGGAGCAACACTGCTCCAACAGCTACTGACAACGCGTCGCATGCAATGATATACGGTTTGGTGGGATTGGCATGTTTTAAAATGGGAGGGGATACAAACACCTCTTTAATCGATTTGAACACCTGTTGGCATTCATCCGTCCAGTGATATGGTACATTTTTCCCTGTGAGTGGGTGGAGTGGGGCGGCGAGCTGTGAAAGTGGGGGAGATAATTTTTCTAAGAAATGATGGTTCCCAAGAAGCTCCATAGTTGTTTCTGGGTAGTAGGGGTTGGCCACTCCTGGATAGCATCCAATTTATTGGGAGGGATTGCGAAACCATCTTTAAGAACCAGGTTCCCAAGGAAAGTAACCTCCTCCTTATAAAACTCATACTTGGAAGGTTTGAGGAACAACCCTGCCTTATGCAAGGCGACCACCACCGCTTCTAAGTCAATAGCGTGTTGTTCAGGAGTTGGGAGTGAATCAGAATATCATTGATGTATGCAACAGCACAGGTGAACTGGAGGTCACCCAGTACATTGTCAATCATCCGTTGGAATGTAGTGGGGGCATTCTTCAGCCAAAAGGCATTACACGAAAATTGGAAAATGCTGCACTTCATCTGGATCGCTGTTAACCATTCATGTCCTTCCATTACCTTAATTTGATTGTAAGCGTTCACCAGATCCAGCTTAGAAAACACATGGGATTTGGCGATTGCCTGACTGATTGTCTGCTCCAGAGGCAATGGGTAGGGATCAGTAACTGTTATTTTATTCAAATGGCCATAATCCATGCAGGGATGGAGAGAACCATCCGCTTTTTTGGTGAAGATGATGGAGAGGTCTCCTTGAACAAACAAACTTTTCTCAACATAATGTCCAACCAGTTATTGAGTGCAACTTCTTCCTCCGCTGTATGGGGATAAAACGGACATTTGATATTCACCAACTCCACAGTTATTTAAAACCCTTAATCAAACCTGGTGTGTTTAGGCAGGCGATCCGCCTTATCCATATTGAAGATTCTCTGATAGCGCATTAAGTTTTTGGGGAAATTGGATGGGATGCCCGCAGAAGTGACTAGGGTAGTGATAGAGCTGGTTCCTAAGTATCTTCTTGAGGGTGTCGATCAAAAGGAATTTTCCTTCTGAATGATCATTGGTAAATGACAATGTTTTAGACTCTAAATGAATCTTTACGTGTTGTCAACGCCACCATCCCACACCAAAGATCACTGGAAACACCAAGTTCAGCATAGCCATAAAGCGATCGCAGGAGCTGAACTGGTGGATTGAAAAAAGATACCAGTCGGCGAATGACATATAAGGGCTGGTAAGCAGATGAGGCCACCATCACTGAGGAACCTGCATCCATTTCCGGTTTAATTGTTGCGCCAACTCAACACTCATGAAGTTCCCTGCAGCTCTGGTATCCACCAGGGCCTCAAAGGAGACGTGATGAGAACCAACGCTAATCTTCATGGGTACTAAGAAGTAAGCGTAATTATCCTTATTGGTAGTTGTGGATGAATCCATCAATACCGAAGAGATGGTGGTGGGGTCTGGGGAAACCAATGGGCAGATAGCCACAGCAACTATGGGGTATGGTTTTGGAGTTTTGAGTGTGGCTGAACTAATGTGGTCAGAGATAATCTTCTTTATACCTGGCTCAGTTGGAAAGAAGGAACCATTGCTGCGCCTATACACATGAGAAAGGTGGAAATGGCTAAGAATGATATTTGGTCAATTATGTCAGGCGAACAGCAAGTAAGAATTGGACTGGCCTGCCAGCCAGAGTGCCAGAGCACCTGAACACCAAACCAGAATTCCCGAGAAATTGCTGTTGATATGATGAATATGGAACTGGAAAGGAGTTCCAACAATATCTGCCAATGAGCCAGAATTTTGTATAGTCACAAGATAGAGTACCAAATGCTCACGGCCATTAACCCCAAGGGGTGTAAGAATGTCGGCGGATAATGTGGCTTAATTTTTAACATATATAAAAAAACTAAATTTTGGGGAAGGTTTTTAATGGAAAATTTAAGGAAGAAAAAATTGACCAACAATTTTCTCAGTGCGATGTGACTGATTAAATAAAAGTCAATTTGGGGGAAAATAAGCCAGGATCAGGTACCGCAAATTTGACCTAACCAGCAAATTATTTGGGAATGGGCGGGTTAGTTTCCTGGGAACCAACATCAAAAAATTTGGCGGCAGGCTGAGTCGCTGTTAGTTTGACCTCAAACATCCAAACCAAGGATCAGCTACGTTTCTGATGGTTGGCGCAATGGTGTTTAGCCCGACGAGTGGTGGGAATCCCCCAAGGCCACTACACATAGGGGTGGGCCCATTTGGTTGGGAACTGGGTTTGGGACATCCAACCCGCCCATGCTCAGTCACTACACTGTTCGTTTGGTCCTTGGCATGGCGTCAGGTGCAACACCCAATTTGTCAGCAGGAAGCTTTGGAACCTTGTCGATGGTGTCTGGTGCTATTACCTGCCCATTGGGGGTGATGCCCAATAGATTTGGGAGGGGGATTTTTCTGATCATCATGTTAACTGAATCACAACTGTCAGGCATTCTGGCTGATAAATCAGTCTTCATACCTTTTTGACCATTTAAAATCTGAGCATCGGGATGATTGCCTCTTAAATTGGTTATGATCAATTTCATTTTGGTGATCTCAGTGCAAATTTCTCTGATTCCCTGTAGCAGTTCTACCGAGAAGAGTGTGGGTACCAGGTGTGGTATCCCAAGTGGGAGAGCTATTACCCAGCGCTCATCTACCACGTGAGTGAGATCGCCCTGAGTAACAAGGGGTACAGCCATCCTCTTCGGTGCCTTCTTGCTTGAAAATGGGAAATGGTCCAATCAACACCCAGAGGATGTTCCCCAGGACTTACAGTCCCCCAGGACATCATTGATTAATCGTTGGAAGGTCTGCTGGGGCGTTCTTCGATCCAAATGGCATCACCTTAAACTGAAATATCCCACGTCTTGTCCTAATGGCTGTGAGCCACTCTTGGCCCTCCTTGACCCTCACCAGGTTAAAGGCATTAACCAGGTCCAACTTTGAAAAGACTCAGGATTAGCAATGGCCTGAGCAATGGTTTATTCTAAGGGGAGGGGTATTGATCAGGAACTGTCACATTGTTAACATGGTCATAATCCACGCATGGGCGTAAGGTCCCATCCGCCTTCTGGAAAAGACAACTGGTGAGGCGATGGGGGAGGATTCCTTGGTAATCCATCCTTTGTCCTGTATACCATCCAACCAGATGCCCATCGCCTTGTCTTCTTCCTCCGTGTGAGGGTACAACGGGAAGTTGATCTTGACAAGATACACTGTTAGCTGGATAACAAAATCAAATTCTTAATGGGGAGAAAGTCGAGTTGCAAGTCTCATGTCAAAGGCATCCTTATATGGGGCTAGGAAGTCAAGAAAATCTTGGGGGAGGTCCAAAGGGGGCAGCTCAGAGGAAGAAATTGAGCTGAGTGAGGGCTCTATTGTGAGAGTTTCAATTAGTGGGAAATCTCCACTACATCTCTTATTGGTAAAGGACAAAGAGTTATATCCATTTTGATGTTCACCTGTTAATGACGCCACCACCCTACCCCCATGATGACAGGGTATATTAATAAGGTACAGCTGAAAAGTGGTCGCAGAAACAAATTTGTGGATAAACAACTACAAAGGACGTTGGACAGTGTGGCAAGTCATTGGTGCGGATGAAGCACCTAATATAGAAGGAGCTAGCATCGTGTCCAGGTCTAGGGAATGTGCCACTCTTAGATCCATAAAGTTGCCCACTGATCCAGTATCGAGGAGTGCTTGTACTGTGACCTTTCGTACTCCTACTCTGAAGGTAATGGGAAACAGGAAATAATACTAGTCCTCTTTATTGGTCATTGAAAGAGAGAGGGTAACGGAAAGTGGGGTTGGCCCATAATGAGAAGTATCCCTTGATAGCCAATGAGCTACTCTGATTCTCATGGGATTCCTCTGTGAGGTTCTCCTGGTCACTAGTCAGGATGGAATTGGAAGGATCTACCACTATGCCTTTGTTCATCACTGTTGTGAGGGAGGAACTTTCATGGTTCTGTATGGTGGGTGGGCTTACCTGGTGGTAGAAGGATTAGGCTCAGTGGTATGAGAATCAGTTTCTTGATCAGGTGCTACATGGGCTTCCACCTGGGCCATTTGTATGGGTGTTAGGGTAAGTTTACTTGGTTACAATGTCACAGTTAGCTCCTCATCTGCAGAGAAGGGGAAGGGACTATCCACTGGTGGCTTGTTACTCTTCAAAGTAACCTGCGGATAGAAAGATACCACTGCTACCCCAGGGGAACGCTTCCCTGGACTCTTATTCCCTGAAGAGATAAGAGTAGGTGGTTCAGACTGGAATGATCTAGCTGGGAGGGGTTTGCGGTTGGAGAAGATGTCATTACTGCCACTGATGGTATATTTGCATGGAAGGGTTTTGACACCACTGAATATGCTAAGGTAAATGCAGCCTCCATGGATACTGGAAGAGGATCCCATGCGGCATTTCTAGATGCATAGTTGTCCAAGGATGCTCTGAAAGCTGCCACTGCAAGGCCTGTAGGGATCCCAGCTGAAGGTGCTAATGCTGTGAAGGCCTCTACCAGTGAAGGCAAGTCAGGGACTTTCTGGTGGAGGGTAACGAGATGATAGAGGCGGGATGCTCTAGATTCAGGTGCTTGTACTGCATCAGATACTAAATTCAATAAGGGAGCGTGATTCCCCATTTTGTTTGCAGCCCCTAATAATCCTCTGACCCAGCGGCGTGCTTCTCCACAAGAGCATCTAAGAGAGCCACACTTCTCTGTGCATCAGTTGGAGTGGGAGTTTGAGAACCCCCAGATGCAATGCGTACATGAAGATCTTCCAGAGCATCTAGCACCTGTTATGCTACTTCAGGAGGTGGGACTGGGCGAATACTCATTGTCACTACATCTGCTAAAGATGCAGCCTAATTTACTGGTGCTGAATGGACGTTATCCTGGGTCAATAGAAGTTGTTTGCATGCCCTGCAGAAGGAGAAGAGTGATCAGTAAGAGAAAACTAAATCACATAGGGAATGCAAATGCATTTTACTTAAGCAAGCAACTTCTTCGCCTGATCCCATGAGGAGGGCGGAAAGTGCTGAAGTTATTGGTCAGTCCATCATGTCATGAATTCTGCTAATTAAAGTAAGACTGGGATTCAAATCTGGGTGTGTAACAACCCAATAGAAAGCCCAGAATTCCAATGGCATAGCAGTTCTGACCAGATGTAGGAAGGTTACCATATGATTCTTGTGAGGGAAATAAAATTTAAAGAACATACCAAAGTCCCCCATGGAAAATCAAATGGCTGCAATAGGGGAAACCGTGAATCTTGCTGGGTCATCTCACAAGGGTGGGAGAGGCAAGAAGGATGACCAATCCTCCTGGGTTTGCAGTTGGTGATCTTTGGGCTCTTTTCCCAATCTTTCTTGTATTGTTTCATCATAATAAAACTCTGAAAACTAAAATTTTCAAAATTTTGCTAATACTGATTGGGTTTGAGGATTATATTGAATTGAATCAAATTGACTGTCAGGAGGCCTTGGGCTTCACCTTGCACCTGTTGAGGGGTTTTGCAATAGGTTGAGGGGTTGGGGACGTTGCAGGATGGCAGATCGATTTTATAATCTGGTTTGGGCCAGATTGGCCCTTGGCAAGGTGGCCCAGATAGTCTGGTGCCTGGTTATCACCTCACAGTTGTGAGGATGGCCATTTGTCGCCTCCAAACAGAGAATTGGAATTAGATGAGACGGCCTCATTTTTCCCAAATTTGTGCCAAACCACCAGCTGATCAGTGGAGAAAATTAGTCTGAATACTTTGACTATTTTGAAAAGGGGAGGTGGACCTGTAGATTGTCTGCTGGGTGTCAAAGAGCTCAGATCATTATGAAGAGTTCAACAGATCCAAAAATTCTTTGAAAGTGGCAGATTGGCATCGCATGCCCAAGGCAAAATTTTTGATCATTGTGATTATTGTTTGGTAGGTCGCTGATTCAATGGCTTGGAGGGCCCACTAAACAACCATTGGCCCTAAAATGCAGATTGCTGCGGACTTTGCTGGGTTAAGTGAAAGTTTGTTTGAAAAGAGGTGAAGACTTTGGAGTATTTATTGGGTAAAGATCATATTTATATTAAACTGAAAGGTGAAAATGGACTGACAACCGCTCCTTACAGAGGCAGTTGCCTTATATATGTGAAGTGGGGAAAAGGGGGTCATGGGTACGTTTTTCCTGGGAAGTGGCAGCTGACGTATTATTGGGTACTCAGCCTGGGCTTGGGGCGTTGTCATCCAGCCTATGCAAAAGGTCACAAAAGCTTTGGCAACATAATCATCTGATGCGCCAGTGAGGAACCTCACTGACACAAACTTGAGTGGATTTATTTGGATCAAAGGGGCGGCAGAATTGGACTTCACCAGGGTAGGTTCCAACAAATTTAAAAGATTTTTTTTAAAAAAATTTTGAAAGCAGAATTATGACTTGAATTGGCTTTCCCAGACCTGGAATTTCATATTCCATGTTCCAAACTAGTTTTTCTGACTCAGGAACCATTTCCTGAGTTTCGTTGCCAATTTTCTCCCTTTCCAAGGAAGTGAGGGATGGTGGGGTGGAGGCCAGTGGAGGGCGGAGGTGCTGTTGGTGACTTCTGGCCTGTATCACCTCCCTACAAACATCTTTTATCATTTCAACAAGGGTTAAGCAGCCAAAGGGGAGACTGTGGAGGGATATTTTGGTGACAATGCTGCTACCCGACGTTCTTCAACCACATGCTTAAGTTCCCCAGGTGAGCCAAGGGCTCCACAGGGGCATTAGGTCCCTTCTTCTTCCTATATGGGACCTTTTTCTGGTCCAACCAAAGAGGTTGGGTTTCCAGACTTACAATGCCATCACCCAACAAATCCAGCAATTGACCATGTTAGTTCAGGGGCAGCAGCCCTACAATAATCTTCAATTATTTAATTGAAGCTAACATGAGTATCTCTTCTGCCAATGTCAAGCCCCTTGTGTTCAGTGCCAGATAGTTCACCCAGGTAGACATTGCGCTTATCAAGAAGAGCAAAAACCTGGGCCATTCCATCTACCTTGAGACTTGCAAAATGTTTCTCTAGTTTCCCCATCCAATCAACCTCATCCCAGAATGCCCATACAACCCAATATTGAAAGTATCCTAACCCAAAAACCCCAAAACAAATCCAGTACATGGGTGAAACCCCTTTGGACAAAGCTGATCGGCTGGCCTTACTTTTTGAAGAATATAATGCAAAAAAATGGAGAATCAAAGAATCTGCAAGTCAAATGTTACTCCCATTTACCCAAAGAAAATGAAGATTCAGATATATTAAACTTGGAATCCCTAAAATCTCCTGAGCCCAAAATTGCTACCCCAAATTTACAAAGAAATTTAAGATTGATGATTTACTAAATGCTGGATCCCTGACGATGACTGAACCCTATAGAATCTTAATAGAAGAATATAAAGAGAATCCCCAAGTCCAATCAACTACCCAGGAATCGCCTCTACCTGACATTGTCCTCAGATATCATAACGAATTGAAGGAAAATAAAAACCCTAAACCCCAATCTCATATCTGACAAAAACAAGCCTTGTAGTCCTATTATATCAACCTTGCCTGGCCAACCAGTTCTAAAAATTTGCATGTCCAGTACCCCCTTATGTTGCCTTCAAAGTTGTCCTCAGGTCAACCAGTTACCCCCTATCAACCCAAGGGAATTTCTGCCACATAATTTTTAAGAATATTATTATCTTTATTATCCATCAGATATTTATGAAAGTCAAGTATCGCCTCATGCTAAGACTTTTAACAAATCATTGGCCTTAGGTGATTCTCTAAAATGTTCACAAGAAGCCTGTAACCCTGTTTACCAACCAAGGAGTGCCCCACACTCAAGGACCCCTAATCAGATATGACTTCCCAATTATTTTGGATTTGGGATCATCCGCCAATATTGTCATTAAAAAGTTCTTTATTGATAACAAGTATTAAGATATCTTCCAAAGTGACCTTGTCTTTCTGATAGCTGGCTGTTCCCAACAGCCCTATTGCAGCCAAGTATACAATTTTCTTGTTGAGATTGCTGTCAAAGTATAATAAACTGATGTGATTGTCCTTTGTCATGATTATTTCCCAATGCTCATAACCCTTCAAACTTTAAAACATTGGGATCATTGACAACTTTGAAAATAATCAATGATATACAAACTGACCAATGGATGAAACAATGCCTATTATTATTTCTCATGCTCCCTTATCCTCAGATCAACCCCCTTTTCATCTTGTTTCTTATCTCTGCACTTAAGTTTTCCAGCAAGATCAAAGTCCTGAGCCTTTATAAGAACCTGATAACGGGGAGTTACCCCAATTAGCTTAAGTTATTAGGATGTGTTTAACAAAATGATGATTTTATTACTTCACCAAATGAGGACCAATGTCACCTTGACGTCGTTAACACTGAACTAGTTACCCAATGCCACTACCAACTATCTTCTGCCCATAGACACTTAGTTGAGTCCAAGAAGCCAACCAGAAAGCCGCATCGCCTCACTGAACCAACCTGGACTTTACCAACAGCCATGACATCCAAGAATAAAGCATAACATTTGCCTTCAATTGCTAACGCCCTCATGGTCATAAGGGGAGTCAAAATACCCTTCACTACTGATTTACCACATAGGTACTACCAACAAGGTATGACAGAAAAATCAGATGCTGTTGAAGCTGGTTTGACCAAAAATCAGTTTAGGCGATAATTATTTAGATAGGTCTTTTTAATTAATATATAGACATAGGGTTCAATCCACCAATATAAAGTGCTCAGCGCATGGCCCACGACTTTATGGGTAGTCGCCAAAGTTGTATTCAACTACTTTTGGTGCTTTGGCCATGTTGCTTAAAGTTATGTAAGATTGTTATGGTAGATCATATCCCTTTATCCTGTTGGCGCTTTTTTCGCTACTATTAAGTTTGATACCAATTTCATTCATTCCCCCATGCTGGCATAAAATATCTAATAGGAGGATTTCCACTGTTATTAGGGACATTTGCCAGCGTCTCAATTATAGCCAGACAATTGCAATTACAATTGAAATATCTTGATATCTTAAAACTCACTTCTTAATCTTAATTCAGATAATTACTCTACTAGTCTACCACTTTTGAGTGCATCTTAGTACACATAAAATATATCAATAAGAATACTAGCAGAATGGGCATATCTTAGCGGAAATTCAAATGTAAGGGATCCTTTTTTGCTTATGCTGCTGGAGCAATCCTCAGAAAAAAATTTATCTTCAGTGAGACTGTAAGTCTGGGGAGCGCCCCCTCCACTTGGACTGGGTGGCATTTTTGTTCCCATCAAAAAGGGTCCAAGAAGGCCAGATGACCCGCTCATCTATCAGGATGACTTCACCCATGTGGTGGACAAGCATGGGTAACGACTTACCTTTTAAGGACCCCACCACCCATTCCAGTATTAACTTCAAATTTAATTGATACTACATGTTAACTTTTGGCGGTATTGATTAGATCCGCTAAGCTGGTTGCACAAGTTTGACACCACTGAGAATTGGACAAACAATATGAAGGTTGCCTTTCCTTAGTAAATAATAATAATATATAAAATATGAAGCTATTGCTCCAACTGATACTACTTTATTATATATATAACCGCAGACTAATTATGCTAACTTTTCCCTTCGTTCCCCTTCCAAAAAACATCATCTACTCATTTTCTGGCTCAGCCCGTAATCCTCAGTACCCTCATTCAGCCCTCAACCCTTTCGCTTGTTTTTTTATTCACTCAAATTTAGGGGTTTCGCCTTATCATTTGAGGCACTGGCGGAATTCACAATATTTGCCAAAACATTATTGCTCTGATCAATTCACTTAACATTGACATAATTATTGCCCAAATCTTAAGGCTCACCTTGACGCATAAGATACAATCTCCTCCGATTATATGGCTTATTGTCTAGTAATACCAATTTCTTGACATTGCCCCCCTTGACTGGACAATAAATCTCCTATTGCTTATACACCCAAAGGAACTTCGCGTGTACTATGTTGTTAATTCAATCACCCACAGGCTTTTTAATAATGTAAGCATCAATACTGGTCTTCTTGATTATCTCAAACAGTCCAGTCCAAATGTTAGCAAGCTTTTTCTTCCTTCCAAATTTATGTTGTCATGGCACAAAACATAATCCCCTGCAACAAACTGTGGGAGCCTGCTACATCTACTTTAGTCAGCCAGCTGATTGCTAATCTTCTTAGCTAAAAAGTTAAAATAAGCTTCAGTTTGAAGTTTTATCAGCGTGTCCATTGATTTGGTCAGATAACGCTTTGTTTTCACTCAGTCATGTCCTCCATGCAGGAGCAAAGCAATGCGGGAAAAGATGGATGTCTATCATAAAGCAATTGGAAAGGACTCTTCCATGTAGACGAGTGGTAACTGATATTATATGCAAAGATGGCAGTGGATAGGAGGGTAATACATTCAGAGGGGCGATCCTTTACAAGCTTACGGAGAATGTTCATCAATATTCTGTTAATGCATAAAACAATCCTATTAGATTTAGGGTAATATGGTGTAGTTAAGATACCTTAGATTACCATTATTTCGTTCAACTTGGGCAGGCCATGCAATGTGAAATTTGTCCTGTTGTCCATGAGGATAAATTGCAGACATCCATATCTCTGTATGACACACTCCATAGTGAACTTGACAGAAGTGACAGCCCCTAAATCGTTGATTGCTCTTGCTTCCACACATCTTTTCAAGTGTTCAATTGCTACTAGAATATACTTAGAGCGGTTTGCACCAGGTGGCAGAGGCCCCACCATGTCAAGGGAAACAGTGTGCCATGCGAAATGAGACTTAACCAGCTGGTAGGTAGTTTTCTTGTGGAAAGGTTTTTCCAATTTGACACTGGTGACAACAAGCAACTATCTTAAGCGCGTTGTAATGCATGCTCTCCCAAGAATAGCTGGCTACAAAAAATCTAACGTTTTCTGCAACCATCCATGACCTACCGCTCTATGAGCATCCACAATAATTGCTGGCCTAGTGTAAGGCTTTAAGAAACTCACCGTCACGTTCCAATTTTTCTTATATAGCTCTTCATTGCTCTAGAAGGTGTCATGTCAAAGCCCATCTAGCACCTTGATCACGTGTGTCGGCTCATTGTGTTATTTTCCCACAATTATATTCTCATACATGATGTCAGCCAAATCTGCCATATTGGGTGACCGTTGGTAAACGTGAGAGAAAGTCCGCATTTTGATGTTTTGTCCCTGGCAAGTGTACTAGTTCAAATTCATACACTTGGAGCTTCAATGCCATCATGCAAGACATCCTTCAGGCTCCTAAAGATTCATCAGCCAACGCAAGGATGCATGAACCTTACCACTTTGAATTTCACCACGTGGAGGTATACCTGGAACTGTTTATATGAGTTAAACACCATTAAACAAACCACTCAGTCATGTTGTAATTTCGTTCATGACAATTTAAGCTTCAGCTACAAAACGCTACAGGGTGCTCCACATCAACAATATCCTTTTGATATACTGCCCCTAGGTGGAAAGGGAAGCATACATTTGTATAATGAATTTCTGCTCAAAAATGGTGTTGCAAAAAGAGCGCACTAGTCGATGTGATATACAAGACATTAAAAGAATTTTGACATCGTTCAGTCAAATCAAATGTGGAGTTCTTCTTTAAAACTCAAAGAGCGGTGCCACAATACAGCTGAAATTAGGAATGAACCGCTAGTAATAACCAATTATCCCCAAAAACATCTGAATATCATGCTTATTGCCAGGCTAAGTCACCTTAAATATAGCTTCCACTTTCACTGGCTGCAGTTTAAGCCCTTTGAGTCAACCACAAATCCAAGGTATTCCAATTGCTCCTTAACCGCGGTGGCCCAGTCAGTGGCTCAGTTTCAGCATGGCCTGCCCACCCTATTCTTCCCCCCCGACTTCCCTGAATCCATCTGCAGTGACATCTCAAAACTATTTGATGATGCTGAAGTTGCTGTTATGAATGTCGCAACGCTTGCTTCATTTAACCCCTCAGCCATAATCACCCACCACAGTGTCTCCCTTTTCACCCAACTTCCCAAAGCCCGCAAAGAAGATGAAATCCTCCTCGCAGCTTTGATTGAATCACTTTCCCATCATCATCTCGATGAGGAAGTGAAAAACTCTTACTTCACAGACCTCCACCCCCACTATGCGGATGCCCAACGCCCTGGCTCTCTGCTCTGATCTGGTACTGTAACCAACATCCCTTGATCGAGGTGGGTCTTTCTGAAAACCAACCCCCCAACCCCTCCTCACCCTCTGCCATGGTGGGTTAGCAGTTTCCGCTTCCCACCTGGTTAGTAGTTTTGTTTTGTCGTTTTGAGTGTTGTGTTCAGTACTTTCCATCCCCTGGTCGGCGTACCTCAAATAAATCCAATTGCTCCTTAAAAAATGGCACTTTTGAGGATTGATCTTGATGTTGGCGTCAGTAAGTCAGCGGAACACTTGTTCTAAGTGGTCAAGATGGTCCATGAATGTCCAAAAGAACACATTTATATTGACGAGGTGAACTAGGACACATGACAGCTTCAAGTCACTCAAGATCATGTCCATAACCCGCTGAAACGTAGGTGTGGTGTTACATAACCTTTGGGGCATACGCATGGGTTGAAACAACTCCTAAAGGTATTTATAGCGCTTTTCTCCCATTCCACCGCTGGCAACTAAATCTGCATTATCCCAATATTAATTCCATGGTAGAGAATTAGTTAGACCCTCCAGCCAATCTAAAGCGCCATCATTCTTCATGAGAGGATAGGAATCTTTCTTTGTGATACTATTAAGCTTTAAATAGTTTAAGACCAACCGGTTTGTTCCATCTTTTTTCTTAACAATTAGCACCAGCAATTCCAACAGACTCTTGGACAGCTTTAACATCCCCTGATCAATCATATTTGTATACTTCCTCAGAGACCACTCCTTCTGCAGCCTGAAGCACTGAATAGTCTGCAACCAAATAAGAGGTAATTGTCCATATCTAATTTTGAAGTTTGAATTACACTTTAAAAAATTCAGGTATTTCCTCAAAGTTACTTGGCTGGATACTTCAAAAAGTTACGAAATAATAGTAAAAACAGGGTGGTAAGTCAACCTACTCTTTATTATCAAAAGGATTGGATATTTAACGGTTTCAAAGTTTCTTGGGATTTATACAATCTAATTAATTGCAGAGTGATCAGATCTTCTATCCCTTAATAGGGATAAGCCTAATCATTCTTATTAAACTTGATATGATTAGATAAATTAGGCTCCCCTTCCAATATTACTGGGAGAATATTTGGGGAAAAACTTTCAGAAACAAAAGAATTTGGCAAAATTCTGACACTTCCCCCTTTAATATTTGATCATGCAGGAGGGCGAATTCTCAAAAATCTAGGATGAATACATTTCATTTATTTGAGGTATGACGACCAGGGGATGGACAGTACCAAATCACAACATTAAAAACAAACAAAATTAAAACAAAACTACTAACCAAGTGGGAAGCGGAAACTGCTAACCCACCATGGCAGAGGGTGAGGAGGGGTCAGGAGGTTGGTCCTCAGAAAGACCCTCCCTGATCATGAGATGTTGGTTACAGTACCAGATCAGAGCAGAGAGCCAGGGCGTTGGGCATCCGCATAGTGGGGGTGGAGGTCTGTGAAGTAAGAGTTTTTCACTTCCTCATCGAGATGATGATGGGAAAGTGATTCAACAAAAGCTGCGAGGAGGATTTCATCTTCTTTGCGGGCTTTGGGAAGTTGGGTGGAAAGGGAGACACTGTGGTGGGTGATTATGGCTGAGGGGTTGAATGAAGCAAGCGTTGCGACATTCATAACAGCAACTTCAGCATCATCAAATAGTTTTGAGATGCCACTGCAGATGGATTTAGGGAAGTCGGGGGGGGGGGGGAAGAATAGGGTGGGCAGGCCATGCTGAAACTGAGCCACTGACTGGGCCACCTGCTGTGCGTAGTTTCAGGCACAGAGGTGAGGCCACCGCAGCTAAGGCGAGCTGGTGGTCACTTTGGAAGGGGGCTGTATTAAGCAGAGGAGTGAAATGGTGAAGGTAGGGGTTTCATCAAAGTCAGGAAGGAAAAATTCCTCCCGACCATAATTAAATTGGCAGAGAGGTTGACCTGTATGCTTACTAATGAGGACACTACATGATTCATCAACCTTAGCTAATAGATCTCATGGATTTTGGTTCACAGGAATAGTGGCGTTCGAATTTGGGTGGGATTGAGTGAATGGGCGGCTGCTTGGGTGCCAATGGTGGTCCAAGCATTGCTCTGATTGGCTGGGGTGGATTTAGGTGGGAGAGTGAGGCTGGAGGTTTTTTTTTTGGGGGGGGGGGGGCTGATTTTCCATGCAGGCCCACTGAACGAGATTGGAGGGTGGGAGGGGGCAGCAAAGCGCCCCATACTGAACCCCCAGAGGGGGCTCAGAAGCTGAAGCAGCGGAAGTGGCCTGAGGGCACACTTTTATCGCATGGTCGAGGCCAAAGCAGAGGGAACAAATCTGCTTACCATTATCAACCCGAGCCCAGAAGAAATGATCAGGTGCTGCAGCTACATTAGCGCGGGGTGGGATCTGTTGGGCTATGGCAGGGTGGTGTGGGATGATGGTGGCTGTTGCACGAGGAGCAGCAAGGCGCTCCACACCAGATGGAATGGCAAAGATGAGGTTGAAGTGTGCCATAAGCCATAAGCCCCGTGACCAACTGGTCATACAAAACCTGGGGTGGGAGGTGGGATGGGAGATTTGCAAAGGATACCACCATGGTGTTGTCTGAAGGGAGGTGAGTACGGGTTGTGGGAATGGGAATATTTTTGTAAATTAGAGGAGTTTGCGCTGCTGCTTCAGCATCCTCCTCAGATTGGAACCTGACGTCAAAGTAGCCCTTAAAAGGGCGGAAGTCTATAAAGCCTTCTGGCACAAAGGCCGCAGTGGCTAGGTCAATAATTGCCTTATTGGCATATGGGAACAAACGCCCATAGTCCACTCTGAGGCAATAGCAAATGGCGGAGCGAGGGAGGGCGAGAGGATGGGGGTGAGAAGGGTGGACGCGCGCCAGGTGGAGCGCTAAGTCCTGTGGGGGGACAAAACGGCTGGATGCAGTGGGCGGGCTGTTTGAGACCCCTGAACATGCTTGCCCACAGGGCGGAAAATTTTAGGTGGGGGTGCACCACTGCCCCACACTGGGGTGGCAGGTGGCGGAGCTGAGGACATCAAAGAATAGGCTTGGGCAGACAGCTGTGGATAAATAAAACTTAAGTTTTAAAATCGCTCAAAGGTGGCTTCAAGCGGTAAAAAAGTCTTTAGGATGAATACAATTTATAACTATACCTTTATCAACATGGGCAATCAAATATTCAAATCCCTTTCAGAATATAACTCAATAAAGACCAAAATAGTTAGATCTTTATTTTTTAGTTTACCTAATAGGTCAGGAGTAATAAATAACACACAATCACCAATTTGATATTCAGGTAAGGCAGGTTTATGTTGGTTACTTATTTGGGTCTCCTTTTTGGTGGTTACTTCAATGGATTTCATGGCTTGAGCTTGAAGGCGAATAATCTCATTGGACAGATTTCTCATAATTAAATCAGATTTTTCTGGTATACCTTCTTTGAGTATTGCATGAACACTTGAAGGAACTAAGGGATCTCACCAATAAATACATTTTAAGGGTGACATCTTGATAATTTGATGATAACTTATTTGATAAGCAAACAAAGCATTAAGCTTATAGAAGTTCCACCAAGTTAAGTCCATTAAGGCCTTCTTTCTTAAAATCGAGATTAAAGTTTCATTGACTATCTCAATGGCCCCAATTGTTGATGGATTGTGATTAATGACAAACTATTGAGCATTATTGAATAATCTGAATAGTTCCTGTAGGAGTTGTGAGGTAAACTTAGTCCCATTGTATGACATAAAGGACCTTGGGACATCCATGCTGAGTGATGATGTGTTGGTAAAGGAATAACGCAGTTGTCTTAGCAGAGGGGGTGTCAATGGATATGGCCTCGATCCATTTAGTTAAATGGTCAACAGCCATTATAATGTATTGATGTCCAAGCAACCCCTGAGGAAAAGGTTCTACAACATCAATACTTACCATTTCAAACGCTTAAGTTGGTGGAATCACTTGATGCTGATAAGTTAGGCTGTTTGTGCCATGACTTTTACAGATTAGACATGAGTTAAGTGTCTCTCAAATGGTTTCAGTCATATCATTCTATTTTAATTTATTACGGGGAAAGCCAACCATGGGATGGACACTTCCGAATATGACTCAGGACAGATAAACTTAGTACCGGGGGAGGCACCCCAGAGAAGCTATGCTATCTCTTGTTGCCAGCGGGGACGCCACTTATGGGGAGGGGGAGGGAACGTGTGGAGGAGCCGTAGCCACAACTGAACATGTGTGGAGGAAGGGGTCTGATTTGATGAACCAGATTGGGAACCAGGAGGAGACCAGCTGTTGGCGACGCGGTGGGAGGTATCTAAACATCCACTCTTGAAAGTGGTCCACCAAATGAGACCGGAATCTGTGGACAGTTTCTGGGAGGGTGGGGGTGGAGCCTGCGATGGCATCTAAGACAATCGTGTGGATGGTCCACATGGCGATTGCAACCACCAGAGCACGGAGGGAGGGTGGAAGGGAGGAAGCCATTGATAGAACAAACATATCTCTTGACAGACTGAAGAGTTGCGTTTGATTCTGGCCCAGCAGACGTTGAACTTCGCGCCATATCACTTTAGAGGTGGGGCACTTCTCCAGGCGGTGGAACAGCGTTCCATACTGGCCGCACACGATACAGGATGAGTGTAAAGCATTAGAGCGCTCAGCTGTACGATACACCCGCCTCATGCAGCGCCACACATGGGAGCGGACTTGAGGCTGCAACAGAGGGTGATGTACATATTTCCAGATTGTTTTTTGGGTCTCAATGGAATAAGGGATGTCCATCATGTCCAGGTAGTCCACCCTGGATAGGACATGGGGCCGAATGGGGATCACGCCATCTTGGATGGGTAGCCCCTGTACCTCTTGTGTGAACTGAGGAGAGGGGCGGCCTCTTTGGGTTGTATGTCCACTAATACGAATTCTCCACTCTGCACTCCACAAGGAGAGTAGGATTCGTTTGTAGTGGGTTTTTGTCCCGTGAAAGCCTGTGGCCGATGTGTGTGATGCGAGGTATTTCATCAGGGAGTGGGGGTTTGATGGATTGTTGAGGCATAAGGCTCGGGAGAAGTTGGAGTGGGCTGCATGGGACCAGTGTTGGGATGGGAGTGTGGGAGCGATGACAGCCGCGATCCAGGTGCCCAGGATCTTGGCAGCATGGGCTTTGAAGTCAAGCAGGCCCATGCCACCATGATGATGAGGGCCAAACATGACCTCTAGCCGCACTGGTGGAAGACGGCCTGACCAAAGCCATCCTTGTAGTAAGGCACACAAGGATTTGAAGAAGCTTGGAGAGAAGGGGATGGCGTGGGCTTCTAAACCGGACTTTGGAGAGGAGCATAGAGTTGACTAAAACAACCCTGCCAGTCAGGGAAGTAGGGTGGGTTCTGAGAGAGGCGATCCGCTTTGTCACGTTGTCCAGAATATGGCACTCCATTACCGCTGACGCGTATCCGCCTGCCTCCATCCACATGCCCAGATGGTGCACCGGTCCAATGGTAGGGCGTGGCACGAAGGGGAGCACCAGTGGAGCGGTATGTGTTGAGTTAGTAAGGCGTGGATGTGGGCGAGCAGATGGGCCAGGTTGGGAACTAATTGCTGGGGCCCAGCAGTTCTAAAACCGACCAAGGAGGATGATTTCAGTTTTGGAGGCGTTCAGTGCCGCTTTGCTTACCCAGGAATATTCCTGGATGAGAGCTTCAAGCGCGCGTGCATCTTGATTATTAGACACCCCAACCACACAATCATCTGCGAACGCCATTATTTTGACTGGGGCTTGGCCTGGCACATGGACCCCAGTGAGTTGAGCATTCACATTTCGCAGTAGTGGGTCAAGGCTGAAGTTGTATAAGAGTGGGCTGAGGGGGTCCCCTTGTCGCAAGCCCCTTTGAGGGCGGACTACTTCCATTAGGAAGCCAGGGCCACGCACTGCCATTGTTGCAGATTCCGTGAGCAGCATCACCCAGTTGATGAAGCGAGGGGGTAGGCGGAATTGATAGAGGCAGGCCCTTAGGTATTCCCAATTTACTCTATCTTAGGCCTTTTGTTGGTCCAAGAATACAAGTGCCCCAGAGGCTGTGGACTGACATACATTAGCCACAGAGTGCACATTATCCCAAATCGACCTTCTGGGGATGAAACTGAATTGTTCTGGGGAGATGGTAACAGATGCTACAGTCCCTAATCGGTTAGCCATAATTTTTGTTAAAAATTTGGTGTCTGTGTTTGTTAGAGAAATGGGGCGCCAGTTGGCTAAGTCAAGCTTATCCCCTTTCTTGAAGAGTGTGACAGTAAAGGCCTCATGTCCTCCTGGTAGGAGGCACGTTTCCAACAGGCTTTGGTTAAGTGAGGCAAGCAGAAGTGGAGATATATATTTGAAATATTTTTTGTAGAACTCATATGGAATTCCATCTGGGCCTGGGCATTTTCAGTTTGGCGCACCGCGAATGGCTGTCCATAATTCATTTGGAGTAATTAAAATCATTATTTGGGTATCAGAAAATGGTGCGGATATGAGCTCAGTCGAGAAATTCCACCACTTTGGCTGGCTGAATTGGTTCAGCTCAGTACAACTCGGAGTAATATTTTTGCATTTTAATTGCCACTTTGGCTGGTGTATCTGCAATAGAACTTTCCAATATTTGCACCTGTGTGCAGGCCACGCTCTGGCGTGGTGCAAATTTTTTTAAAGAAATATGCGGTGCACTTGTCGCCTTTAGTGATGCGTGTGGCCCTGTATTTGACACAAACCCAATGTTTGTGTTGCCTTTCGAGTGCGTTGAGGTGGGCGGCTGCCTCTGCCCACTTCTAGCCCCATGCAGGGCTGTATCCTGTAGCTGGAATGTTGGACTCCAAGTGTGCCAATTCTGCCAGAGCGCGCGAGATAACCGCTGATGTGGCTCATGAGCATCAGGAGGAGAGATGGTGAGAGTGGCGGATGGTGTCCTCTTTGAAAGTTGCCCATGTGGAAATGGGGTCCACGCAAAATGGTGTAACAAACTTTTTTGCCAAAGTTGCCTCTTCCACCCATGTGGAAAATCCTGGCAATGCGAGCTCGGGGGGGCAGATTTTGCATCAATGTGGGGCCTTAGCAACTGTGACAGGTAGGTGGTATATTATCAAGACCAGTCAGTGGTCAGAGAATTCCAATTTTGTTGTTTTGAAGTGGGAGATGTGGGGTTGGAATTTCGCTGGCATTAGGATAAGGTCAATGCAGGTCATGGACCTTAATTGGCCGTTGTGGATGTGGGGATGCATCATGTTTTTGAGCAGTGGGGCATGTCACGGCAGCGCATCCATTAACCCAAGAATGGCCTTTAGAACGCATAGTTCAACATGACCCTGTGGGGCATGGGGTGAGAGAGGCCATCAGTCCATTGGTGAGGTTAGCCAACAGTTCATGTCGCTGACTAGGAAAGAATCAGGGGGTAGCAGGGGGGATTTGACCGATGAGAAAAATTCCTGATGCTCGTGTGCACCATTTGGGGCATAAATGTTGATGATTGCATGTACTACATTGGCCCATGAGAAGGTGACGATGAGCACTTGGCCATTTAGGAATGTTTCTGAGGATGTGAATTTGATAAAATTATTTTTCTGGATTAGCACCCCACAGTGCTTCGACCAAAAGGATAGGGATGGGAGGAGCATTGTTTTCCAAGTTTCCTCAGAACCTCGTGGACAGTGGGACTCCTGGATGGCCAGGATATCCACGGGTAAATTGTGTTGTAAAAAACTCAATTCCTAGCCCAGGATGGGGAGGCCTTGAGTCTGGCGATATTCAATGTCCCTAAAGTGAAGGTTTCCCCCATCGCACCTTAGGTGTGAGGGGGTGGGCCCCTGGGCCCACCAGCCTCTTCTAGGTCCCCACGGGCTTTCACAGCAGCACGGTTGTTAGCAGCAATGCTATTGGGGTTTTTGTTGATTTTTGCGGAAATAGTCGCGTTGGCTTTGGCCTTCGCTTTTTGTTTTCCCGACGTCAGACGAATTTTTTGCGGTGCGGATGAGTTCCGTGCACCATTGAGTGGGTCAAAAAAAATTTTTCAGTTGGGATAGGTCTTAAGTTGTTTTTGACTGGAGCTTGGGTGCAATGATTGGGTGAGATTGAGTCTCCCATCAGATCCTCAGATTGAGTGGCCCACTTGTCATGAGCTTCCCAATCTGATTGGTTGATAGATTCCTGAGTTGCTTCCACCGCGAAGGTTTCCATGTCTTCCTGGCGTTGTGAGTGTGGGATAGTGGTGGTGGCCTTGGCCATTTCCTTGGCTGCGGCCCTATGGGCCTGCTTAGCCTTCTTCCATTCTTGTGTAGAGATAGGCTTTACCTAAAAGTAGCAGCCTTGTGCTCCCCACAGGAAAGCATCCTTGGTGCTTGCAGTTGGTTCATAGTGCGCCTCTCCGTTGGCCATGGCCGCCGAGGGGTGCTCTTAGAATGTGACGCCCTCCTTGATGGGGCATGTGTGCGCCTTGTGGCCGAACGCATCACAATGGGTGCAAATGGGGGGCGCGCTGTCCATGGTCACCTGGAATGGGTGGGTGGTATGCCCTGTGATACCAATAAAAGTGGAGTGCAGGATCTGGGTTAGGTCCTTTGTGATCTCCTCAGTTGGGGTCAGAACTGCGATGGCTTTGCCAGTGCACAGGTGTGGCATCAGCGTGAAGCGTTGCATTTTGAAAGATTTTATTTCGCCATATATGGCGAGACCATCTTTCAGGTTGTTCCAAAATGTCACGTTTTACCGTAGTAGACAAAAAACAAACGTGAGGAAAATATGGTTTGATTTTTTCCATCTGGTGCATTTGGTTTTGAGGACCCGTTGCCCTTCGGGGAGGTTGATCACTACGCACTCCGCTGCAGCCTCATCTGCTGCTTCTTTGCTCTCAAAACCTAGGTCCAGCCAACCGCGTGACATGGAGTGAGGTGCAACGTACACCGCGGTCAGGAAAATTTTGTGTACATCTTCACAAAATTTTTCCCATAAGGTCAATTTTTGGATGTCCAGATACACGCGGACTCTGAATTCCACTGATGAAAGTGGTTGGGAGTGAGGCGTGTTGATGTACTGGTTGCATCGTGCATGCCATGTGAGTATCTCCGGGGAAATTGTAACCGCCAGTTTTTTAAGATTTTTGTCAATTCCGCCAGATTCTCCAGGGCGTTTTCAAACGTTGGAGGCTGCGGGCCTTCCACCTGCTCCTCTTACCTTGCTTGCCCAACTGCTCCCTGACATGGGCGCAGACTAATCTCCTCTGTGAGATTATCAAACTAGATTCAGTCTTGAATTGAATAGGTTGCAAAAGTGTTTGCAACAAGAAAGAAAAGTCCTTCAGTCATATTATTCTAATAATATCAAGTTTTTAACCACTCTTGGGTTTTTAAAAAACTATGACCTAATTGACCATGTCCTTCCATGATAGCTTGGTACCTTGAATTGGGGTGCAAAAAGGGTAACCACTTGGATTTGACCTTCTTTTACAAAGCTCCCTCCCAAATCATTGAATCTTTAATAGTTTTTAGGAAGGTTTGATATTCTTCATATTCTTAATCCCACAACTAGGTCGTTTAATAAGATTATAAAATCGTTCCTCTTTCCCAATTCCAAGGTCAATATAGGCAGCTTGGACAAGCCATAAGAATTTTGATGTTGAGTGCCTGTGTGATGAGAAATTGAAAAATCATAGTTTTTCAATCAAAGGGCCCAAAGAGCTAGTCTTCCATCAGGATCCTTCATATTCTGTAACTTTATTAAAGAACAATGGTCAGTAATAACAGTAAAATGGTTACCATATAGAAAAGGACGGAAGTGCTTGATTGCAAAAATTACAACTAAACACTCTTGTTCAGTTACACTGTAATTAAACTCAGATTTGGATAATGTTTTGCTGAAAAATGTGATGGATGATCAATCTGCTCTTCGTCACAATGGGATAGGATAGCCCCAATAGTGACATTACTTGCATCATTATGTAGGAAAAAGTCTTGTCAAATTGTGGATAAATTAAAAACAGGAGCCTTAATTAAGTCAGTTCACAGAGAATTAAAAGACTGTTCCTGAGCTGATTTCCACTCAGAGGCACACCTTGTTTTAATAAATAGAATAAGGGTTCCACCATATCTATAAACTTGGATATAAATTGATGGTGATACCCAACCATACTGAGGAAGACTTGTATATCCTGCAAGGAGGTTAGAGGTGTCATTCCTTGTATAGCTTTATTTTATCCAAAGGTGGTTAAATACCTCTAGCTGATACCTGATGACCTAAGAGCTCCATTTCATTCTGGAAAAAGGAACATTTGGAGGGTTTGAGCTTTAGTGAAAAATTCTAAATTCATTAAAGTCTTCTTTTAAATGGTCCAAATGCCCAGTAAATGTTTTTGAAAACATGGTAATATCATAAAAATATACCAAAACACAGGTCGGCTTTAAATCCCATAACATACCATCCATGGCCCTTTGAAAGGTTGCTGGGGCATTACTCAACCCTTGTGGCATATGGGTTGGTTCAAATAAGCCCTCACTAGATATTAGGGCACATTTAGCTTGGTCTTCTGGGGATAATTCAATTTGCCAGTATCTAAAAGCTAATTCCATTGCTGAAAATAGGTTGAGCCAGCTAACAACTGGAGGAAATCATCAATCCTTGGAAAAGGGTAACTAGCTCAATGAATAATGGCGTTTAACCTACGATAATCCATAATTATCCAATATGAACCATCTTTTTTCTTGACCAGTAGCAATGGGGAGGACCAAGGACTGTGGAGGGTTTCAATAATCCAGCCTCCAATAGTTGATGCACTTCTCTGGTGACCTGTGTTTCTTCACTTTTGACTTACAATAGGGTTTGGCATGAATAGTAGGGTGATCTTCAGTTTTAACAGTATGCATTACTTCCTTCATTTTACCAAAAATGTAAGTATGCTTAGCAAAAATGTCATAGTATTCTTCCAATAATTATAGTACTTGTTTCTCCAGGTATTTAGTGAGGTGTTTCCCTATTGCAGGTCCCACAGTAAGAATCTCTTGATTGGCTTCCATCCTAAAGTCTTGTAATCTTCCAAAAGTTTTAAGTCATAAATTTGAGATAGGGGTAATAATTTGATGTAGGCAATTGGATTTTTCAATTCACCGTTTTTGGATCATTGGTAAGGTTTGCCAATAAAACAGATAAAGATCCAGAATAAGCATAATCCAATACCCCAGGACAAGGCAAGATCTCATCAACAGAAGGTTTTGAAATGCCTTAAACAAGAAATAGATGGCTTTGGGAATAGAAAAATATAAAAAGGTATTGACAATAACCTGAGATTTTGGCGGAATAACCACCACTTCAGGTAAATAAATAGGCATCCCTTCTTCTATGTCAGCCATTTTAGGGGATAATTTTACTCGAGGACCTTCAACATGGCACAGAATAGAATAAGAACCTTTGATCCCTCTAGAAAGCATAACCGACGTCTAGTATAAGCATGTTCAAATAAAAACAATAGAACTCTATACCCCTAAAGGGATAGAGAAGAGTAAGAGTATTTAATAATTCCATCAAATTCCCATAAAAATTGAGTTTCCAAGAGAAGATCATAACTCAAGTTATCATGGATGATTGCAGATACTGTAAAGTTTAACTTCCCAATTTTTAATGGCAGCGACAAAAAAGCTCCAATTGAATGAGTACTCTGAGGTACTGCAGTGCCGTACTCTTCATAATGTGAAATATCAGGAGTTAACTTAATCTGCTTGATAAACTTTGATGAGACTACATTCACTGGAGATCCAGTGTCAATAATAGCTTTGACGTTAACTTGATTCACTTTGAATATCAATGTGGGTTGATAGTGCTTCCAAATTGAGAGGTTAAAGCCAACAAGGAGGGAAAAGAATAGGAAGAATGTTTTTCTTTATTATACTCCACAGGGTTTTGAAGTTCCTGCTGCATACTCATATCATTATCAAGATGGAAACTCTTATTGTTTTGTCTTTATTCTTCTTTTCATCCGCTTCCTTTTTATAACAATGGTCTTCAGTATGGAAATGTCGGTGACAGTAATTACACTGAATGGCTCTAGCATTCTCAGGCATAGCGTAAACTTTAGGACGACTGGGTCTTGGTGAGTTGTAAACTTGGGGTTTTCAGAAAATTGAGGAGGCAATTCCAACAAGGCCTCCTTTATGTCTAAAATACAATTGAAGTTATTTTTTACGCTGATAAGGTAGACTTGCATATGAGTCATGGAAGTAAAAGCAGACATCACTGCAGTAATAGCATCGTCCAAATTCAACTGACCATACACTACTAAAGTCTGAGCTTCCTGATAAAACTGATGAGCAAATTCTTTGATAGATTCATTTTGGTGGGGCTGTATACTTATAAAAGCCTGTTTCTGAGAGGATAAAGTAAGCTCACTCCCAATTCTATGATCAATGCTTCCTTATCTTGGGACCAAGTAGAACATGTTATTAAGTGGGGTACCATGATATCCTGGGCCAATTGAGTAAGACAATTAGGTAAGTAATTCATCTTTTGATGATCCATGGCCTCACTCAGAGCCTTCTCATATAGATAGAGCAAGGAGATAATACTGCCTTCCGCAGGAGTGTACTTATCTTTAAATACAGATTTAAAACTCATTGGAGCATTGGTTGCTAAAACTTGCACTTCATGCTGTTCTGATTGAGTGAAGATGTAAGAGTTAGAGTCCAATGCTTGGGTAGAATATTGGGGATAGAGCCAACTGCCTCGGTACATATTTCACTGATTCAATGATTTAGATCAGTATGCCCCACTTTTTTCTCCAATCTGCGCAAAACTCATAAATTTGCTCCAGCTGTGCAATGTACTTAAGTTCCAAAGTATAATCTTCGCTTGAAGTGTCTCCCCTTTAGATTCACAAGCTTGTAACAGAATGTTTATATCCTTTTCCCATTTACCCAGATCAATTAGATTTGTCAGATAAGGACTGAAGTGACAATAAGGGTTCAATAGGTACCTCGTCAGGAGTTAAATTGAACTCCTTGGCCACTTTATGAAATTGCTCATGCAAGCGGTCAAACAGGCTCAAGAGAGAGTAAACTTGGGGAAGGGATCCTGAATGCCCATCAGCACCTGGTGGACCATGAGGTCCATCCACGCCTGGCAGTCTGTGGGGCCCTTCAACATCTGGGGGACCACGAGATCCATTAGCAGCAGGAGGTCCATGCGGCCCATCACCCCCAGGAGGACCACTAGGTCCTTTAACCCCAGGAGGACGTTGTTCCCCCCAAAGACCTATAGTTCTGGAGGTTTTCTCTATTTTTTGAATTTAGAATTAAATTCCTGAGTATAATTGCTCCAATTGGAAGAAGCAATTTTTAATTTCCTCTTCCATTGAATGGATACGCTCAGAGAGTCGAGAAATACCATCTTTCCATTCCCTCAAATTTCACAGATTTACTTTAGGAACTGTGAATCAACAAAACCATATATTAAATGATCTAGTTGAACAAGCTGTTGGTGTACTTCATTGAGAAGGGTGTGATTACTAATAATGGCATCACAATTATCTCTGCTGAACTCAGAGGCAGACTTAGAAAATTCAAAAAACATAACTAATTAAGGACTGGAGTCCTTCTAACAAATTAAGCATCCATTAATGATGCATTCCTACTAATGGTAATAAGTGGTACAAAGTAGGGTGTACAAGTTGGTGCAAATATTACTTGGTACCAATCCCTGACGTTTGAGATGTTTAAATAAATCCCTCAACATAGAGGGTCAGCATTAGTCTAAGATTAAGTAGAACCGGATTCCAGGAATTAGAAACTCCCCAAGCATCTGATTGATGATGATTATTAATACCTCAGGCTGTATCTGAAAATTAGTGGTATAGCTTAAGTTAGGACCATAAAACTCCAAGTTGGCACAGAATTCCAACGTAGATGGTACCCTTGGTTTTTTCGTTCTAGTGGTGCAGACCCATCATAAAATACTGCCTTGCTCATGGTCTTAACCCTTCAGGTGAAAAATGAAAATCCATTGTAGTGATTGACGTTTTCACTGGTGCATAACAAATAGAGTCCCTATAGTTAGCACCACTCTTGAAGTTTTGAATTACACTTCAAAATATCAGGTATTCCATCGAAGTTACTTGGCTGGATTCATCAAAAAGTTACAAAAATTAGTAAAAACAGGGTGCTAAGTTGACCTACTCTTTATTATCAAAAGGATTGGATATTTATATGTTTAAAAGTAGTTTGGGATTTATACAATATAATTAATTGCTGAGTGATTGAATTTTCTATCCCTTGATTGGGATAAGCCTAATCATTCTTATTAACCTTGATACAATTAGATAAATTAAGCTCTCTGCCACTGCCTCTTCGAGTTTGATTCCAGTACAGGAACTTTGGGTAGGGGACAACTATGACTGAGTTGGCATTGCGCACCAATGCCCCAAACTGAGATAGCGAATAGTAAAGGCGGTCCATGGAGTTCCTGCCTATCATACACCGCGCATGGAGGTTTTCTTGATTTTATCCTTCTTTCCCATTCATTTGATTTCCCCTTAATTGGTGTGGTATCGTCCCCAGGTCAGCTCACCTCAAATAAAATTTAGATAAATTAAGCTCCCCTTCCAATATTACTAGGGGAATATTTGAGGGAAAATTTCTATAAACAAAAGAATTTGGTGAAATCCTTACATCTACCTAATGCACGACTCCATGTGCACATCCCAAATTGTGGTTAGTGGATTAAAAAATACCTTATTATTCAAACAGGGCCATCACCCTATCCTTCTGTTCCTCTAAAAGCCCAGTCAGAGCTTCCTGAGGAACCATAGTTATTATGCCAAATGAGGTTTTTACAGGTAGGCTGGGGTCCTACCATGACCCAAAATTGTGAATATGATAATAGCATCAATAGGAGCCACATTTAAATAAGCCACCACTTGGTGCCTTTAGACCGTCATAGGCACCCTCTTTGGTTTGATATCAGTACTTTCACTTACCCATGCCCTGGAACAGTAATCCAGGAGCCACATGGGGTTTGAGCTGCAATTGCTGATAGGACCTCATAATATCACCATATAGGCTTTCCAGGATATCTTTTCAAGTTCCATCACTAATAAGACATGATGCTCTGAAGGTATACTGATGGCATTTAAATTCCGTAGCTGAATGATGTTGTACTCATAAATCTGGTTAGGCAGAGCTCTAGTCCTTTGCTTCATCTGCCAATATCAAACAGAAAATTAACCCATCGCTATAAGTAAGATTATTTTGGCTGGAGCGAATTGGGTCCTTTGGGACTCCGCTGGAGGTAGAATAGATGGGAATCCGTTGTCCCAGGATAATAATCATTTCTTCTGCCATATTGACAACTGTTTCAAATTGCTGCATGAACATGGCTCCAATCAACATGTCATATTTATCTGGCAGAACCACCACTGGGGCGGAAACCATGACCAAAGCAAACCTCAGAGGTAAGCATTATAAGCGCCCTCCAACACAGCGCTCTGTGCCCTGGGGTCCAATAAACTTCTCAATGTTCCAAATCAGGCTTCAGCGGAAGATTAGCCACAAGCTTGGTGGATATTATATTGACTGGAGCACCAGTATCTATAATAGCTTATATTTTTTTATAAAAAAGCAAAAATATCACAGTATGTATACTCCAAATAAGTAGAACCATAGGTGTTTATTACGCAAACATCCAAGGGTTTTGTTCTTAAGAAATGTGACAATACTGGCGCCAACATGAGGATACTCCTGTGCAATCTTTTCTACTAGAATCTCAACGTTCACCCCCACTAGGGAGGCATCGTCCATTGAGGATTTGATTTCGCCTGTGCCATTTTGCTCAAGGATTTTCCAGGCGTATGACTTTTGAACATCTTGGTGGAACTCCAAGTCTGTAGGGTTATGGTAGCTCTCTTGGGTCAAGGCTGAGATATCATGGGTAAGTTGTTGATATAATAAGTCATCGGGGCAAGAGCTGGAACTGATGAAAAGCAACTTGTGGGAATCATCAGGAACAAATATAATTGGATTAGTGAAGGTAAAGCGTAATATCTCTACTCTGCTCAAAATTCACTGTTTGGTCAGGAGGTGGTACTGCATGATCATGCAGGTTTTCTATAGCAGTTAGCCGCATAGTGGCCACTTTGTCACACAAGAAACAAGCATTTGTAAATGGATCTCATCTCTGTATCACAACATAAGGTCTGGTTAATAAGTTAAAAGCGGAATTTTAATTTGTCTGGGCTGAGGCAATTGCACAAAAGGAGGATGAAAAGGACCCACTGACTTATTAAGTGGGCGAGTATTACCCAACAGATTATAACCTGGGCATTGTGGTCCATTTCCCGATAGGGAGGCAGTGGTGGGCGCAGGGGTTTTCTGTTACACGTTGGGGCACTAAATATGACAGAGAGATAGCATAAAGAAATAATAGAGTGTAAAAGCTCCGCATCTTCTTGAAGAATGCGGGCCATAGCATTATACAACTCTCTATATGGCTTAACAGCCACTGTTAATGCTACGCCCACGTCCTTATTGGTTAAGATATTTGCTCCCACTAACAACTAAGACTCAGCTGTGAAC
Organism: Massospora cicadina; assembly: GCA_022478985.1. NCBI lineage: Eukaryota > Fungi > Entomophthoromycota > Entomophthoromycetes > Entomophthorales > Entomophthoraceae > Massospora > Massospora cicadina. Next base: position 140,751 of record JAKSZP010010633.1, on the reverse strand, counting down.
TGCTCCGCAAACTCCACCAGGAACTCGTTCTTCTGGAATTTTATTGTCATAAATTTGGCCTTGCTCTGCGCCATCTTCGCCACACCACCCAAACAGACAGAGCACGGTCTCCTTAGCTTCTTGATACGTTATGGTACTACTCTTAAGGTAACACGTAACCTGGTTGGCACTCTCAGCATCCAGAGTGGATAACAACAGTTTTGCTTTACACTGATCCGATTCTCCTTCCACAAAAAATTAAAACCATTTAAAAAATCCGTACATGTTCCTAAATTGACTGAAAGATGTCAACTTCTCAATCCATACAAACTTACCCGGCTCCATGCTTTGTGATCAGGGAACAGACAAGTTAGGTTCAGATTGGCCAAGGGGAACATCCCTTTGTAGGAAAGAATAGGGTCATAAGGGTGAATGCAAATCCACTAAGTTGACCAGGAAGAGGTTGGATCTCTGGGAGGAACTTCTGTGAAGACTGGGGGTACTTGCTGGCCAAACCATAGGATTCCTCACTAGAATCGCCACTGACTGCGCCCTTAGCACCTTCGCCAGTCTGTGGAGCTAAAAGTTTGTCTATTATCTGCTCCACTTTGACCAAATAGCTGTGACACAGCCTGTCTCTCACCCCTGCCTAAGATCCTTGACTTCTTTCTGTAATTTGCGGTGAAAATCTCGCTTTGTGTCTATTTTACACTCCATTCTCTGAAGCCATATGAGGACATCTTACAACGTTATCTGCATTCTTGAGTTCTGCCATTCAGTGTTATAAGCTTGTCAGTTTTCTTCATTCACTTGATTGATTAAACTGACTTTTTCCTGCACCAGCTCCTCATTAGACCTTCAAAAGTTTTCCAAATGCACTCACATATCAGCATACTCCACTGTCTTAACAAACAGAAGAGTGATGGCTTGGCCTTGAGATGCTTGGCTGGAACTCTCCAGCTGATTGATACTACATAGCAATTGCCCATATTCTGAGGTTGCCAAGAAAGAGCTGGGCAAATGGTCAGCAGCCCGCTCATTGCTCCATACAGCTCAAAGTTGGTTTAATTCAAGTGCTGCTGCATTGGTGTGATCAGTCACCCACCGCTCTAACAGGGTAATCCAGTCCCTCATCTGAGCCACTGTCGTGTTAATTTCTTCCACCCATTCAAACATTTCCACCATAATGCGCTCCGCGTTACTATCCAGCGTCATGACATCCCGTACCCATTCACTCAAAAACCGCGCTGGTCTAACAATTCTTCTATTAATCAGAGCTAGTCATGATTCAAGCTTGAAACTAATTGACTCAAGCAGATGTGGACATCCATGACATGATTTCTACGTGCATTAGCGGCCCCTGTAATTCTGATAAAGAGAGGTAAGGCGTTCAAGCAAGAGGCGATTGTCATTCTGTTGCACTTGGAAAAAACGCATGACATTGCCAATATCAATGTTATATCAGGCCAAAACACACATTAGCTGGCAGATCAAAGGCTGAACATAAGCAATCAGGTATTCTAAACCCCATATGAGCCAAGCTGGTGAGACAAAGCTGTAATGGTAGTGTCAAGGTAAAACATAACACATTTTATAACGTGTTTCTTGGTAACGTTGTTTATAAAATAGGCTCATGGCATGTTCACACACATCTCCTTAGTAGATCAGTAGCCCAATAAGAGCCATTACATGATACCCTGCAGTTGATGAGGTATATTTTGTGGATCTACCCTGTTGGTCTGACTCTAATGCGGGGCAAGCTGCTAACTGTAAGTCTATCCTAGTTTCCTCGTCTCCTGGTTCCATCACCATAAATAGAGCTAGTTCCTCATTAGATGTTTACAATGGCTCACCAGACTATTGGTTTTGGAACCCAATTAATTTATGACATAAAGAGTGGGTGCTCGTCATGATGACCTAATTGCTGGAGTACTACAATTGACCAGCGGCCAACTGTAATGGTCACCAGTGTTAACTTTTGGCAGTATTGATTAAATCCGCTAATCTGGTTGCACAGGGTTAACACCACTGAGCAACGGATAGACAATATGAAGATTGCTAATCCTTGGTAAATAATAACCATATATAAAATATGAGGCTATTGCTCCAACAGAAACTACTTAATTATATATATTTAACTGAAGACTACTTCTTCTAACTTTCCCCCTCATTCCACTTCCAAGTCCCTCATTATCTCATTTTCTGGCTCAACTCTTAATCCACGGTACCCTCATTTTAGCTTTTGACCCTTTTGCTTTGGTTTTTTTTTAATTAATCCAATTTTAGGGGTTTCGCCTCATCATTAAGGCACTAGCGGAATTCATGCTATTTATCAAAATCTATTATCGTCTTGATCAATATTCTTCACATCAAAATATTCTATTTAGATACTTGAGGCTCACCTCAACTCAAAAATTATGATCTACCAGATATATGGCTTATTGTCTAGTCATAACAATTACTCAAAACAAGAATCAAGGGAATTTATGCCAAATTATCAGAAAGTCAGCATTCTCTTGAGATGAAAGGTTCAAATGAAGTTGGGGGCAACGAGCCTTCATCATCAAGGCCCAAGAGCACCAAATCATTGGGAACAAGGCCTGACAGGCATGTACCTTCATTGAATAAAACATCCAGTGTTGAATCTACAGAAAAGCTCGCCAATGGCATCAAGCCATTGGGAAATGTTGGCACCAGTTCAAATCCCTCCCCAAAGGCACTAAAATCCTCGTCTGACATTCCTTAATTGGTCAAAAGGATGTCAAAGTGACCAGGTGCAGGTGGGTTGGGCGCCCTGAACCCATTCCCAACCTCCTGGGACTGCCCCACATGGGGTGGCCTTAAGAGGTTCCTGCTGCCCGTCAGGCGAGATGCCATTGCTCTAGTTGTCAAAAAAAAGAAAATAAGAAATTTGTGTCAGGCAAACAGCAAGTTAGAATTAGACCAGCCTGCCAGCCTAGTTGCTGGAGCACCTGAATGGCAAACCAGAATGCCAAAGGCACTGCTGATGGTACAATGGATATGAAACTGGAGAGAATTTTTGCCAATAACTTCCGGTGGGACAGAATCTTAGACAGGCACATAATAAGATACCAGAAGAATATGGTTATTAACCCCAAAGGGTGTGAGAGTGCTAGCGGAAAGGGTGGTTTATTCTCCAACATGGAAAAAAAGTAAAAATTTTAGGGAGATGATTTTTTAATGGCAATTAAAGAAAGAAAATGACTAAAAATTCTTCTCAGTGCGATGTAACTGATTAAATAGTGGTCAATTGATGCGGGGACAAGCAGGGATCAGGTCCCTCAAGTTTGGCCTAACCAGCGAATTATTTGGGGTTGGGGGCAGAAAATTTTAATAGGAACTGGCATCAAAGGATTTGGCGGCAGGCTGAGTTGCTGTCAGTTTGACCTTGAATGCCCAAACCAAGGCTCAACTGCATTTCTGATAGTTAGCATGATGGCATCTGGCCTGACATGCAGCAGGAATCCCCCAAGGCCACCCCACGTAGGGGCGGTCCCAATTGGTTTGGAATGGGTTTGGGATGCCCAATCCACCTGTGCCTGGTCGCTGGGCCGTTTGTTTGGTCAAAAGCGTTGCATCAGCCACAACTCCCAATTTGCTGAAAGGGAGCTTTAAACTATTGTCGATGGTGTCCAATGCTACTACCTGCAAGTTGAGGATCATTTTATTTTGAGAGGGGGTTAATTTTGATGATTGCACTGCTGGGAGAATCAAAACTGTTGGTGATTCTGGATAATAACTCAATCTTCATCCCTCTTTAGCTATGCGGATTCTGATTGTTGGGCTTAATTACCATTGGTTTTGGGGTGATTGACTTTAATTTGGCAATCTCAGAAAAGATTTCTATAATCTGCCTAATGAGTTTGGCCGTGGTAAATGAAGGTACTAGAGGAGGGGTCCAGAGAGGGAAGGCCATTACCCAACGCTCTTCTACCAGTTGGGCGAGGTTGCCCTGGGTGACAAGGGGCATGGGCACCCTCTTTGGACCCTTTTTGCTCAGAAATGGGAAGAGCAACCAATCTACACACAGGGGACGTTCCCCTGGATCTACATTACCCTTTCCTTTTTCCAAAGGAAGGGCACCACCACCAGGGAACTGCACGAGGGCCACATTTTTGTGCGCCTTGGGTAGTTTTATCGCCATTACCATTGTGACTTTTTTTGGGGGGACGGGGGGCGATGGGGTGGGATTTGTGAAACGCTTCAAACTGTTTCATGTAGTTAAAGCAATAGTGAGCCTTAACATAACTTTTTTCATAAGCTGGATACCCTTTCCAGGCCACAAGATACTGAACGGTTTGACAGGACTTGTGGGATGCTAGGATATTTTCCAATTCAGCTTCCTCCACATTTTCAATTATTATTGGCTCAGGATCTTCAGGAACAGTACCCTTAAAAGGTGACAACTGGGAAACGTGGAATAATGGGTGCTGTTTCCAATGGGCTGGTAGTTTTAAGTGGAACGCACCATTGCCCAAGACTTCCTCCACCAAGTGGGGATCCAAATGCTTACTTGCAAACTTGTGGGAGGGTACTTGCATTCTCAAATGACGTGTATCAAGAATAACATAATATACCACTATTATATCATGACCTGAGAGTTGCTTTTAATCTGTGAACTACTTGTAATCTTCAATAGCTCTGGTGAAGTGTTCCCGCACTAAGGATTGAGTAGACCTAATATGTTCAGCATGATCCGCAGCTGCTTGGACCTCAGGATGCAAGAAGGGTCTGATCAAAAAGGAAGAAAAATATCTGAGAGTCACTTTGTAAGGGTTAAACCCTGTGGAAGCGTGAGTCCCATTGTTGTAGGCGAATTGGGCGAGGGGAAGGTCGTTAGCTCAGGTGTCCTGTGCAGCTGCCGCATAGAAACGCAGGTACTGTTTAAGGACTTGGTTAACCCACTCAGTCTGCTCATTGGACTAGATCATATGCCATGGAGCGACAGGGGGAGATTTTTAAAATGGATAAGAGTTCACTCCAGAACTGCGCTGTGAACTGTGGACCACGGTTGCTGATGATCTCCTGCGGGAGATCAAACATTGAAAACACATGGCATACAAAGAAACGGGAGGTTTCCTCTGACATAATCGTGGAAGCGCAGGGAATAAAAGAGAGAATTTAGTGAAATGATCCACCACCACCATCACCGCTGTAAACCCATTAGAGCAAGGGATTTTAATGATAAAATCTACGGACACTGATGTCCATGGACCCTCCGCCTGCTGTAAGTGGTGTAGAAGCCCATTTCTGCCAGAATGGTCTGACTTAGCCTGAGCACAAGTAACTCAATTGGCAATCCAGTCCAGACTTTTAGATAAGCTGGCCCAATTGTAGGTCCTCTTGATCAACTCAATGCATTTCTTATTGCCTGGGTGGACGATTGTGGGAAGGTCGTGATGCATGCAAAATACCTCAGATCTGAAGAGTGGGGAAACCTCATTTTGTGACCTGAAATAAATGAGACCCTCCACCAAAGAGTACAGAGAATGTTTATGATTTTGGAGGGACAATTGCTCAAATAACTTCACCCCTTTGGGGCAGGTCATTTGTCCAGCTAAGACCCGAGCAATGAGTGGGGCATCATGAGTAAGGGAGGTGAAGGAGATGATGGGGGAAACAATTGGCAAATTTGAGCAGTGGGAATCACAGTAATGAGGTCTGCTTCTTTCAAATCCATGGGAAAGTGGGCGGGGTTGCAGCTGAGAAAATAGGGAAATATGTTAAGTGCACCTCTTATGAATTTGTATTTTAAATTAAACTGCACAAGTACCAATAGGTTCAGGATTACCAATGCACCAATTTTTGGGGTTTACGGAAATACAAGAGAGCTTGGTGATCTGTGCAAACAGTTAACTCATGCTGGGCACCCTGTAACAGGTACCGCCAATGAGTCAATGCCCATGCTAAAGCTGCCAACTCCTTATTGTAGATGGCCCAAGATTTCTCCATAGGTATATATTTTTGGGAAAAGTAGGTGACCAGATGTTCCAAGCCCTCATGCTCTTGGAGCAGCACTTCCCCACTGCCACTGAGGAGGCATTGCACACGACGATATACAGCTTGTCAGTATCCACATGTTTTAGGACAGGAGGGGATAAAAACACATCTTTGATCAACTTGAACGCCTGCTGTCATTTGCGCGTCCAACAAAATGGTATGTTATTGCAGGTGAGGGGGTGGAGCAGTGCAACCAACTGGGAAAGAGATGGGGAAATTTTTTTAGTAAAACAATGGTTCACAAGAAACTCCATAATTGTTTCTGGGTTGTTGGAGTAGGCCATTCTCGGATAGCATCCAACTTATTAGGGGGAATCGTGTAGCCATCCTTAAGGATGAGGTTCCCAAAAAAGGTAACTAAATCTTTATAGAACTCGCATTTGGAAGGCTTGACATACAAGCCCGCCTTGTGCAAGGCAGCCACGACTGCTTCCAATTCAATAGAGTGCTGTTCAGGAGTTGGGGAGTGAACCAGAATGTTATCAATATATGTGACCATGAAAGTAAACTGGAGATCGCCCAGTACACTGTCAATCAATCATTGAAATGTAGCGGGAGCATTCTTCAGCCCAAAGGGCATTACACGGAATTGGAAAATGCCTCGCTTCATCTGGATCACTGTTACCCATTCTTGCCCTTCCATTACCCGAATCTGGTTGAAGGCATTGACAAGATCCAGCTTAGAGAACACATGTGATTTGGCAATTGCTTGGCTGATCGTCTGCTACAGAGGCAGGGGGTAGAGATTATGAAACGTAACATTGTTTAAATGTCCATAATCTACACAGGGATGGAGGGAACCATCAGCTTTTTTAGTGAAGATGATGGAGACGCGACTGGTGATGTCTCCTTAAACAACCAACCTTTTTCTAGCATATCATCCAACCAAGTGTTTAAGTGCAACCTCCTCCTCCGCTGTATGGGGATACAATGACAGTTGATATTTACCAACTGCACCATCATATGAAATCCTAGGTCAAATTTAGTATGAGAAGGCAAACAATCCGCCTTTTCAGCATCAAAGATACTTCGATAGCACATTAAACTTTCAGGAAAATAAGATGGAAGGCCCGCAGGAGAGACGAGGGAAGTGATGGAGCTATGGCCTTGGGTTTTCTTGAGAGTATTAACTAAGGGAAATTCTCCCATAATTTGATTATTGGCAAAGGACAACATATTTGACCCAAGATGAATCTTCACATGTTTCTGGCACCACCATCCAACTACTAGAATAACTGGGAACACCAAGTTTGGCATTGCTGAGAACTGATCAGAAGCTGAACTGGTGTACCAAGAATGAAACTGGCCAGCGAGCTAGGTATGAGGTCTGGGAGGCTGAAGAAGCAACCATCACCAAAGGACTTACATCCAGGTCAAGTTCCAATTGTTGGGCTAGTTCAATACTCATAAAATTGCCCACGGCTCCAGTATCCACCAAAGCCCTAAAGAAGACGTTATGGGACCCAACAATAATCTTCATGGGGAGTAAGAAGTAAGCGAAGTTCTCTTTATTGGTAGTTGTGAATGAATCCAGTGATACTGAAGAGATGGTAGTGGAGTCAGGGGAGACTGCTAGGTTCATAGGGGGAGTAAGCTCGTTGCAAGTCAGATTGTCAGAACCTACTGACATGGGCACAATAGCCGTGGCAACTATGGGGTGTAATTTTGACATTTTGAGTGGAACTAGGATATTATGGGCAGGAAAAGTTTCTTCCCAACCTGGTTCAGCTGAAAAGAAGAGACCCTTGCTATGCCAATACCTCAAAGAAAGGCGGAAATGGTTAGGAATAATGGTTGGTTGATTATGTCAGGCAAACAGCAAGTTAGAAATAGACCAGCCTTCCAGCCTAGGTGCCGGAGCACCCAAACGGCAAACCAGAATGCCAAAGGCACTGCTGATGGTATGACGGATATGAAATTGGAGAGGAGTTTCGCCAATAACTGCCAGTGAGCCAGAATCTCATACATGCACATAATAAGATACCAGATGAATATGGCCATTAACCCCTGGGGTGTGAGAGTGCTGGTGGAAAGGGTGGTTATTTTCCAATATAGAAAAAAATAAAAATTTTAGGGAAAAAATTTTTGATGGAAAGCAAGGAAATAAAATGACCAACAATTTTCTCAGTATGATGTAACTGAGTAAATAGTGGTTGCTTGATGCGGGGACAAGCAGGGATCAGGTCCCTCAAGTTGGACTTATTGGCGAATTATTTGGGGGTGGGGGCAGATAAGCTCAATAGGAACTGACATTGAAAGATTCAGCGGCAGGCCAAGTTGCTGTCAGTTTGACATCAAACGCCTGAACTGAGGCTCAAATGCATTTCCAACATTTAGTGCGACGGCGTCTGGCCCAATGAGCAGTGGGAATCCCCAAGGCCACCCCACGTAGGGGTGGACCCAATTGGTTGGGAATGGGTTCAAGATGCCCAACCCGCCCATGCCCAGTTGCTGGGCCGTTCATTTTCTCAAAAGCGTTGCATCAGCCACAACTCCTAATTTTCCAGAAGGGAGCTTTGAACTATCATTGATGGTGTCTGATGCTACTACCTGATTGTTGGGGATCATCCCTGACAATTTTGAGAGGGGGTTAATTTTGATGATTGCACTTCTGGGCAAATTGAAACTGTCAGCGATTCTGGCTGATAACTCAATCTTCATCCCTCTTTGTCTATGCAGAGTCCAATTGTAAGGCTTACTTTCCATCAATTTCAGAGCAATCGACTTTACTTCAAAGATCTTGGCACAGATTTCTGTAATCTGTCTAATGAGTTTGGTCATGGTGAATGAAGGTACTGGGGGATGGGTCCGGAGAGGGAAGGCCGTTACCCAATGCTCATCTACCACATGGGTGAGGTCGCCCTGGGTGATGAGGGGCATGGCCACCCTCTTCTGACCCTTTTTGCTCGGAAATGGGAAGAGTGACCGATCTATGCACAGGGGATGTTCCCCTGGACTTACAATTTGGGTGTCCATGGACGAACTAAAAAACTCAGCCTACCGCTGATTCTTTTGAAGTTGGTTCACAATAAGTTTTCCCCCTCCCACTTGAAGTTTGCCAGGGTAGGTCAAATATTGAGGGCACCAATCTTACACTTTCCTAAGCCACTCCAAAAATAGATCTAACTTTAAGTTTTATTTGAGGTGGGCTGACCTGGGGATGATACTGCACTGATGAAGGGAAGTGAAGAAAATGGGAAAGGATGATAAATTCTGGAAAACCTCCATATGTGGCGTATGATAGGCCAGGAAATCCATGGACTGCCTTTGCTATTCACTATCTTGATTTGGGGCATTGGTGCACAAAATCAACACATTCAAACTTCGTCCCCTACCCAAAGTCCATTACTAGGATCAAACTCAGGGAAGCAGTGGTAGAGGGTCCATACTCTACCACTGGGTTATCCTCCCCTTCCCCAGAATAGATCATCTATCTAAATAGTTGTAACGTACTGAGGAACATGAAGGTCAATTCTCATATTTTTAAATTTAATAAAAATCTTCTCGTGCCTAAAATTTATTTTCTTAAGTTATAATTTTTTTCTTGCTGAACATCTGTGATATTTGCAATATGGCTTTACGGCCTGCATATATACTGAGTTGTCTTAATCATATTATTAGCTTCAACCCTCACAACAGTCACCTTGGGCCTGTCATGCCAAGGCCTTTATGCATTTTTTTGATCTTGAAAGACTCTATGCTCTGGAAAATTGGCCCTGTGGTCGCAACAACCTGATGTTCACAGGGTTGCTTTTTACATTTGTGGCCCATTGGCACTCTATTGTCGTTCATCTCTCAGCCTATACAACATCATCCATGCGTCAATGTCCCTGGAATTCTGGCTCACCTTTTGGATGCTTTTGCATACTGACCGGCAGGCCAATCCAAACTTTATCTGCCATCTCTCTGACAGAGAATGAAAGCCTTTCTCAGTATTTAATGCTACATTGCATTTACTTATAATTATAGATTAAAACTCTACTTGCAAAAAGGGTTTCCTTTTGAAAGTTTGCCAAGGTTGCTGTCCTATTATATTACCTTATAGTTTATTGGCTTAAATACTTGTGCACCAAGATTTAATGCGCTAGCGTCAATTTAACACTGTGGCGCTCACTATAGGTGATGTATTTTATTTCTTACATCAGCTTCCAAGATGAATCCAAAGGTGAAACACTTTGCTATTGGCCTTGGGGCAAAGTAATGTATGAGCTTATGGACAAAGGCCATCTGGCTATTGATTAAATCAAGTTGAGTGGTCCCAAGAGTGAAGGGATGGAGGTGCCTATAGAAGAACTTCCCCCTTCTATATGCTAAGATCTCAAGCATTAGTTTGATTGTCATTTGTACCTCAGGCTAAGGTAAAAGAATTATCTGAATGGCTTCTTTATGGCACCGCATATCTGCCAATGATGCAAATGAGGACCAACTGGCCATGTTTTATAATTATAAGTACCAAAAAACCTTTATTTCATCTCTCATGTTTCCCATGAGATGACCATCAGAGAGATGGTCAGAAGACACATTAACCAAGATCAATTAGTGGGAAAGATAGTTAGATATGTACATCTGTCAATCTTCCAAGTACATCAGATTATTGCTCGTCAGCATACTAATATCAGGAGATTAGTTATGTTCAGGGAGGCCCAGCAACAAGATAAACCTCTTGCTTGTATGCTTGGATAATGCTCTCTGTGACCTTCAAGCCATTATAATGGTTAATAGGCAGCATACTCAAGAAGCCCACCAGAAGATAGAATGACTTGCTGCCCAGCTTAATTCTGATTTAAACTATTTTATTAATAATGTTCTGAATAACTTAAGGGGTAGCCCCCAATGGGTTGAAGATATTGCCCATCATTGTACCCATATATAAGATTATCTTAAAGTGGAGGTGGAGCGACATGCAGAAGCTGCAACGTCAGACTGTGAGGCCCAGCAGAATAATGCAAATGTAATTTGTCAGGTATGAAATATTTAAACTGGCCATGTGTCCCAACTATCAGAGGTACGTTGGGACCAAGATAAGTTAGTAAGGGAATTCGCAGAGGACATAAGTGCTTAAAGATGCCGCTCATATTAATAAATATGTACATGAATAGAGCGCTAAGATATGAGACTGATTTGTATCAGAAATATTGCCTCTTTATGGTTGGATCTAAGAAGCCAGGGTCAGAAAGTACAATCTTTAGATAAACAAGAACTTGAATCTGAAAGTAGATCTTCTTACCGCTGATCAGAAAATTGAACATTTAAAAAATGAATTACTGCAGAACACTAACGTCCTTCTATTATGATAGATCGGAAAACTGAGATTAACAAATAACTTTGTAAGTGAAGTCAGGAAGGTCCTAGTGTACACCCTCTGGATATATTAATAATGATTGATATATGACTTCCCAGGATCCAAAGGTGTGGCAAAGAGCCACTGATTATGCGGAAGTACCCACCTTTCTTGCCTCCATTCCCTGCCCTAAAGAGTCTGCTCCCATGAATATTCCTGTTATAACTTCAAGCGGTATTGTTGATCTGCCATAAGGGTCTCACATGTTGAACACAATTGAACAACAGACATATGATATGGGGATCATTGGTCCTTCAGGCACACTTGAAATTATACTAAAATATAGGAGCAATAACCCCACCGATATTTTATCAATTTTAATAAATGCAGTGACATCTTGCTGTTCCATTCTCTCTCTACTATTAACAACCTACCCTTCACAATCACCCATATTGCTTATATTCAGCGTCTTTGGATGATACTGCTCTCATAGCTTAAACTATTCTATTCCACAGATTGTCCTTGGTTTTGGCTTGTTATTCTTCAGCTCTCTATCGCCCTAATTTGAGGCGATCTAATTTGTATTAGTCAAATGTCGATATCACCTTATCACCTTATCTGGAGGTGATCTAACAATAACCATTATATCCTAATGCTGCCTCATCTCGAGGTACTCAGATAATTGTAATAGTACATGGTCGGCGGAATCTTCCCAATCTACCCTAGCTATTTCAGGCTTATCATCCAGTCATATCAGAATCACGATAATACCCCCATTGACTGTTCAATAAGGCACCTATTGCTTATATGGTTAGAGGAACTTCACATGTGCTCATTAATGATCCAACCGCTTGTGGGGTCCTTGATGGTATAGGCGTCACCCCAGTTTTATATATGACTTTGAATGGAAAAATTCAAATACTGGCCAACTTGTGTTTCCGCCTAAGCCCATATTAATCATGGTAGAGAACCATATTGCCCTCTTTAAACTGAGCCAACCCGCTTGATTTACATGATTGGCAGCCTGATTTCTGATCTTCTTGGCTAAGATGAAGAAATAAGCTTCAGTTTGCAATTTGATTATTGTTTGCAAGATTAGTCAAATAGTGATGGGGGTTCCATTATTCAAGTGTCTTCTACACATGAATAAGGCAATGCTGGAAGAGCTGGGTGCCGCCATATAGTAGTTGAAAGGGGCTCTTCCCCGTGACAGAATGGTAACTAATATTATATGCAAACATGGCAATGGAAAGAAGGGAACTCCAATTGAAAGGTCAATCTGTTACTAGTTTCCATAGTATGTTCACCAAGGTCCCATTCACCCGTTTGACCATTCCATTGGATTTGGGGTAATATGGAGTCATCAGAACCATGTGGATGCCCATGAGCTCATTCAGTTCTTGGAGGATGTGCGAAGTGAAGTTGGTTCCATTATCAGTAAAAATAAACTGATGGCAGCTATGTCGTTGGATAATACATTTCATTACAAACTTAGCCACTAAGCCGCACCCAAATCCTGAATCCCCGTGCTCAACCTACCTGGTCAAGTGGTTGATAGACACCAGAATGTACTTACACCAGTTAGCTTTAATTTGCAGAGGACTGACGACATCAAGGGAAACCGTATGCCAAGCAAAATGTGGCTTCACTAACCAGTACGAAGTCTTACAGCGGAATGACTTCTCCACTTGGCACTGGTGACAAAAGGAAATGGTTTTGAGCACATCAAAGCTCATTATTTCCTAATAGTATCAAGGGCACAACAACTCCATTATCTTGCACACGCCACCATATCTGACTGCCTTGTGGGCGCCTATAATAATCCTGGGCCATGCAGAGGGTCACAAAAAACTCACCATAGAATCGCTGATCTTCTTATACAGTTCCCCATTCCATTGGAAGGTATTTGTTCGCAACTCATTTAATGCTTTGATCACTTAGGGCGGTTCATCATCAAATTCTCCGCTGATCATCTTATCATACATCACATCACTGAGATCCGCCATCATGGCAATGGTTGGCAATTGAGATAAAAAGTTTATGTTCTGATGCTTTATTCTTGGGCGGTGAAGCATCTAGAAGTCATAAGCCTGCAGCTTAAGAGCACATTGAGCTAAACGCCCTTCAGGCTCTTTGAGGTTCTGCAACCAACGTAATGATGCGTGATCTGTTACAACTTTAAACTTTACACCATGCAAGTAGACTCTAAATTGCTTATATACATAGATCACTGCTAAGCACTCCCAGTCAGTCATGGTACAATTATGCTCATGGCAGTTCAGACTTCAGCTGCAGTACACAACAAGATGTCTTCTCCCTCTTCATCTTTCTGAAAAAAACCGCCTCATCAGCAGAAAAGGACGCATCCATCTGAACAATAAAATCCCTATTTGAGTTCAGATAGCATAACACCGGTGCACTGATCAGCGCCATCTGAAGTGTAATGGGGCATATTGGTGATGTTACATCCATTCAAACGCAGCATCCTTTTTTAGCAACTCAAAAAGCGGCCCCCAATACAGCTAAAGTTTGGGATGAAACTCTGGTAGTAACTGACCATTCCCAAAAATAACTGAATGTCACGTTTACTATTATGTGTAATCCTTTTGTGGATGGCCTCCACATTGGCCAACTGTGGTATCAGCCCTTTGGAGTCTACCACAAACCCCAAGTATTATAACTGATTTCTGAAAAAGTTACATTTTCGAGGCTTAATTTTGATTTTTGCCTCAGCGAGCTTGCGGAATACTGCTTCTAGAGGATTGATGTGCTCCAAAAAGGTTTGAGAGAAAACATTGATATCATCAAGATATAAAAGGACAGATGACAACTTCAGGTCATCGAGAATAGTATCCATGGCTCATTTGAACATAGCTGGGGCGTTACACAGCCCAGGAGGCATCCAGGTCAGATGAAAAAGGCCTTTAGATGTGATTATGGCGCATTTTTCCTGTTCTGCTGTGGGTAACTCGATTTGCCAGTAAACTGATATCAAGTCCATCGCTAAGAATTACTGGGCTCCCCCTAATTGATCCAAAGCATCATCTTTCCGTGGTAAAGGGATTAAGTCCTTTTTTGTAATACTATTGAGCTTCCAGTAGTCTATTACTACATGGTTAGTGATGTCGTTCTCTTTCACAATCAGAACGGGTGAAGCCCATGGACTCTTAGACGGTTCAAGCAACCCTTTCTCCAGCAACTTATCAATTTCCTCAGTGACAACGTCTTCCTCTGCCCTCAATCAGTAGATCAGTCGTGACCATATGGGGGATGATCTCTGTGTCCAATCAATGGACCAGCCCCCAAGCAAACCCTAAATTGTGATCATCAACAGCGAAAATATCCTTGTATTTCTTAAATAAAGCTATAGCTTGGTATTTTTGTTCTCTTGATAGCCTAAAAAGTTATTGCGCAGTACCTCTGTCATTACGCCAGCTGGCGCCTCAACTGGTAGGCCAAATTAATCTAAAGAACCAAAATCATGAACCTGAAGAACCTCTGTATTGGAGCCAAGTGTAAATACACCTTTTGTGTCAGCGGATTTGCATTGGTTCATTCTAAAGATTTGCTAAAAAAACCTTAATCTCCCCATGGCTTGGAAGTATAATACCTGGAGCCACATGAGGCTCAAGTAATGTTGATGTTAGAGTCCGATGACCTCCCCATAAAACCTAGCAGGCACTTCCACCTCTAACTCGGTGTTCACTAAAATTTGGTGTCCATAAGGAATAGATATAGGCCCTGCAGCTTGGAGAGGTAACCCTTGATATTTGTATATCTGCTGGGAAGGGGCCGAGTCATGCTTTTCAGTCAATGATAGCTAACTAGCATCACCCCATCACTATATGCAAGGTTGATGTGGCTCATGTGCACCAGATCCTTTGGCACTCCGCTAGAGGTAAATTAAATCGGGATCGCTGTCTCAAAATGGAAAGGGTCTCCTCCATCATTTCATTGACAGCCCCAAAATGTCGCAGGAAAGCAGTTCCGATTCACAAGTCATAATTTTTATTTAGTAGCACAATTGACGGAGCTACAACAACAATGGACCCAAACCGCAAGGGTAGCGCACTGTACGCTCCCTCAGAGATGGTGCTCTCTTCTCCAGCAGTCCCATACACCATTCAATGGTCCACATCAGGTTTTAATGACAACTTTGCCATCAACTTAGTGGAAACTATGTTGACTGGAGCGCCAGTATCTACTATAGCACAAACTCTATTCTTCACTACATATATTTCAGTACGTACATTCAGAATAAGAAAAATATTGACTGTTTAATATGTGAACATTTACGGGATCACTCTTCTTAAAAAACTCATTATCCCCTCACTAACTTAGGGTATTCTTTAACAATTGCATCTACAATAAGGGCAACGTTTACTCCTTTCAGAGTTAGTGCATCCGTTGCAGAATCCAGCTTGTCTGAGGGAGCTTGATCAAGCATTTGGCATGAGTACAGCTTCAGTTGCTCCAAAGATCTTTCATCTGCTGCAGCCTTGGATTGAGCTCATGTCACTACATTCACTCCTCCAACTGGCTGCTGGTATAAAATTCCGTCATCATACTGAGGGACTTACGCAGTATATATACTATTGATTCAAGAATGTTTGGGGTTAGGATCGCGGAGGTAGAAAATCACATCTCTACTCCGCTCCATCTTTTACCTGGTAGTATCGATCTTGGTGCACGTAGTGCACATGACGATTATGGAAGAATTTTGCCAAGTGACCAGGGCGGACGCATTCATAGTAGCTAACCCCATAAGATCCATGTCCTTAATTTTCATAAGAGGGTCCAGGTTGAAAAGTTTAGGAACATTTGGCATAACCAGGGCCAGGTCATTAAGATGATTGCTGACATTTGGCGTAACTAGGTCCTGGTTGGTAGTTGGGTTGCAGACAATTTTTGTAAACTTCCCCAGGGAAGTAGTAAAACTGTTGAGATAAATCAGCTGAGGACGAGGTGCAGAATTATAGTAAGGCTGGGGGTTGCTAGGCGGAACGTGGGCTGGATGAGCGTATTCTCCTGAATAATAGGGTACAGAGGAGGCAGTATTTTTCCGTTCCATATTTGGTGGTGGAAAATAGGGATATGTGGCGCAAGAATTGTACAATTTTGAGCAGGGGAACATCATCATTCAGAATCAGCGAATTGACATTGTTAAGCTCTCAGTATAACTTTACTGTGAAGGTCATTGCAATGCATACGTCAGCTTCTGCTAAGTATCCTGCCCCAATCAGCACATGAGCTTCCATTGTAAATCAATCAACAAACTCCATGAGAGTCTCATTATGGCGGAATCATATTGTCAAAAATTCCGCCTTTTGCTGCAACATCTTTTAGGTGCCCAAAAACAGTCGAAGCATGGTAGCTTTTACATTCCAAAAGGTAATGGAGCTGCTTGGGAGATAGCAGGTGACTTAATCAGCACTCCCAACATCTAAGGCAGATATCAACAGTTTGCTTTCTGTCAATTGGATGCGCCTTCCACTGCAAATTCAAACCATTTGAAGAAGTCATGGATATTCCCATTTTGATCAAACGGAGGCAGCTTCTAAATATTGACCTCCTCTGTTCATTCACAACTTTTTGGGGAATACTGAGGAATGGGTCGAGATCCAAAAAGCAGTTTCTTGATGAGAAGCTGGTCCAGCGGAAGTTGGGATGCCCGCTGCTTCAGAGGTAGCGTGGCCTTCTGCCATGGGTAGCACCACCATCACTTGAGGGAATTCTCGCTCCAACTCATACTCATATCCAAAGCTACCATCCTGAGAGTAGTAGCTCCATCCAGTGTCAATTTCCTCCTTGTATTGTGCCCCCATTGTCGTCCTTCCTCTTCCCAATGAGAGGGCTGGGAGGTGATGGTCAATTTCTGATCAGCATGTTGCAGTCATTTGGTGGTGTCATCCAAATGATTGGCGAGTCCCCTATTTTTTTGTCCCAGAATTTACATTTGACTAAACTTGCTATCAAGCTAGAGCATAACGGCGTTTTGTTCTTGCGTAAGTTCATCTTGTTTCTTGAGCACTGCGTCTAAAGTGAGTTTAAGTTCCTCATAATTAGATGGTGCAGCGCTTCATGAGGATTCCCCAGCAACGTAAACTTTATGAGACATAGCCGGTGACTGAAGATTTTGAGATTTTAGTGGTTGATCAATGAGCCCCCTGTAGTGAGCCCCACTGTTATAATTTTGGGCGGTATCGTTGGGATCTGCCATAAGGGTCGCACAGGTTGAACCCACTGGACAACAGACAGATGATATGGGGATCGTCAGTTCTTTGGACACACTTAAAAATATACTAAAATATAGGAGCAATAGCCCCAACGATATTTTATCAATTTTAATAAATGCAGTGACATCTTGCTGTTCTATTCTCTCTCTACTATTAACAACCTACCCTTCACAATCACCCATATTGCTTATATACAGTGGCTTTGGATGATATTGCTCTTATAGCTTGGACTATTCTATTCTACAGATTGTCCTTGGTTTTGGCTTGTTATTCTTCAGCTCTCTATCGCCCTAATTTGAGGCGATCTATTTTTATTTGTCAAATGTTGACATCACCTTATCACCTTATCTGGAGGTGATCCAATAATAACCCATTATACCCTAATGTTGCCTCATCTTGAGGTACTCAAATAATTGTTATAGTATCATAGTCAGCGGAGTCTTCCCAATCCACCCTAGCTATTTCAGGCTTATCGTCCAATCATATCAGAATTGCAAGAATTCCAATGAACTCTCCAGCGGAGCATTCTGAATATATTATATGTGAAACTCCTATCTCACAGGTACAGCATTTGGCTGCTACCCCAGCTCTCATACCTGTGGCATCCTCCCCCAGGGCTGTTCCAATGGCACCAGGGTGAGTTACTCCTTCTTTTCATTTACCCAAAATTAAAGAAGAGCAACGTGGGCCCTTTGGTCCTTCAATTATGGACCTCAATTGTTTGTCAACTCAATTGATTTGCCTTTTTTTATAAACAGGAAGATATGCACAGCTCTATTAGTCTCTGTCAAGATTTTAATCAGATGAATCCTTCCAATAGTATCCAAATTAGGGGTTTCAGTTAAGGTGTAATTGGTGGCTAATCGTCTAGTTTGATACTATTCAATGGTATATATTTGATTGAGTTTAGGTTTGATGGAAGCTGCGTTCACCGCCAAAATGCCATCTGAAGATCGTTGTTGGAGTTTCCAGCGGAAAGCTGATGAATCCATTATGACTAATCTGAAATGGTTTCATCATCTAATTTGGAGCACCGGCAACTCATGCTGAAGATGCTCAAATTCCTATTTACATATGAGTTTATATATGATTGACCAGCAACTTGTGCTGAGGATAGATTGCCCTAGTACTATTTCGGTGATCAGTGAGCAGATCTGGAGGGAATCGCTATGAGTATGAATTAATAGAGTTTTCAATCTGATAGAGAGTTGTGGCATCAAGAGCCCGATGGGTTTTCTGGCAGTTGATTGGCCAAAGAGTAATTTGGCGCAGTAGCCCTGAAAGTAGTAAAAATAGTCATTCATTTCCTCCTAATAAACATTTCTCATTTGCTATCTTTCCAGTTTTTTTGAAGTAGCTTGGTGCAACTAGAGTGGGAAAGGTGGTATATGAGATCCCCAAAGGCGCGAGTGATCACGCCAGGAGTGGCCGGTGCTGCCAGCTCCCATACATCCTCCTTATGAGGAACCAATGGGAACCTGGCCAGCTGGCTACCAGTGGTGAGCTGCATAGCCACCAACCCTAGCGGGGTGCAGCGCGGGAGGTGCCATAGCCACCCAAGAAGGGGAATGGACTTGCCAGGCTATGCCCAGATGGGTTGGTGAAGGGTCGCGATGGTGTGGCAGTGCAGAAGTGCCTGAGCCACCCAGGAAGGGGGAAGGACTTGCCAGGGCACACGCTGAGGACCCCTGGGGCTAAAGGCGAAGCCATTGGGGGCTAGTTGGTAGGTTGGACGCAGGACTTATAGGGGTTGGTATGCCAATGAAGGCGAAATAGCAAAGGGCCACCAGTCTTCATACTGGTTGGCCTGGCACACTAGCGGAGCCCAAGGTCAAATTTATAACTGTCTCTTTGAGATTAATATAGCCAAAGCGCCAGAGAACTATAAGTTACCATGGTAATGAACTGGCTGGACTCCTAAAGCTAGGAGTAAATTATGTTTAAACTAAAAAGAATGTCACACCCTATCTCTACGCCAAAATTTTCTAATCAAAGTGTTCAGTGAAGCTGAGTGGATGACCAAATGGAAAACAGAGCTCTTCAACATCTGTCTTAATAAGGATAAAAGAGTTAAAGCCTTAGTGGAATGGTTTATTTTTAAATGTTCAGACGCTATCTGGAGCTAATATTATAAATGACTTTGATGCTCAAATTTCTCTCTGACATGCTTGTGAATCCTATAAAGGGTTGTACTGAGTTATGATTACTGTCTTAGATGAGGAGAGTGATATTTCCTATATGGTAGATTATCTCTGATGATGCGCAATTACTTTTGGAGCGCTCAACAAAACTCTTCAAGAACCTCATAAAACATGGACTCAGGCCCCCTCCACAAAGAAAGATTAATCTCTGCCATATGGCACTCATGTTCAGAGATTTGATAGTAGTCAGATTACTTGTAAACTTTGCAGAAAATTAGGGCACTATGCTAATAGTTACCCTAAATGGGGCTCTATGGCTCTGTTCATTTTGTGAACAAAGAGGGTAATGTGGAATTGATAAAAGACATGACGTAGTAGAATTAGGATTTTCTACACTCTGGCTCCACTAAAAAAATCCTAGGTAAGAAGAACATTAAAACATCTTCTATTAGACAGAAGATCAATGATGCTACTCCACCTCTAGCAGTTCAGGGGATAACAAGGGATAGCTTAATGGCGACTAACCATTCAGATGAAAAAAACAATGTAGTTACTTTTCTTTCTCATTGCAAACACTTTTGCAACCCATTCAATTCAAGACTAAATCTAGTTTGATAATCTCATAGAGGGGATTAGTCTGCGCCCATGTCTGGGAGCAGTTGGGCAAGCAAGGCAAGAGGAGCAGGCGGAAGGCCCGCAGCCTCTAACGTTTGAAAACGCCCGGAGAATCTGGCGGAATAGGAAAGAATCTAAAAAAACTGGCGGTCACAATTTCCCCGGAGATACTCGCATGGCAAGCACGATGCAACCAGTACATCAACACACCACATTCCCAGCCACTTTCATCGGTGGAATTCGGAGTCCGTGTGTATCTGGACATCCAAAAAACGGCCCTATGGGAAAAGTTTTGTGAAGATGTACACAAAATTTTCCTGACTGTGGTGTACGTTGCACCTCACTCCATGTCATGCAGTTGGCTGGACCTAGGTTTTGAAAGCAAAATAGCAGCAGATGAGGCTGCAGCGGTGCACATAGTGGTTGACCTCCCCAAAGGGCAACGGGTCGTCGAAACTAAACGCACCAGATGGACAAAATCAAACCAAATTTTCCTCACATTTGACTTTTTGCCTACTACAGTAAAACGTGACATTTTGGAGCAACACCTGAAAGATGGTCTTGCCATATATGGCGAAATACAATCTTTTGAAATGCAACATTTCACACTGATGCCACACCTGTGCACTGGCAAAGCCATCACAGTTCTGACCCCAACCAAGGAGATCGTGAAGGACCTAACCCAGATCCCGCACTCCACCTTTATTGACATCGCAGGGCACACCACCCACCCATTCTGGGTAACCCTGGACAGCGCGCCCCCCATTTGCACCCACTGTGATGAATTTGGCCATAAGGCACATGCATGCCCCATCAAAGAGGGCGTCACATTCCAAGAGCACCCCTCGGCGGCTATGGCCAGCGGAGAGGCGCACTACGAACCAACTGCAAGCACCAAGGAGGATTTCCCGTGGGGAGCACAAGGCTGCTACCTATTGGTAAAGCCCATCTCCCCACAGGAGCGGAAGAAGGCCAAGCAGGCCCATAGGACCGCGGCCAAGGAAGCAGCCAAGGCCACCACCCACATCCCACACTCACAACGCCAGGAGGACATGGAGACCTTCGCGGCGGAAGCAACTTGGGAATCCATCACCCAATCAGATTGGGAGGCCCATGCCAAACGGGCCACTCAATATGAGGATCCGATGGGAGATTCGATCTCACCCAATCGCTGCACCCAAGCCCCAGTCAAAACTGACTTGGGACCTATACCAACTGAAAAATTTTTTTTTGCCCCACTCGATGGTGCACCAAACTTATCCGCACCGAAAAAAATTCGTCTGACATCAGGAAAACAAAAAGCGAAGGCCAAAGCCAACACGACTCTTTCTGCAAAAATTAACAAAAACCCCGATAGCGTTGCTGCTAATACCCGCGCTGCTGTGAAAGCCCGTGGGGACCTGGAAGAGGCTGGTGGGCCTGGGGGCCCACCCCCTCGCACCTAAGGTGCGATGGGGGAAACCTTCACTCTAGGGATGCTGAATATTGCCGGACTCAAGGCCTCCCCATCCCGGGCAGGAAACTGAGTTTTTTACAAAACAATTTACCCGTGGATATCCTGGCCATCCAGGAAACCCACTGTCCACAAGGTCCTGAGGAAGCTTGGAAAACAATGCTCCTACCATCCCTATCCTTTTGGTCAAAGCACTGTGGGGTGCTAATTCAGAAAAACAATTTTTTCAAAATCACATCTTCAGAAACATTCCTAAATGGCCGAGTGCTCGTTGTCACCTTCTCATGGGCTGATGTTGCACACACAATCGTCAACATTTACGCCCCAAACGGTGCACAAGAGCATCAGGAATTTTTCTCATTGGTCAAATCCCTCCCACTACCCCCAATTCTTTCCTTATTGGTGACATGAACTGTTGGCTAACCTCACCAATGGACTGGTGGCTGCCCTCACCCCACGCCCCACAGGGCCACGTAGAACTACGCATTCTAAAAGCCACCCTTGTGTTAATGGATGCGCTGCAACGACATGCCCCACTGCTCAAAAATATGACGCATCCCCACGTCCACAACGGCCAATTAAGGTCTATGACCTGCATCGACCTTATTCTAGCACCGGCGAAATTCCAACCCCACATCTCCCACTTCAAAACAACAAAAATGGAATTCTCTGACCACCGACTGGTCTTGATAACATACCACTTACCTGTCACAGTTGCAAAGGCCCCACATTGGTGCAAAATCCGCCCCCCAGAGCTCGCATTGCCAGGATTTTCCATGTGGGTGGAAGAGGCAACTTTGGCAAAATCGTTTGTTGCACCATTTTGTGCAGACCCCATTTCCACATGGGCAACTTTTAAAGAAGACACCATCCGCCACTATCGCCATCTCTCATCCAGATGCTCACGAGCCACATCGGCGGTTATCTCGCGTGCACTGGCGGAATTGGCCCACTTGGAGTACAACATTCCAGCCTCAGATATAGCCCTGCATGGGGCTGGAAGTGGGCGGAGGCAGCCGCCCACCTCAATGCACTTGAAAGGCAACACAAACATCAGGTTTGTGTCCAATACAGGGCCACATGCATCACTAAAGGCGACAAGTGCACCGCATACTTCTTCAAAATTTTTTTTGCACCATGCCAGAGCGTGGCCTGCACACAGGTGCGAAGATCAGATAATTCTATTGTGGACACACCAGCTGAAGTGGCAATCAAAATGCAAAGATATTGCTCCGAGTTATACCAAGCTGAACCAATTCAGCCAGCTGAAATGGCAGAACTTCTTGACAGAGCTCATATCTGCACCATTTTCCAATACCCAGAAATAATGAACTTAATTACTTCAAACGAATTATGGACTACCATTCACGGTGCGCCAAACCGAAAATGCCCAGGCCCAGATGGCATTCCATATGAGTTCTACAAAAAATATTTTAAATATATATCCCCATTGCTGCTAGCCTCACTCAACCAAAGCCTGTTGGAAATGCGCCTCCTACCAGGAGGACATGAGGCCTTTACGGTCACACTCTTCAAGAAAGGTGATAGGCTAGACTTAGCCAACTGGCGCCCCATTTCTCTAACAAACACAGACACCAAAATTTTAACAAAAATCATGGCTAACCGTTTAGGGACTGTAGCATCTGCCACCATCTCCCCAGAACAATTCGGTTTCATCCCCAGAAGGTCGATTTGGGATAACGTGCACTCTGTGGCTAATGTGTGTCAGTCCACAACCTCTGGGGCACTTTTATTCTTGGACCAACAAAAGGCCTATGATAGAGTAAACTGGGAATACCTTAGGGCCTGCCTCCAACAATTCCGCCTACCTCCCCGCTTCATTAACTGGGTGATGCTGCTCACGGAATCTGCAACAATGGCAGTGCGCGGCCCAGGTTTCCTAATGGAAGTAGTCCGTCCTCAAAGGGGCCTACGACAAGGGGACCCCCTGAGCCCACTCTTATACAACTTCAGCCTTGACCCACTACTGCGAAATGTGAATGCTCAACTCACTGGGGTCCATGTGCCAGGCCAAACCCCAGTCAAGATGATGGCATTTGCATATGATTGCGTGGTGGGGGTGTCTAATAACAAAGATGCACGCACGCTTGAAGCCCTCATCCAGGAATATTCCCAGTAAGCAACGCGGCACTAAACGCCTCCAAAACCGAAATCATCCTCCTTGATCGGTTTCAGAACTGCTGGGCCCCAGCAAGTAGTTTCCAACCCGGCCCATCTGCTCGCCCACGTCCACGCCTTACTAACTCAAAACACACCGCTCCACTGGTGCTCCCCTTTGTACCATGACCTACCATAGGACCGGTACGCCATCTGGGCGTGTGGATGGAGGCAGGTGGATACGCGTCAGCAGTAATGGAGTGCCATATACTGGACAACGTGACGAAGCGAATCGCCTCTCTCAGAGCCCACCCTACTACCCTCACTGGCAGGGTTGTTCTTGCCAACTCTATGCTCCTATCCAAAGTCTGGTTCGGAGCCCATGCCATCCCCTTCTCCCCAAGCTTCTTCAAATCCCTGTATGCTTTGCTACAAGGTTGGCTTTGGTCAGGCCGCCCTCCACCAGTACGGCTAGAGGTCATGTTTGGCCCTCATCATCATGGCGGCATGGGCCTACTTGACTTCAGAGCCCATGCCGCCAAGATCCTGGGCACCTGGATTGCAGCCGTCACTGCTCCTACACTCCCATCCCAACACTGGTCCTGCGCGGCCCGCTCCAACTTCTCCCGAGCCTTGGGCCTCAACAATCCATCAAACCCCCACTCCCTGATAAAATACCTCGCATCACACACATCAGCCACAGGTCCTCACGGGACCAAAACACACTACAAACGAATCCTACTCTCCATGTGAAGTGCAGAGTGGAGAATTCATATTAGTGGACATACAACCCGAAGAGGCCGCCCCTCTCCTCAGTTCACACAAGAGGTACAGGGGCTACCCATCCTTGATGGCGTGATCCCCATTCGACCCCAAGTCCTATCCAGGGTGGACTACCTGGACATGATGGACATCCCTTATTCCACTGAGACCCAAAAGACTATCTGGAAATACGCACACCATCCTCTGTTGCAGCCTCAAGTCCGCTCCCATGTGTGGCGCTGCCTGAGGCGGGTGTATCGTACAGCTGAGCGCTCTAATGCTTTACACTCATCCTGTGTCGTGTGTGGCCAGTATGGAACGCTGTTTCACCGCCTGGAGAAGTGCCCCACCTCTAAAGTGATAAGGCGCGAAGTCCAATGCCTGCTGGGCCAGGATCAAACACATCCCTTCAGTCTGTCAAGAGATATGTTTGCTTCATCAATGGCCTCCCCCTCCCACCCTCCCTCCGTGCTCTAATGGTTGCAATCGCCATGTGGACTATCCACACGATTGTCTTGGATGCCATCGCTGGATCCTTCCCCACCCTCCCTGAAGCTATCCACAGATTCCGGTCTCATTTGGTGGATCACTTTCAAGCATGGATGTTTGGATATCTCCCACCGCATCGCCGACAGCTGGTCTCCTCCTGGTTCCCAGTCTGGTTCATCAAATCAGACCCCTTCCTCCACACGTGCTCAATAGTGGCTACGTCCCCTACACACGTTCCCTCCACCTTCCCATAAGTGGCGTTCCCGCTGGCAACAAGAGATAGCATCGCTTCTCTGGGGTGCCTCCCCTGGTACTAAGTTTTGTCTCGTCTGAGTCATATTTGGAAGTGTCCATCCCATGGTCAGCCTTCCCCGCAATAAATTAAAAATTAAAAAAAACAATGTAGTTACTGAAGAAATATTATCGAAACCATATCTTAAAAAGTTAGAGCCTCTCAAGCTTCCAATCCTTCTAGTGAGGCTCTTAAGTTGATTGGGGTCTAAGGGGCTGTAACCTTGGAGGCGCTGCATATATCTAGCCCTCGATTATGTGATATAATGCAGAATGATTCAGGTTAAGGGACAACTTGGATGTCTCACAGGATCCTATTGATTCTCATTTTTATGAGTGTACATATATTGCAATTACAATAAAAAAGCTCAAAGTCTAAGCTATTGTTGATAGTGGGACATCAACTAATATTGGGTCTACACAGCTAGTAAAGCCTGTGAAATGTGTTTTTTTTCTCATAACAATCACTTTAGTTACTACGATTCAATTCAAACAACAAATTTGGATAATCACACACAGGAAAGATGGGCGACTTTATCAATAAAAATAATACAACATGGGTGAGCATCGCAGCAAGCGGTGCACTTAACGGTGCAACTAAGGGCAAGAAACGCCCTGGAGGGGGACCAGGAACCCAATCTGCAAAGAAATCACAAACTCAGACACCGTCTGGGTTTATGGTATTCACGTAAAGCATGCACAATATATGTATGTTCAATTCAACCAACCCTTATCAAAGGTGGAACATGGGATCAGACTCTTCCTTGGGGATGAGTCACTGACCCTGTGGAGAAAACATGTGAGGCACAGCCCTCACTTTTCCCTCACGCGGTGTATGTAGCCACCAACAACATGGGATGCAGCTGGATTGATATTGGTTTTGGCACAGCTGATGAAGCCAGTGCCGCAGCAAAAGTCTGTGTGGAAATTGCCCTCCCTGAGGGAAAAATTGTGCGCACCGCGTGCACCAGATGGAATATAGCAAAAACTTTGTTCATCTCTTTTGACTCACTCCCCACCAACCTTCCTCATAAGGTAATCGAGGAGGAGCTCCGCAAAGGTCTCATGGCTTATGGAGAAATTCAGCAACTCGAATTACAGCAATTTTGCCTGATGCCCAACCTGTGCATAGGCAAAGCTATCGATGTAACCAATCTCTTCCCAGAAGTGGAAGAGGACTTATCCAGAATTCCCTGCACAGCAGAATTTCACTTTGAAGATGGGGGCCAGTCAGCCGCGTTCTGAGTTACATTTGAAAATGCACCACCCATTTGCAACCACTGTGGCTCACTGGGCCACAAGGAACACACATGCCCTGTGAAAGAGGGCTTAATGGAGAATGACTATTGTGAGGAAGCAATGGACGAAGATAATGAAAACTTCGCCAAAATAACTGATGGCCACCACCCATTCCGCTGGGGTGAAGATGGATTATATTACATCGTGGACCCAGTTACATGCAAACAACGTAAAGTGGTACAAAAAGCCCGAAAGTGAGCAGCGGCTGAAGTGGCGTCACACGCGGAGTCTGCCATTAACCCTGGACAAATTTGGGAGGATATTTTGGATATTCACCGAACTAACAAATTAGAACAATATGCCCAGGTCAAAATTTTTCACAGTAACCTGACTGAGTCAAAAGCGACATCAGTCATGCACATATTGAGAAACAATGCAACCACAATTTGGGCGAAAATGCGGTGCACAATTCACCATTGTTGAACCTCAAAAATACAAAATCCAATCAACAACCTGCATTAAATCAACATGAGACCTGTGAAGGAAAAGTTGACGCAAATGCAAAAAACCGCAATTCCATTGAATCATTGGGTCAGATCAAGGGAACCAACAATGGCAGTGAAATAGTTGAAGTACAGATGCAGAGCTTGGCCAAAATGAGCCGTGGTGGGATAGGGCCAGAGGTCCCTCCCAACCGCTCCTGAGGCACCGCGGGCACCTCAGTATCAATAGGGATGCTAAACATCGCGGGAGCCAGGGCTCATATGTCCCAAGCCAAAAAGCTGGAATTCCTGCAAAAACCTCTTGTAGACATCTTGGCCATCCAAGAAACCCACTGCCTACAAGGGGAAGAAGAATCCTGGTCAACTAGGGTCGCACCATCACAATCAGTATGGACGTCTCACTGTGGGGTGATAGTCAAAAACAACAAAAAATTTAAAATTACAAATTCATCATCACACTTGCACGGCCGAGTCCTGGTAGCAACGATCACATGCCAAGATAAAATAATTTTGTTAGCATGTATCTATGCACCATGCACTGCAACCATGCGAAAACAGTTTTTTGAAAAATTTCTACTCTCACCCTCCCACCAGATATCATCATGTTAGGCGATTTCAACTGCTGGGATAACTCCAATACAGATTGATGGCCTAATCCCAGGGGATACCCACCTGGACACATTGAATATCGCACAATGAAGGCATCTCTTGGCTTACAGGATACTCTTCCCCCCAATTCACCAATCCTTCCCCACATGATGAGACCCAAATTATGTGAGGGACTGCTCATATCGATGAGTCATATTGACCACATCCTCATCCCACAATCCCACCACTCAAGAATCTCCAAATTTACAACAAAAAAGATCAATTTTTCTTTTCACTGATTAGTTACGATACAGTTAGTGCCAACAAATCCCACACACAGGTGTTGCCTTGGAGAAAACTTCACCTGGTAAATATAAAGTTGCCTGAGATATCTGACTGGGTTGAAAACAAGGCTACAAACCCAGAATTCACAGCCCCATTCACTTCAGATCCCATTGGAACATGAGAAAATTTCAAAAAGGATTTAATCAACAAAACCCAACATATTGCATCATGTAAGTACACCGCGGACACGGCCACAATCAAGTGTACCTTGGCGGAACTAGACCACCTGGAAATAAATACTCCAAGATCTGGCTATAGCCCCAATTGGGGATGCAAATGGGCAGAAATTGCTGCCCAACTTAACAATCTCATCTTCAAACACCAACACAAAATCAAAGTATCAAACAAAAGTAAGATTGTAAAGGAAGGTGAAACCGGTTTGACATACTTTTTCCATTAATTCCACTCCTGCAGAAACCAGCCTGCATACACACAGGTCCACAAGACCAATGGCACAGTGGCAACTGACCCTGAGGAGGTCAAGGCGGAAGTACACCGCTATTACATCAAACTATATTGTGAAACGCCAACAGATTCACAAAAAATTAAAGAATTTATACAAACTTCTGAGATACAAAGTACACCACTGAATTACAATATACTATCCCTTATTACATGGGAGGAGCTTTGGGAGACAATTCGTGGTGCACCACGTAGGAAATGCCCAGGGCCTGATAGGATACCCTACGAATTTTACAAAAAATAGTTTCAACAAAGCGCCCCCCTCCTATTGGCGTCTATGAACTAGAGTTTATTGGAAACACGCCTATTACCAGGAGGCCATGAGTCCTACTTTATAACCTTGTACAAAAAGGGTGACAATTTGGACCTGGCCAACTGGCGCCTAATTGCACTCTCCAACACTGACACAAAAATTCTAACAGAAAATTTTAGCAGCTAGATTAGGCGCAATTACATCTGGCATCCTATCACCCAACCAGCTTGGGTTTATACCAGAACGTTCAATCTGGAACAACATACACCCTGTTGCAAACATTTGCCAATCCAAAGCAACTGGTGCCTCGGTCTTCTTGGATCAGGAAAAGGCGTATGAATGAGTTAGCTGGCCATACCTAAAATAATGTCTACATGCCTTCAAACTCCCACCAAGATTCATAAAATGGGCGATGCTCCTAACAGAATCTGCAACCATGGCTGTATGCGGCCCTGGATTCCTAACAAACAAGATTAAACCACACAGAGAGCTCAAACAAGGGGATCCCCTCAGCCCACTGCTATACAAATTCAGCTTTGACCCACTCCTCCGAGTAACTCACTCACATCTCATGGGGATAACTGCACAAGGACAACCAACAGTCAAGATACTGGTCTTTGCGGATGACTGCGTAGCAGTATAGCAAACAATGAAGATTACTGATAGCTGGAACGCACTCTAGAGGAATACTCAAAGGTGAGCAATGCATCGCTCAACATAAGGAAGACAGAAATCATCCTCTTAGGAAAATACACAAACAATTGGGCCACAACATCAGAACCTCATACCAACACACGAAGAAAAAACCCAATCATTTTACCCTTTGCAACACCTCCCACCACCACTCCTGTCCGACATCTTGGAATCTGGCTAGAATCAGGGGGATATGCTAATGAGACAACGGAAAGTAACCTGTTACAACGGGTATCCAAACGCGTCGCCTCCCTCAAGGGAAGAACCTCAGGATTAACAGGACGAGTTACAGTCGCTAACTCGCTAATCATCCCAATACTGTGGTACCAGGCCCACGCGATAGCCTTCTCACCTACCTTTATAACCTCAGTCTGAGCGCTTACCCAGGGCTGGCTGTGGCCTGGCTCTCACCCTCCTATACGGATGGAAACACTATTTGGACACGCTCAAGCGGAGGCATGGGACTAATAGATTTTGAGAGCTACGCCAATCAAGTCCTAGGTACCTGGATAAAGGAAATCTTTGCTCCAGACCTCCCACAACAACATTGTTCCAGAGCAGCAAGGACTAACTTTGCACATGCGCTCAAATTAACCAACCCACATAGTCCACCCAGACTACTTTCATACCTTGCTAAGCACCCTACTGCAATGGGTCCGCATGAAACCTCCCCTCATTTCAAACATATCCTCTGAACTATCCGCCATATGGGATGGACCATAGAGAACATGGGTACTATACAGGGAAGGGGACGACCCAGCCCCCAATTTAAATTAAGAAACACAGAAAACCACCCCCAGAGGGATATGCTCGCAACAATCCCAAGCATAGCTAGGATAAAATACCTAGATATGTTGGACATTCCCTATGATTTAACCACAAAGAAGGCAATGTGGAAAATGACTCACCACCCACTCCTACAGCCAAGGATAAGAGCAAACGCCTGGCGCTGTCTGAGAAGGACCTATAGGACAGCGTACCGTTTTAACTCCCTTTACAAAACATGTGTAGTATGTGGAGGGAGGGATCCTTACATCACCGCCTAGAAACATGCCCCCCAACTAAAGCTATATGGCAGGAAGTCGGACGCCTGCTCAAAATCCAAAATGAACAAGAATTCTCGATATCAAAGAGCATATTCGCTTTAGATTGAGTCACCAATCCCATCTACCCTCCGTTCCCTAATAATACCCATTGCAATGTGGACAATCCACACAATTGCATTAGATGCGTTCAAGGGCACGGTCCCAACCATTCATGGGGTTATAACAAATTCCATGTCCACTTACTGGAGCACTTCCAATCCTGGCTCTATGAATATATGAGACCAAGGCAAAAAGCGCTCATAGAATTATGGTTCCCACTCTGGTTCCTCCACACAGACCCTTTCCTTCACACCTGTTCCATAGCATGGGAAACCCCCTCAGAGTAGTGCACCAACCCCCATACCTGGCAGTCCCGCTGGCAACAGGGGTAACTTGGGTACCCTGAGGTGCCCAATTTTATATTTGTCAGTTATTTCCTTAATTTTACATATATTTGGTAATGTCCGTCCCATGGACGGCTTACCTCAGTTAAATAAAAACCTGTGACTTACTCCAGACATAGATCACTAGAGAATATATGGTACTTCTGGACCTCAGACCACCACCTAAAAAGGAGCATCTAGTGCGTTAAAGCTTCATTTTGTCTCTTTAGTAGTTTCCACTACTGCTATTGTTTTCACTGAGCATAATTACAGCTTTCTTTAATTAAGACCTTATTTATGTGGAAGTATGGAGTAAAGGCCAATTTTGAAGAAATATGCTAGATTTAGTAGGGCAAACTTTCCATTATTTTATAACCAAAATGATGAGGCCCTAGAATATAAGAAACAAGGGTTCATTAAACATGTATCCAAGAATGGTAGGCGCTAATTGGATACCAGTGGCTACATACCAACACCCAGTGGTTACTCAATCAGATTGAAGAATCTAAGGGTTTCCTGTATGAGCTAATCAGAACCTAACCATCCCTCTTGGTCATCAAGTTACAGTAGGAACTGAGACTACTTTATGTAGTCTTAAGCCTTATAAAGTGGGATAGTTGCCCCATTTGGTCATTCACGTTTGGAACCTTTCGCTATGCCTAACCTTATTCTACCAGAAATTGGAGAATATCAGGTGTGTTAGCTATCTTGTCCCCTATGCTTTGAAAAATAAGTGACACCAGATAGTCAACTTTGACCATATTTTACATGAGGAAGAGTCATGCAGTATCCATGATTGCGGAAATATGGATGAACTGGGGCTTAAAGGCGATGAGTGCTAATCATTATGTTCCTTGATACCCAGGGAATGTCTCTCTTGGTTACTAGAGGACGAAAAAGATCAAACTTTATTCTTATTTTGATAAGTATAGTAGTAACTTTGCAAAAACTGATTTTGATTTGGTTTTACCCAAGATGTGTTAAATAAAAATTAACACTGGGGATTATACACTAATTCTCCTTAATCCTATTGGGTGTTCCAAGGCGGAGGATAAGTCATTAATGAAGAATCAACCAACTTAGTCGCCAGGGGATGATAGTGCTCTTAAAGAGTCCTTAGGCTGCCCTACTTCTAATTACCAATAAAAGAAAGATGAATCAAATTGAGTCATAATATACTACTGAAACCTCATCACTATCACCAAAAAAGATTCTCATCTGCTACCTCACATCAATGATGCATTGTACCACTTGAGCGGCACACAATATTTTTCCATTATGATTTTATCTTTGGATATTGGCAGATTGAGCTACCAAAAGAGGAACAGGAGAAGTGAACTATGACTACTGCTCATGATCTATACCAACCTACCAGGATTCCGCAGGAGCTGTGTAACGCCCCACAGACGTTCCAGCATGCTATGGATAGCTTTTAGGGGGTATAAAAATTCATGCGTATTAGTGTATTTGGATGATTTAAATGTTTTCCAGAAATTTTTATGGAAAATATGAAGAACCTAGAGGAAGTTTTCCGTTGGTTGGTCAAAGCTGATCTGAAAATCCAAACTCAGTAAATGTGATTCCTTCCACAAGCAACTTAAGTATATGGAGTTTGTTACAGAAAAACAAGTCTTACAGCTCAGCATAATTAAGTTGAGTTATCAAAAAATGTCTTAGCCTATTAGTAAGCGCAATGTTCAGGTATTCCTAGGAATAATTGGTTGTAACCGCTGGTTTGTAATTATTTATAGTAAAATAATGAGCCATTATTAAACCTTCTTAATACTGGGGTATCATTCAAAATGGAAGACAGATTGTCAGCTAGCTTTCGAACATTTAAATTATGGCTCACTCAAGTACCTATGCTGATGTATCCATACTTTAAAAATATGCTTTTGTTCAAATAGACGCTTCACTCACCGTCATAGGGGCGGCGTTATCCTAATTTGTTTCTAACATAGTAGACCATCCAGGGGCTTACTGTAGTAGGACGTTAGATGTACATAATTAAGACAACATAGTGACTAAAGAAGAAAGCTTAGCGCTCATTTATGCTTGTAAACAATTAAAAGTTTAATTCCAGGGATACACTTAACTGTGGTAACAGATCATGCCTCTTTGAGCTGGTTGCATAACTTAAAAGAGCTGGAAGGACAATTATCTCGATGGCTGTTGAAGTTATAAGTGTATGACTTTAGATTTGGCACCACCATGGTGTAAGTTAAAAAAATGCAGACAGACTCTTAGTTGCTTACTGTAGCCTTACTGGATAATAAGGATGATGAAATAGATGACAAAATGATATCTCAGTAATATGGTAATAAACATGAAGAGTTCAACGCAAATTAGTTAAGCTGAGAAAGGATAATTCATTAAGGATGGGAAACTATATAAGGTTATTTATGAACAATCTGGTGTGTTTAGTTGGCTCACTGAACGGACTGACTTAATTATTGCGGCCCAAAAGGTTCTAGGTCATGGTTAATTAGATAACGCTAAAACAGATATGAACACAGTACTATTGAGCTTCCATGTCATTTGATATTCACAAGACTTTTATCTTCTGTCAAGAATTCCAAGTAAAAGCGCCTTATTGAAAGACCAATTCTCACCAATTTATAAAACTTAACTTCACATTGCTAACAGCCTCCATTGATGTTGTGGGACATTTGACCATTTATTTTGTCAGTTTAGATATATAATTGTAGCTATTAATCATATCACTAAGTGGGTTGAGGCAAAAATGATCATGGATTTAGTGGCCATGACCACAGCCAGATTTATCTTGAAAGATATTACTTATTATCTTGGATGCTGTTGAAAATTTAGGGGCGATGTTGCTCATTCACAAATGATAAACCCTAATTGATAACTGCACAGGTTCAATTTGTGTACTCTTTGTGTTGTTGGATGATATATGATATTTGAATGATAATAATATGAAGCTATTAACCGTAGTTGAATAGATAGCCATTTCTGGTCCAATGCTTGATTGGTATTGCTACTCAAAATACTCCTGATGTCTTCAGTAGAGGTTTATAACCTTATCTGCCTAACTCAATCCACGTTCAGATCCCTAGTTTACAGCCTTTCCTCTCATCTCACGAAGTCTCACAGAGTCAACAGCAATTTCCATGTAAGTTCAGTTTCTCTTCTAAGGATCCTTGATACTTACTCTTTATCCTTCTAAAGAGTCCCCAAAATAAAGCACACAAGCAATAATCACCTGAAGATGGATAGAACTAAAATCAATAATGAATTTTGCTATTAACTCCTTTTCTTTATTGTTGATTATCAAGGGAATTTATAGAGGGAATTTGGCGCCCAACCCTCAGTTGGCACCTCAGCCATGAAACGGCAGCTGTTGCCATTAAATGTCAATTCATCATATCACCAGTGATGGTCTTTCCTATCTTGGTTAGAAGACCTTCGTTGGACATCTCTAAGACCTAAAATGGAAAGATTCAGAAAACGTTTCCCTAACATTTTCCACTTGATCCCAGAAAACCAACCATATTTGGCAAGTGACCTGCTTAGGTAATAGGACTTGTTACCTATTATGGCAAGTCACAAACCAACTTATTAATTAGCTAGTTGCAGGCAGCATCACTCGCCTTGCAACTTGCTCTTTAAATTCCCAATCAGTCAGTGATGAAACCTGACAAATACTAATCAGTACATCTGATAGTTAATCATTGATCAACTACTAGATGCCCCAAATTTGTTGGAAACTCTTCCTGACGAGATCCTAAGCATTTAACCAGATCAATTTCAGACTAATCTGAACCAGGCAAATTACCTAAAATCCCCAAATATTATCAACCTGAAATCAGGGTCAATGATATACAATTTACTCGCCATAGGGAATTATCCCCTAGTGATCCATAATCTAGATGGCTGAAAAGGTGGGAAAAAACTCCAACAAATGCCCCAGTCCTCATTGATGGATAATGGGACCAATTTCAAGTCTAAGATGATCTGTAAGATTAATGATTTAATAGTATAATAGGAGTCCTACTAATGCCTTACCACCTGGAGACCAACGGCACTGCTGAACAGGTGATCAGATACTTGTGGGAATTCTGCATAAGTTGGTCACTGGCAAGGTGTCCAGCTATAATCTCTTTTTGCTTTTTGATATATTCGCATATAACATCACATATCACTCAGCGATGAGCACTTCCCATTTTCATTACTTCAATGAAACAGCCAGCGCTGCCAGAATTTTGTATTTGTAGGAATCCAGCTTAAGTGTGCTCGCTGGTGCTTATGCCGCTGGATCTTACAAAAGTTTTGATAAAAGTAAAATAAATAAATACTAAAAATACTTGGGTTTTTATTGTTTTTATTAGCAGCGTGAGGTAAGAAAGGAAAAACGATCTCCTTGATATTTAACTGAACAATATTTAATTGTATTAAGGGTTGGAGGGAATTCAGTAGTGAGTTTGGTACAGCTTGTTACCGTCCAAATTAGGAAATAAGATAAAGCAGCCTATCAAAGCTTGGAATACTCACTTCATTCTGACTGAACAATAGCAGGGGAATTATTATTGGCTAAACATACCCTTGAGGTAACAATTCTAAAAACTTCAGCCAATCCTCATTCACGAAATTCATTACACCTTGGGTGACCCCTGTTAAGCCTATAAAAGGGGCGGTCCCCGCATAGGTACCTTAAAGAACCTGATTATGGTTGAAGACGTACCTTCTGATGGTCGCCCCACAGTCCATTGCATGGTCAGAGTAATCTGACTGCTTGATTTTTATGATTGCTGCCCAATTACTATTCAAAATCATGTTACCCCAATTGCAGGGTTACACCAAGAATTGCCCAGGGTCTTTTGGTCAATTATATTGTTATTATTAATAAAATCGCGTTTAGGTTAATTGCAAACTTGTAAATGGCTAAAATTTTTCCGTTTCAGCTGATTTCAACCTAGGACATTCTTCCTTTGCAGTTTAGAGGGCAAATGTCTGACAGTATTCATGTACGGTGATTGAAAGTATGAGCCCTTTACAAACCTTGATAAACTCGGCAGAAATTTTTTTGCTTCATAACTCTGCTTACTACAACGCGCTTGCTCAGAAAGTGAAGGCTTGAGCTCATGATAATGAGGACTGTTGGACCTTACCTATATTTGACTAAGGAGAATTGGTCTGGTATTATGATAATCATGGTTTTGGAAGTACTAGCAAGTTCTTACCCATTTGGAAAGGCCCTTTTGAGATCATTTAGAAATCTCAACTGATGCCTATACTTTAAAGGATCATATTAAGGTTTACCTTATCAATTGTGTGTATGCTAAGTTCCTTAAAATGGTCTTTCCGCATTCTGGCCTTTTGGCCCTGGTCTCTAAATAGCTCATCTGACCGCCAATCATCTTTTTTACCAGATTTTTGGTCAAGTGGGGGTAAATTTTTCAGCTGGTTTGACAAACCATTAGTTTAGGAAAAAATTATCTAGATAGGTTTTCTACTAATAAGTAGAAATAGGTCTCAATTCATCAGTATAAAGTGCTCAGTGCCATACATGACTTTATAGAGTGTCTCAAAAATTGTAATCAATTACCTTTTGTGCTTTGGCCTTGTTTCTTTAAATTATTTCTGATTATTATGGCGGATTAAATGCTTAGACCAGATCAGCGCCATTTCATCTACAATTCAATAGTACTAAACTCTCATATCACTTGTGCCAGAGTAAAATATTAGCAGGTAGATTTCTATTGTTTTTTGGCCATTTCTGGCATCCCAATTGAAATCAGTTGATTGTAACTATATTTAAAAAGTCCCAAGCT
The DNA here is from genome assembly GCA_022478985.1 of Massospora cicadina. Lineage (NCBI taxonomy): Eukaryota > Fungi > Entomophthoromycota > Entomophthoromycetes > Entomophthorales > Entomophthoraceae > Massospora > Massospora cicadina. The sequence continues at coordinate 104,019 of JAKSZP010010633.1, read as the reverse complement.
CTTGTGATTCATTCCCTACCCTTAGATTAAATAAAAACTTTAATAGTATACCACTTTTGAGTGAATCCTAGTACACATAAAACGCAGCAAACGGTAGCTATCAGAAGGGGCATTTTTCAGTGGATTTCCAATAGTAAGAGATTCTTTTTTCCTGCAATGCTAGAGCAAACCTCTGCGAGCAGGCTTTCTTTCCCCTAACAATAACATAAGTTACTGCAATTTGATTTGAACAGCAATTTTTAATAATCACACAGGAGATGGGCGATTTTAACAAATCCCAATTAAACTGGGAGAAAGCTGTATCTGGCAATGGACAAAACGGTGCGCTGAAGGGCAAGAAACACCCTGGAGGGGGACTGGAAACCAATGCCACCAAGAAACCACAAACTCAGGCACTGCCTGGGTTTTGAAGTTCACACGAAAATAAATCTTTACATGAAAATCAAATATGCCCAGCCCCTATTGAAGGTAGAGCATGGGCTCTGACTTTTCTAGGGGTCAAGTCTCCAACTCTGTGTGAGAAAGTGGGCGAGGCACAGGCCAGCCTTTTCCCCCATGCGGTATACATTACCACCCATAACATACACCATGGCTGTATCAATAAGGGCTTTGAAACTGAAAAAGATGCAGATGCCACCACAAAAGTCTGCATCAAAATTTCGATCCCCAAGGCAAACGAATTGTGTGCACCACATGCACCAGATGGAACAAAGCAAACTCTTTGTTCATCTCCTTCAACTCACTCCTTATCAACCTTCCCCACAAGGTGATTAAGGAGGAGCTCCAAAATGGATTTGAACTCTATGGTGAAATTAAGCAACTCAAACTACAGCAGTTTCACCTGATGTCAAACATGTGCACAGAAAAGGAAATCACTGTGATCAACCTGATCCCCAAGGTGGCCGCAGACCTCACAAGAATATCACACACAGTGGTGTTTCACCTCCTTGCAGGGAAAAAAAAGGCATTCTGAGTCACACCAGAACGCACACCACCTATCTGCAACCACTGCACCGCCTGGGGAATAAGGAACATGCATGCCCCATGAAGGAGGGCATTTTGCCCCAGACTTCTGCAATGACGCCATGGATGAAATTGATGAAGACTTAGCCAGAATAATTGATGACAACCACCAATTCCTCTAAGGAGAGAATGGGCATTATATCCTCATAGACCCAGTATCATCCAAACCATGAAAAATGGTACATAAGGCCCACAAACGGGCAGCAGCCAAGGCGGCAAAATGCGCAGCCTCCTCCATCAACCCTGGCAAAATCAGGAGGGCATAGAGGGGATCAACCAAGCCAACCAATCAGAACAAAATGCTCAAGCTGATGAGGACTGGAGGAAATTAACTGAGCCACCCAATTAAAGCAGATTTCCCAAGCTGAAAATATTTCTCAACAATTCAACTGAATCACCAAGTGGTATCAATCAAGCATACTTTGAAAAATAATTCAGCCTCATAATGGGTGAAAATGTGGGACTCATTTTTCAAACTTGAACCCTGCAACCACAGAATCCAATCAGTGCACCGCACTGAACCACCATGAGTCACAAGCGGAAAAATTCAACAAAACCCTAAAAACTGCAAAACCCATGTGAAATCAGCACAGGGTAAGGGATAGGAAAATGACAAAAACTGAACTTGCACAGTGACATGGAGCAAGTTCAAGACAATGAATGGTGGGTTAGGGCCAGAGGGCCCTCCCAACCGTTTCTGAGGCACCGCGGGCACCTCAGTGTCAATAGGGACGCTAAACATCGCGGGAGCCAGGGCTCAAGTGTCCTAAGCCAAAAACTGGATTACCTGCAAAATCCCCTTGTTGATATCTTGGCCATCCAAGAAACCCACTGTCTACAGGGGAAGAGGGATCCTGGTCAGCCAGGTCTCACCATCCCTATCAGTATGGACGTACCACTGTGGGGTGGTCATCCAAAATAACAAAAAATTAAAAATCACCAACTCCTCTTCATATCTGAGCAGCTGCATCCTGGTAGCAATAATCGTAAGCTAAGAGGACACAATCTCAATAGCATGTATCTATGCAACGTGCACCACAACCAGGAGAAAACAATTCCTCAAAACTGTCCCAACACTCACCCTCCCACCAGATACCATCCTGTTGGGCGACTTCAACATTGGGATAACCCTGTGGGATCCACCGACAGATGCCACAAATTCTTTATTTAAGCAAGAAATTTAATTTATAGATAAAAGTAATAAATGATGCTTCATTAAAGTTTTTTCTGTTTTTTTTATTGTTAAGCAGGGCCAAACCAAGAAATGTCCTTTTCTTGATACTAGTATTTCCTATTTAAACTAGTCCAAAATTTTGAGACCATGGGTTTTTGAGGCTAAAGTATATAAAGCTGAGTCATCCATATTAGGGAATATAGGCTTTCAGCCTATCAGATCAAAGATAAACTTTTTGAGGCAAAACTGACCCGTGTTAACATTTTGATAAATTGTATCCAATCACACGTGAGTAAAATCTTTTCACCTCAGCGGTGGCCAGACTCATGTGGTAATGATTAGTTAATTTTTACCATATCATTGTCAAGTAAAATCTTCTCACCTTGGTGGTGGTCAAGCCCATGTGGTAGCAAATGCCTTATATTTGGTCAAGAAGTCGGAGTAATCCTATTATTAGTTATTACCTTTTTAAGCCAATTTCGGTTATAAACCATATTTTTCTGATAGTTAGGATTCCACTGAGAGTCTGCCAAGGTCTTTTCGCCGTGGGTGCTTATATCATTGATAACCACAATATTATTTGAAGATTGGGCAGGTGATGGGCCAATTATGGTAGCAGTTTTGGGGGCACTTGTACCTCCAACATTCTTTTTCTTAAGTTGAGAAGGAGATTGTCTGACAAACCCCAACATGGACCAATGGCCTAACCCCATTGGATACCCACTGGGGCACATCAAATTCTGTGCAATGAAGGCATCCCTTGGCCTACACAATACCATCCCCCAGGTCACCACTCCTTCCCCACATGATCCGCCCCAACATATGTGAGGGAACTCACATCTCAATGAACTTATTGACTACATCCTCACCCCAAACTCCACTTGAACATCTCCAAATTCTCAACAAAAAAGATCAATTTCTCCAACCACTAACTTGTTTTGGTGCAGCTCTCGCCAACATGAACTCCCACATGGGTGTCAACCTGGAGTAAGCTACACCCAGAAAACATAAAAGTGCCTAAAATATCCAACTTGGTCAAACTTGAGGCTACAAACCCAGAATTTGCAACCTCATTTGTATTAGATCCCATAAAAACCTGGGCAAATTTCAAAGCTGAACTAATAAATGAACTCACCATCTCGCCTCGTGTAAGTCACCACTGACACAGCCACAATTAGGCGAACCTTGGTGGAACTGGACCACCTCAAGCTCAACACCCTGAAATCTGGCTATAGCTCCAACTGGGGGCGCAAATGGGCGGTAATCCCCACGCCTAAACGCCCTCATCTTCAAACATCAGCACAGAATCAAAGTATTGAGAAAAGGCAAGTTCATAATAGAAGGTGAAACCTGCTCAAAATATTTCTTCCACCAATTCCACTCCCATGGCAACCAGCCCACATGCACACAGGTCTGCAAAGATGATGGCACCGTGGCAACTGAACCAGCAGAGGTCAAGGTGAAAGTACACCGCTATTACACCAAACTATACTGTGACATCCCAACTGACCCCCAAAAAATTAACAATTTTATACAACTGCCAGAACACAAAGCACACCTCCATACTATAACCTCCTAAGCCTAATCACACAGAAGAAGCTCTGGGTTTCATTCCGCAGTGCACCACGTAAGAAATGCCCAGAGCCTGATGAGATACCCTACGAATTCTACAAAGTTACTTCAAGAGAATTGCCCCCTCCTCTTGGCATCAATGAACCAGTGCAGGTGGAGACACGCCTCCTACCTGGTGGCCAGGCCTTCTATTTCATAACCCTGTTTAAGAAGGGCGACAAACTATACCTGGAAAACTGACGCCCAATTTCACTCTCTAAAACTAATGCAAAACTACTTTATAAAAATTTTAGTAACCAAATTAGGCACAATAACCTTTAAAGTCCTGTCGCTTAATATGTTTGGGTTCATACAAGGGCGTTCAATCTGGACCAATATACACTCCGTCGCCAACATATTCCATTCCAAAACAACTGGAGCCATGGTATTCCTAGACCAGGGAAGGTATATGCCTGCTTAGTTGGCTGTACCTGAAGGAATGCCTAAGCGCTAGCAAACTACCACTTTGATTCATAAACAGGGCGATGCTCCTTACAGAATCCGCATCCATGGCTGTATGCGGCCCTGGCTTCTGAACTAAAAAGATCACACCATACAGAGGGCTCAAACAAGGGGACCCCCTTAGCCCACTGATGTATGGCTTCAGTTTTGATCCACCCCTTCGAGTTGCTAACTCACGCCTCATGGGCATAACTGCACAAGGCCAGCCAACAGCAATAATACTAGCTCTTGTGGATGAATACATGACAGGTATAGCTAACAACAATGATGCCCGACAGCTGGAACGCATCATAGAGGAATATTCTATTGTAAGCAACACGTCGCTCAACAAAAGGAAAACGGAAATAATCCTCCTAGGCAAGTACACTAACAACTGGGCCACACTACCCAAACCTTACAATCCCCACGAAGGGAAAACCCACTCAACCTACCCTTCACATCACCTCCTAAAACCAACCCTGTCAGACACCTTGGGATATGGCTGGAAATAGGGGGGTATGCCAATGAGACAATTGAGAACAATCTACTACAGCGGGTGTCCAACCACGTCGCCTCCCTTAAGGGAAGATCCCTAGGACTGAGAGGCGAGTAACAGTTGCCAACTCACTCATCCTCTTGATGCTGTGGTTCCCTGCACACTCAAAACCCTTCTGATCTACAAACATATTCTCAATCCATGCATTTATCCAGGGATGGCTGTGGCCTGGGTCCGGCCACCTCTACTGGTGGAAACACTCTTTGGACCACGCTCTAGCAGAGGCAGGGCCTGATAGACTTTGAGGTCCACGCCAACAATATTTTGGGCATCAGGATAAAGGAAGTCCTAGCCCCAGACCTCCCACAACAACACTGGTCTAGAGATGCGAGGGTTAACTTTTTACAGGCGCTCAAACAATCCAAATAAAACAACTCGTCCATCTTACTCACATACCTTACAAACCGCCCCAATGCAGCGGGCCCACATGGAACCCCCCTCACTTTAAACGCCTCATCCACACCATTTGGCACATGGGGTGGACCGTCACTCTCACAGGCACTAATTAGGGAAGGGAAAGGCCCAGAGCTCACTTCACGCTAAGGAAACCAGTGGACCACCCCCAGAGGGCCACACACAACTTGATCCCATTCATCATGAGAATCGACTACCTAGATGCTTTTAGACATTCCATACAAAACTCACAACACAGAAGGCAATATGGAGAATAACACATCATCCACTCCTCCAGCCAAGGGTAAGAGCTACCACCTGGCGTTGCCTCAGAAGAACCTACAGAACAGCAGATCGCTCAAACTCTTTTCATTCAGCGTGCGCAGTATGTGGAGGGGATGGCACCCTGCACCACCGCCTCAAAGCATGCCCTCCATTAGAGCCATATGGCGGGAAGTAGCGCGTCTGTAAAGAACGAAAAACGACCAGGAGCTGTCAATCTCCAGAAGCCTCCTTGCACTCCAATTTGAATCCCTAATACCACCCACACTCCGCTCCCCGATAGTCGCCATTACAATATGGACAACTTACATTGTAGCACTGGATGCCTTCAAGGGAACCATGCCCACCATCCGTGGGACAATCAGCAGATTTCACCTACACCTACTGGAACACTTTCAAGCCTGGCTATACAGATACATGAGGCTGAAGCAACAACAACTTGTTGAATCATGGTTCCCAGTATTGTTTCTGCATATGAACCCCTTCCTCCACACCTGGTCCATAACAGGGGAAACCCCATTGGAGTAAGGCATTCAACTCCCCTATACCTGGCGGTACAGGCTGGCAACAGGGGTAGCTCATCTACTCTGGGGTGCCTAAATCTTGCGATACTTCACCTCCCTCTATTCCATTGCATATATCAGTATTGTCTGTCCCCCAGTTGGCTTACAATGGTTAAATAAAATAAAATAGAACCATCCTCTGCAAAAAAGACACCCTTAGTGAGCCAGAAAGCCAATTTTACTATTTTGATAAAGCATTTCACTTCTTTCTTATCATACATATCTCTCTATTGACAAAAGGTTTTTACTTTGCAAGTTTACCAAGGTGGCAGTCCTCTTACAGTTCCTTATAGTTTTAGTATAAACAACTGTGCACCAAGATCTGAACCCTATCAATAAATCTCAACAAATGCCATAGTTGCCACCTGTCACCCCTATCAAGTCTTTGGTAATCAACCTCCACACCCATCTTACCATTTTTATTCAAAGTAACCCTCCTTCCAACTTTATTCAGCCTTACATAATATGTCTTCAGCTGAACTAACTTGAGCAACAGCTCTGGAAACTCCACGGTGCCACAATTTCACTGTGGAAAACTCAGTCTTAATTGTCTGAGACACCTAACTACAAATTTAAGAAATTTGGTATGAAAATGAATGGGGGGTGTCAAGTTACCTCGAAGATCATCAGTTATTGGTGGGAATCCCTACCTTGTCTAATCCCTAGCAACGTTTATTCATTTTCATCTACTTTCCCTTTGAATTTTTAAATTTTAATTATAAATTATATATTTTATTTTAATTTCTAATTGAGGTGGACTGAACTGGGGATGATAATGAACTGACGAAGGGAAGTGAAGAAAATGAGAAAAGAGGATAAAACATGGAAAACCTCCATGCATGGCATATGATAGGCTAGGAACTCCATGGGCCGCCTTTGCTATTTGCTATCTCGGTTTTGGGGCATTGGTGCACAAACCCAAAACAGTCATAATCATCCACTACCCAAAGTTGATCTACTGGGATCAAACTTTGGGAGGCAGTGGTAGAGGGTCCATATTATACCATTTGGGTATCCTCCCCTTGCTTTCCCTTTGAAAACTTTAAAAACTTTTTCCATAACTTTCAATAGATTAGGTATATAAGCCTGCTTTCAATTCTTGATAACTATCAAAATTTATTCCGTCAGATTTTTCATTGTTGTTTTTTTAGATTTATTTCTGATACATTCATTTAGAAATTTTGGGTGGAATGGCCTCTTGTATGCACCAACACATGACCACTGAAATAACTGATCAAACCAAAACTGGTGTGTCACACAAAGAGGATCTCTCTATTGCTTCAATAAATAAATCAAAGCCAAATTTGGATTTTTATAAGTAATATAAAAAATGACCACTTGAATAAGCCAAACCTTACCAATCTTGATGCAATCGACACCTGCTGCCCCAGCTTAGGGTGGTGGTGCACCACCATCTGGCATCTTTCTGCCACTGCCAAAGCATGCCCAGGCTGGCTCTGCTAGCCCTCCCAATGCTACTAGGCGTTATGTCCCCCCTTGGGATTTAGCCCACCTCCTTGCAAGCTCCAAGTTGGTGCCCGGAGCCCTTTGGTGCTCCCACAGAGCAATTTGCATTTAAGCCTCTGGGTTGAATATGAAGATCTTTTCCCATAGGTGACCACGGCCATCATCAAGATGGCCACGGCGGTTTTAAACCTGCCAGTTTCATTGACTTCCACAACTTTAAGGGGTACTTCAATCTCAGCTTCCATTCATAAGCCAATGCAGCACAACATCTCAGCTGCAAATTGTTTCTAAAGAAATTCCAATTCCCACCATCTGCATGTGGCTCCTGGATGAGGCCACTTTAGTGGTCCAGTTCGCCGGGTCGCCCTCCCATCTCTCCCCTGAACACCTCTGCCATGAGCTCATGGAGGGTTTGGCCATTCACAGCGCAGATCCCGTGTTGCAGTTTGTGGTTCCCAATGGGGCAGATCAGTTGGAAGGGCCTTGCGCCTTTGCAACAATCTTCCCATTTCATCACAATTCTCACCTTGTGATCCCCCCCCACTGTGATCAGATCCGCCCCTAATCACCCATTCTGGGTGCTCATTTAAAATGGCCAGGCCATTGCCCGTTGTTCTTTAAGCTTGACAACTCAAAGTGCAAGTGCCCCACAGTTTCCGCTTCTGCCACTCAGCCCTCAGGCGTTGGGCCCACTGCTGTTTCACCCCAATTTTTTGAATGGGCTCAATCCTCCTGCCCCCAACCTTGGGGAAATTTGGCGCTTCTCCAAAAGCGGCAGCTAATCTAAAATAAAATTCTAAAAATCTCAATGCAAATTTGACTGTATTACGGAATCCTGAGTCAATGGCTGAACCAGTTTTAGATGAGCTACCATGGTCAACAGCCCATGGCCAATCAGCTCCTGCACAAGCACCTACTCCTGTGGCTGGCCCAGTGCTAACCAAATCCAATCCATTCGAGGCTCTTGAATGGTTTAAGAGGATAAATGGATGTACCACGTGAAACCGGATTTTGTTTTAGAGGAGTTCTTTGTTTAACCTCCAGAATCAAGTTCCTGCGTTATTGTCCAAAAAACGGTTTTACTATTACAAAAATAATAACAAAATTGCAGTTGAGGCTTCAGATGACCCTGCCAACACTATACTCCACCATCAACTCCATGGGGCAATGGAGCCCCTTGTTGAGGGTATTCCTATCCTCAATTTCTCTCATTATTTTATGAGGAAGATGCGAAGTATGAAATTGAGGAGCTTGCTTTTGGTGTGAGCCATGCTTTCATCAATGTGGTAAAAACTTCTCTTTTTAACCCCAGGTATCCCAAGTTCCTGCCAGCGCATCAAGTCGTTCACTTGTGTGCTTGCTCTCATCACTTTCGCTGAGCATTAACTTGCTCAATATGTTGAGGCGATGGACACCGCCAGCCCCATTAATGAAGAAAACCCACAACTATACCTCCTTATGCCCCATGTCACTGATGCTCCCACCCCAATGCTGTCCACCATGGTCCTCCAGCTAAAGCAGGCGCCGGACAAAAGTTTCCTCAAAGCTTACTCCCCTTCTGATATGGCTTCCTTAGCTGTTAGCTGAGGTGCCATATTAGGATTTTTTTTACTCTAATAATCCCTTTGTTTGGCCCATTTGCAAATAAAGATGCGTGGCGGCTCCCCCTTTTGGGTTGGGCACAATTAGTGCTAAAAAAGGAAGTGTCACACAACCATAGGACTTGAGAAACTTGAGATTCTTGAGCCATTGCTACAATGATTTGATTTAATTATACTATGACGGACTCCATGATTGCGTATTAAAAACTTATCATGTTAATTTTCTCTAATCTGATGTTGTATCTGCTCCATAAGGAGGTTCCGTTACAATGGGAAAAAAGTCAACAACAAGCTTTTAGCGTCCTAAGGAAAGCTTTTGACCGCCCCTGTATTACTATAAAATTTAATAAACCATTTTATTTAAAGACGCCAGTGGCGTGGATGTTGGAGACATTCTGGCCCAACTTGACTTAAATCAAAATTAATCATCCTAATGCATACTTCAGTATAACATTAACTCAGGTAGAGATGAATTATAACATTTATAAGTATGAGTGCCTAGCTGTCTTGATTACCAGTAAGAATGTGTCAGAAAAATTAAAAAGATGGATTCCTCCAATGATTGATCGTTATTTGGGATGAAATAGGCTAATCCCAGAAGAATGGCTTATCAACTGGATTATGTGGTTAATAAGCGATTGATTGATAGTTGCTCCTTAATTTGGTTTGGCCAAATCAGTATTCTACAAACTTAGTTGATAGTATCAGTTAGGGCCAATCGCTGGTCCCAAATTATTATGTGGATCACTGATGACTAATAGCTGGGGAGGATCTATTTTATGTGATTAAGTAATGTCAGCGAAAACTGACAATCTTGAGTTTGAGGCAGCTGAGGTTGTTTCTGGCACTTCATATATAATATTCAAATATCAACTGAGGTAGACTATTCTCCAAAACAATTGACTACAATGAGTCAAGATGTGTTATTGGTGAGAAGATGAGATATCCCGAGAGCCCAAGTGTCCAAAGAGGTTTCAGGAAAATAATTACTAAGGAAAAGAAAATTGATATTAGTTTATGTTATAATTTATACAGCATGCCAGAGATTGAATGCAGAGGATGAGCCAAAGATAATATCTTTACATAGGAAAGGATGGGGAAAGAGGGTAAACGACAGGAATAGAGTAAGCTCAGTGGAAGGAAGGTGGAGAGAATGGCTGGAAGATCCAGAGATGAGTTGATAGGTCAGCTATGGGTGCAGTAGTCTTTTTGTGCATATAAATACTTAGCGCTTCCGTCTCAATATAATCTTCCCTTGCCTGTTCTATCTTTTATTTAAGTTTATGTTATACTTATGGGTTAAGTTTAGGCTGAGGGATATCAAATGGCGCGGGTAACAAGCCAAGGGGTCAGCCAGCGCCGCTGGCCCTGACGCCTAAGGAGAAATGGCAAGGGGAAACCAGTCTTCATACTGGTTGGCCTGCCAACCAGCAGAGCCCACTGTCGCCATAAAAGAGATTTTCTGACAGCATGTTCGTCCTTTATTATATGAAAATAATTTTAAAGTGGTTAAAGACAATGGCTCTCTATAGTGACTACAAAAGAGGATGGATCCAGATGGAAGGCTGGCCTTCTGGGCACTCATACTCCAGAGTTATAACTTTACCATTTCTCATCATGCCAGAATGATACTTCAAAGCGCTTTTAGGTTGTCAAAACTAACAATATTGACTCTCTATGCCTCTGAGGAAGATCAAATTTTATAGATTTATTGGAAAACCTGAGGAGTGGACCAAGAGTTTCATGTGATTCAGCAATGATTAAAGACTATGATCAAGTAGGCTCGGATTAAAGACAGATTATTGTATAAAGGAGTGGAACCTCTTGGCTGCCTTATGTATGACTGTCGGCTAGAAAATAAACTGACCTGTAGTCCCATTTGACTGCAATTTTGGAGCCATAAAGAAGCCCCATCAGTGGCTTTAAGAGCAATATTAGTTGGAATGGAAGATTGAATTGATCCAAGACGTCATTATTTCTTGTCTTATTTGTGATATCCAGAAACCTTCAAGCTGACGTATCAACAAAAAGTCATGGGTCTTACTGCATCATTTGCTACTGTCAGCATTGACGTTGTTGGTCCGCTAACTATGGCGATGTACAGCCATCATTATATAATGCTAGCTGCTGATCAATTCATAAAAAGGGTTGAGGCCTTCTCAGATGCCTCACCCACTTCTAAAGCGACCACATATTCTTTACATAAACAGGTTTTCACTGTCATATCAACCAAAGGTACTGTTATCCAATAATGACACCAACTTCATATCTCAAGTAATCGCTGCCTTTAATTCGTTGATAGGCACTTATATTCCTTTAACGACCCATATCATCCTGCTTTTAATGTAGCATTGTAATGACCAAATGGAACTCTGATCAACACCCTCCATAAGATGGCTCAATCCGACCTAACTCAGTGGAACAAATAACTTTCTGAAGTTCTATTTCATACCATGTGAGCTACCATCAAGTTATCCAGATGTCACATTTTTAAGCTCTTTGGCTAGAGACAACCTTATCCTTGAGTGTTCAACTTATATTGGAGACCCCCACGCTGGAAACAGCTGAGCTAGCATTTAAAAGGACAATGTTTGAATTATCTGAACTACAAGCATTAGCTTCCAAGTCTATGTGGGTTTATAAGTAAACAAGAAGCAGCTTAAAGCATCTCCAAGAAATCAGATTTCCTGAGTACCATTTAGGGGATCTGGTCTTATTCTACAATCATCAGTCAGGGGATCAGATTTACAAAATTTTGATATGCTATAATAAATACTTTATCAAGTGATTCATGTTCAAGGACTGAATTACTCAGTCCTCTTAGTCAAATTAAGGCTTTTTGCAAATTGAGTCCACGTTAAATTCCTCTAAAGTAATGCTCCTTATCAGTAAGGTCTTCAAAAGGAACATTGTTAGGAATGATGGGATTTTGCTAGTTTGGATGTGATTTGAATGCACGATAATTTGCAACTTAATCAATGAAGTTTACTGCCATGGAAGCTACCAAATTTGCAATAAACAATGAACTTAAAAAACATTCAATTAAAATCTTTAATCCTTCCTAAATCTGCAAGATTACTGATAGAGATCCTGTCATTTGGAGATCACTTGAATTTGTCACATTAATTGGAAAATCATTTTTACTGGAATCCTCCACATTCATGTTAAAACATTTCAGAAATCATAAAACCCTACTCAATTCCAGACTTCTAGAACAGCTATAAATATCCCAAATTTTTTTTAATATATATATATTCTTGGTTGTACTCTGATTTTTGCCTAGTTTTAATGGAGATTGCCTAGAGCTGTATATAGATATTGTCTGCGCTCTAGCATAGATATTTTTTGATAAAGACCTCTTTTCTAAACTCTCTTTTTCCACTCGGCATAACTCTATGAGCAAATTATACATAAAAACAAAAAAATAGATTTCAATCGCCTGCCATAGTTTCACTCCTATGTCCTCAGATTCTCCACTGGCTGCTTTAATGTGGGGAAGCGGCAAAACTCCCCCTGCCATTTTCCGTCCAGAAGGAAAATGCACTCAGAATGGCTTGCCCACTTTACCAAACCCATAGGATGATTCGTTCCTCCCAAAAATCTTGACGCCCACCTTGTTCATACCCAAGCAGTACCTCGCTGCCCCCTGGTGCTCCCCCAGAATAACATGTGCTACAGCCTAAGGGTCAATTATGGAAACTCTTTTGTACCATGACAAGCTATTATCAAAAATGGCACAGGTGGTAATGATTCCCGGCAGTTTTATTAATTTCCGCTCTTATAAGGGGTATTTTGACCTCAGCTTCACCTGTGAAGCCAACGCTGCCACTGTGGCAACTGTGCCCCTGGTATACAAGGGTACCCCACTTCCCACAAACTAGACCTGGCTCCCAGCAGAACCACTTTGGTGATTCAGTTTCCAGGTTTACCCACCCACCTTCCCCCTGAAGTGCTCCACCAGGAGCTGATGGAAGGTTTGGCAGCCTATGGCTCCAACCCCATCTTGCAATTTTGGTCACAAATGGGGCCACACGCCTCATTGGGCCTCAGGAGTATGCCACGATCAGCTCTGAATCATATGAATTTTCCCTTTCAATTCCCCCTTGACTATTATCCCCTCTGCCCCTGACCATCCATTCTGGGCCTGCGTCAAGGGTGGATGGACAATCTGCCCATCCTGTTTCGAGTTGGACCACTCAAAACACAAGTGCCCATCCCTAGCTACTTCTGACGGTGCTCATTTTTCGTCTGCCAGCCTCCAATCAGCCGCCCACCCTGTTCCAGCTTTGGTATGGGTTATAATCCTACTCCCCCTCCCCCAAAGCCTGAAGCTGCAGCTGCACCTGCAGCCACCAAGCAGCCTCCTTCTCGCCCCATTGGCACACACAATTGCTCCAATCAAGCACTGGCTTGGACCTCAGTTTGATCCCATACTTCCTCCAACTAACCAACCAAACCTCAACTATACGATGATTCCCCAATCCAATTCAACCAGAACCCATGAGAGTTATTGGCTGAAATCAAAGAATCAGATAATCTCATTAAAGAACCATCTCTGCAATTTGAGCGGTTCTGTAATGCAGAAAGGGACGCCAAATTCCCCCCTCATTTATATGCCCTACAGCCAAATGCTAAATTATTCTACAGCAACCACCAGCTTGCAGTAGAAGCAGCTGCAACACCAGATTGCCATCCTCTCCGCAAAGTTGCTGCCAAATCAGTGGCGATGCTCACAGGAGGTATTCCACCTCCTAGTATTCCCATAAATCTCACCCCAAAAAGTAAGACTAATATGAATCAATTGCACAAAAATGTCAACGACGCTATCCAGAACGTGGTAACTGTAGCTCGGAATCCTAAAGCTAAGGTTACCCAAACCAATATTGCCACGTTTGTTAAGCTACCAGGCGCCCACATTAAAGCTGAAAAAGCTTTAGCCAAATATTACTGCCATTTTCGTAGTTGGCAATTTCTTAGAAATACCAAACATCAGTGATGTTGAATTTCATGCCGCTGATGCCCCAAAGCCTTTGCTATCCACCTTGACATGTACCCTACTCTGGGATGAGTTAGCTGCTGCCAAAGATAAGCCCCCTGATCCCACCTCCCCTTCTGCCATGGAGGGATAAGCGGTCTCAACTGCCCACCTGGCTGATTGTTTTATTGGTATGTTTCATTCAATCCGCTCATTTGGGCATTTTGTTTGAATCAATTAGTTACGTTAGTTTTAGTTTTAGTTTTTAGTTTGTAATGTCCATCCCCTGGTCAGCTTACCTCGATTAAATAAAAAAGACCTCTTTTCCGCCAAGAGTTTTTCCTTAGGGACCAGAATTCTATTTGGGTGACACCGCTGGAGCTTTGGAAACTGATAATTGTGTATTTTTCAGAGTACTCAACCTTTGAATTATAACAAAAACTTAATAGTCCAACAGAAGAGGTTCACATTTATACCTATATATCTGAAGGAGCTAGAGGATGAATCTTAAAGTAGTTTATGGTAGCTTACCTAAATCCCTATGGGTCAGCGTATCTGGTTTTCAGTGTTTATTATTGTAAATCCTTGCTCAGGCCAGCCAAGTCCATAATCACCAAGTTCACTGCCACTGCATAGAATTTCGTCAATAGAAAGAAGATATTCACATGCCAACATTAGTATTTGAGAGACCGTGGTTTTTTGATAAATAACAAAATATGGTTATCTAGTGACAAATTATCAATATATAGTATAAAATAACCCAACTTCTACCATCTGCAGTGTTTTGGAGTTTTAAGATGTTTAAGGGAATAAATAGTTGATTTAGTTTATCAGAAAACTAGTTTTGTTGCTTGAGGATATTGATGTAACTATATTTTATTAAAGGTTTATGGATTTTACATGAACGGTTAGAAAAATGATGTGGAGAACAAAGGGTGAAATCCTTTTAAGCAGCATGGCAATTATGAATAATTAGTATTTCCCTCACAAGGGGATGGAAGGTGAGTTAGTAGGGCATACGGCTACCAACCTGAAGGTTGTGGGTTCAATTCCCGCCCTTTGCATATCAATTGGGGTGCCAGCCAAAGGAAGCTATTGGGTGTTAGTAGGTCTAATAACACGAAAACCTTACCCATGATGTAACCAGAAAAATATGAGCCTTGATCCAGAGGTGGAAAAACTTTCTACAATGGAGTTGACCCTGCTCAGGTTTCATGTCAATGTTTACTTTCTTTCCTTCAATAATGTCCGTCCCCTGGTCAGCTTGCTCCAAATAAATAATAGTAAGTCCCTCACAATTTATAGACAGTTCCTGGGCTTATACCAATCATTATTTTCCTGAGGCCCGTATGAACATTGCAGCATCTGATCCAAATAACGCCCTTAAGGGATCCTAAATCATTATTTGTCTGTTTGGGAGTTCTCTTGCCTATATTTCTTTGCCTACTTTTTTTTATTTGTTTAGCACTGAATCCCATAGAGGGTTGGTGAGCAATTGTCCTCCTGGTCAGTATAATATTTGCTGTCTTGATTGACATTGGTCATTTTAAGCTTGTGGGTAACCCTTGATTCATTGCATATTTGTCTGATATTGCCATAATTACTACTAAGTTGATTTAAAGTTGATTTTTGTTGGGGTCCTTTAAGGTCTCTGATGGGTTTAAGGTAGTAAAAATTATGGTAACATCTGCAACTAAGAGTTCATCTATAAAAGTGTCTCAAGTCCATGATCTTCCCTAATGATAGCCCAGGGGTTAAACCCTGTAACAGATGATGCCATGAATGGTTCAACTGATCATTCCTTGACCAGTGGAATGACTAGAATTCAACCCTAAACTTGTGGAGGTACAGGCGACCAACCCATCGCAGATGGGGGTGAACAAGCCCCAATTATAGATTTGGGCGATCAAAAGGAACCTTATGAAGAGTAGAATGACTTCATATGAAATAATATTCGCCCTAATCAGTCTATATGAGTTATTTAATAAAGATGATGAATCATCTAAAATCATTATAAAAATTGACTTTAATTTATTCTTTCAGGGGGCTAAGTAATTAGCATTTTTCCAATGAAGCGATGATTTCTTAGCCAAATTACCCTGACAAGAGCGTTTTAGGCTTGAAGCTAACTATTATCAAATCTGGAAGCCATCCATTTTGAGAGTCGCTCAAAAATCAAATGCAAGGCACTTTTTAGGAGCACCAACTAAAAAAATCTTAAGTTAAAAAACAAAATAGATTTGGTAATAAAACAATAACAGCAGAAAATACACAAGGCCACAACCTAGATGCAGGGAAGTATGAGCGGGCCTATAAACATCCAGGTCTGGGATAACTACCATGAGAAGGAGCTTGCGGATAAAGGAATTGGACCAAAGGAATGAGGCCACAAAAGCAGTAATCAGAAGGCACCTAACTAGGGGATCTTGAAAATCACTCATTTTGAAACCCAGATTACAAAACTATTTTTTAATATTTATTTGAGGCAAGCTGACCAGGGGACAGACATTAACTAAATTAAAACTAGACTAAAAAATAACGTAACTACTTGGTTCAAACAAAACGCTCTAATGAGCGGATTGAGTGAAATGCTTTGAAAAGCAACCAAGTAGGTGGATAGCAGAAACCGCTTATCCCTCCATGGTGATAGGGGATGGGTTGGGGGGCTCATCTTTGGCAGCCTCTTCACCAGCAGCTTCTTCCTCCCATAGTAGAGTACATTTTTGGCAGATAGTAATGGCGTTGGGGCATCTGCGGCATGGGGGTTCAATATCTCTAATAATTGGGATTTCATGGAAATTGTCAGCTAGGTAAATGGCACTGAGAAGACAGTTAAAGCTTTTTCAGCTTTGATGCAGGCGTCTG
Source organism: Massospora cicadina (assembly GCA_022478985.1). Lineage (NCBI taxonomy): Eukaryota > Fungi > Entomophthoromycota > Entomophthoromycetes > Entomophthorales > Entomophthoraceae > Massospora > Massospora cicadina. The sequence goes on along the minus strand of JAKSZP010010633.1, from coordinate 87,068 downwards.
GGAGTTTAACAAACGTAGCAATGTTGGTTCAGGTTTTTTTTTACTTTTAGATTCCATGCTATAGTTGTCACGTTCTGGATAGCATCGTTGACATTTTTGTGTAGCTGGTCCACTGTAATTTTACTTTTTGGGGTGAGGTTTGCGGGGATAACAGGAGGTGGAATTCCTCCTGTGAGCATTGCTACTGATTTAGCAACAGCTTTATGCAGAGGACAACAATCTGGTGTTGCAGCTGCTTCGACTGCAAGCTGGTGATCACTGTGAAATGATTTGGCGTTTGGCTGTGGGGTATATAGTTGAGGGGGGTATCTGGCATCCCATTTTGCATTAACAAACTGCTCAATTTGCAGAGATGGTTCTTCAATGAACTTACCTGATTCGACAATTTCAGCCATTAACTTCCATGTGTTTTGGTTGAATTGGATTGAGGAATCAGCGTACAGTTAAGGTTTGGTTAATTTATTTGAAGAATTGTGGGTTTGAACTGGAATCTAATCCTATGCTTGATTATATGAATTAAATGTGGCATTAGGGTGAGGAGGAGGCTGATTGGTGGCTGCATGTGCAGCTGCAGCTTCTGGTTTTGGGGGTGGGGGAGGTAGGATTGTGCCTCATACTGGAACTTGTACATGGTGGGCAGCAGATTGGAGGTTGGCGGATGAGTCATCCGATCCATTGGAAGTGGTTAAGGAGAGGCACTTGCATTTTGAGTGGTCCAACTCAAAACATGATGGACAGATCATCCACCCACCCTCGGCATGGGCCCAAAATTGATGGTTGGGCGCTGAGGGAATAATGGTGCACAGCAGAATTGACACAGCGATTTTATTAAATTCAGGGCTGATCATGGCATATGCCAAGGCCCAGCAAGTCGTGTGGCCCCATTTGGGACCACAAATTGTAAGATGAGGTTGGAGACTTAGGCTTCCAAATTTATCAACTCCTGGTGGAGCACTTCAGGGGGGGCAAACCAGCAAATTGAACCACCAAAGTGGTGTCCGCTGGGACTGGGTCTGAGTTGTGGGGAGAGGGGTTCCCTGGAATACCAGGGGCACAGTTGCTGCAGTGGCAGCGTTGGCTTTGAAGGTGAAGCCAAGGTCAAAATACTCCTTGTAGGGCGGAAATCTATAAATCTGGCGGGTGTCATCACTGCCTGTGCCATTTTGATAATGGCTTGGTCATGGTATGGGAATAGTTTCCCATATTCAGCCCTTAGGCCATAACGCATGTTGCTCTGGGGGAGCACCAGGGGGTAGCGAGGTACCACTTGGGTACAAGCAAGGTGGGCGTTGAGGTCCTTAGGAGGAATAAATCATACCATGGGTTTGGAATGACTGGGTGAACCAGTCCTAGCGCATTTTCCTGCTGGATGGAAAATGGCAGGGGAGCTAAGTCGCTGCCCCATGCTGGAGCAGCTGGCGGAGAATCTGAGAACATGGGGCGAAACTAGAATAAGTGAATTTGATTTTATTTAATAATTCATGTAATTTTAATTGGATAGTTACGCTTAGTGGAGAGAGAGTTCTCATCAAACTATTTTTTAATATTATATTCATTTTACTAACTTAAATTATCACTTTAGAGCATAAGGTACTTACATTTATCTTCATTAAGCCTTTCCACTGAATATCAGTTTTAATCTTTGTTTCACTTATGCATGTTTAAGTAAGCTAATTGCCATTAACCATTCTGGGTTTAGTCAGTACGCAGAATACAGTAACCAGTATGAGATCTGCTCTGTTTGAACAAGCACACTCTTTGTTGCAGATTCCTTGGAGCTGAGTTGAAAAGGGACAGGATGGATTGGCTTCCATTAAGTCTCATGGGCCGACATACTTCAAAATTTTTTAAAGTGTCAATAAGAGATTTGCCATGGGAGCAACCATTTTACCAAAGAGAACAAAATTACAAAGAGTAGCATCAGTGGAGCTTTTGTTCTATGTTTATGATTGTGATCTTAGCGAAGGGCATCTGTTGCCTAATCTGTGCGGAGTAGAGCCCCTTAGTAGCAAGTTGGCCTCTCATGTTAGATGATCTGATATTAGAGAGTAGAATGTGATGCTCATTACAGCAGTGGCATCATCAGGCCCTAGTGACGATCAGAGAGCACTTATGAGGAGTTCAACGATTTACATATGCAAATATTTTGGAGAGAATTTCTCTGAGCTCATGGTGAGGGAGGAGAATGAAATCCTACAAAGCTCCATACCATGGAATTAGAAGTTAATTATCTAAGCAACGATCTTGAAAATATCAAGGAGACCGCCAGAGGAGCACAAATTGACTCAATACCTATTGTGAGAGGACCATCATCTATTATAAAACTGGAATCTACTATAAAGAATATAGATGAATGATTCATGTTCCTAAAAAGACAAGGGAGAAACCATCACTACTTTGAATGAGTATGGATAGCACTTGAAAGGCACGACAACATGCTGTTTTTCACAGAAAAGAGTATCGAAGATTTGAAGGAAAATATGTGTACTATACCAGAATCTATCTATACTCAACATTTATCCTAATTATAGGCATCTATATGGGATGCGCAGCAGATTATACTACAACTAGTCAGAACTACTACTCAGCCAACCATGGGCACGCTGACTCTGATGAAATTTTTTAAATCTAAAATGTTCTTTAAGACCATGTACACACCTGGAGAAGAAACAATTGTGGGTTTCCATCAGATGTATGAATACAACATGGATGGCTCTAGTGAAGACAGAAGGCTCACCACATGTAAGGGTGTATGAAACACAAGGCTCAGGAGATCCTTAGCATATCCTCCAACATGGACTAACTTGGAATGAGGTAAAGATTCTTCTACTTTCAGAGTTGTTAGTGAACAAGAAGTCCCAAAATATGAAAAAGAAGTTCCCTTTGATGATAATGGGAAAGATTGAGTTGGTAACAATTATACCTCTTTCTACTATCCCAAGGTTTAACAATTGAGGACTACATGAACTATGTATTAGTGTAATGTGAAAACCGTTTTGTTGAGTTCGTTGAAGATGAATTCTAACTTAAAAGTGCATATGACTCAAGCGGTTGATAGCGCAACGTCCCTAAAATGTTTAATGAAGTGTTAATCAATTTACAAGAAACAAATAAAGCCGAATAAAAGGACATGGGACCAATAACACTACTCAATGAGAGACTAAGGCTTTCTATGTTGCTATCATTAAGGGCGACAAACTGAAGGAAAAGAGTTCTAATCTACTTGAGCGCTTGCCTCGTCAAGAGCTAACCTGCAATAAAATTGTCATTAACCTGAGCACTTTTATCAATCTTGTCTTTACTTTCCACTGAAGATGAAACCCCCTAAAGAGTATACCCACAACGCTGATAAGTGGGTGTATCACTACAATGAAGGTGAAGACAATCACAAAGAACAATTTGGCTAGTGCGGGATACCACATGTTAGGTCACCTAGCATAGTGTCTGTGTCTAGTAGATTAAGAGTTCAAAGCACTGATGGGTCCAAATTGAGTGATACCTAAACAAGCGCAAGCAAATTAGCCTACACGGGTCATCATTTCAGATGAGGAAGGAGGGCAGTTAGTAATAGCTACCTTCAAGAACTTGGCACCAGATGGCGAAGGTACTGTCAAAGTTACCACGAGCGCTTCTGCTCTAGACAGTTTGAGAGATCTGATACCAGTGTAAAAAACACTGAAAACCCTTTCAGCAAAGCATAACAAAAATCAAAGCAATTATCCAGAAGGTGCGCTTCTTGGCAGTACTGGACACCGGGGCTCCAGTCAACATTATCTCATTAAAACTCATGAAAAATCTTAAGTTCATTGCCAATATCGAATACAATGTGAAGTATTGCGCCTCATGACCAGACATTACCCGCACTCTAGGAGCATATTCAGCATTACCCGTATGCTTTGGCTGTGGTCCTGATGACACTGGAAGTGGTTATAAAAATGACCATTATGACTTCTTGGTTGGAACACAGTTTATCTTGGAGTTTGGAGCGAAGATTGATTTAACCACAAAAACAGTGAGCATTTTTTGTTACCAACTTCTGATGGTATCTAAGGGCGAGGATGTCAAACAACATAATCAAAACATATGCTTGTTAGAAGCGGATCAATATATCTAACCCATACGCTACACCTTGACTGAAAAAGTGTAAAGCAGTTACTAATTTCTGTTAGTGCGGAAGAATGGATTCTGACTAGCACTAGGGAAACTATAGACCTTGGACCAGGGAATCATTACAGGATGACCCTATCAATTAGTGTGAAGATAATGACTGATACCATTTTTGGAAGTATACAGCTGCAATGAGATCCATGAGCAAGAACTCAGAGTATGACCAGGGTTCTATGACACAACCTATTCTATAGAGATGAATATCGTTTTGAGGAACATCATTACCTAACCTAACGGAGTCAAAAAAAGGAAAAAAATGTAACACTGTAACAACTTCCCAGTTGCCAAGAGACTGAATCTGTACATGCAGTAGTAAATTTGATGAGCTCTGGTTTGGGGTGTTAACCTTTTTCTGAGGTTCTGATATGACTGGACAATAAGCCTGATTAGCTATATCGGATTAGCTTGAATCCGCCAACCCTAATCAATAGTGTACAAGTATTTGAAAACCTTGGGATGAGGCAATGTTGGGTCAGAAAGAGTTATAATTGGATAGCCTTTAAAGATGATAAGGTGATATTGCCATTTGACAAATATTAGGTAGATCGCCTTTAACTAAGACGATAGGGAATTTTTTAATACCATACTCTGCCAGAACCAATGAGAATATGAAGGAACTGAATATTATAAGCCAAAAGAGCATTATTGACCAAAGTCACTGATATTTAAACGAGATGGGACAATTGAAGAAGGTTGGTTTATTAATAGGAAAATGGAGAACAGAGCAGAAGGCATATGCTAATACTAAATTAAATAAGCCATGTGGATGGGAAAATTGCTCCATATTTATTAAAAGTTATTAAGTTGTAACGAAGAGACAATCTTCATATCATCTGTCCATCGCTCAGTGGGCTTAAATCCAGTGCAACCTTCTAAGCGTATATTACCTATATCGCCAAAGTTTAACACCCTTAAACAGCAGAAGGAGCTTGATGAGCTGCTGGATGAGTTTAGTGACATCTTCAATACCGTCTCCAATATTATGGCCTATGCAAGGGCAAAGTCCATAAAATGGATATCAGTTCTGCTATACCATTCAAATTTAACACCTACCGCTGCTCAAAACAGATAAAGCAGTTATTGTGAAGGAGTTGAACCAACTAGCTGAGGCAGGTTTAATTAGACTAATGAAGAGATTATGAGCAACTCATTTGTTGCTTGTGCGCAAAAAGGATGGAACCTATAGAAAAGTCATGGGCTACTGCCATTTAAACGAGATAAAAAGAAGGACTTGTACCTGCTACTATGCATAAATGATGCTCTGAAGCACTTTGAAAGCTTAAAATACTTTTTGGCAGTGGATCAGGCCAGCGGCTACTGGTAGATGGATCTCTCTCCAGAAGCTCAGGAGAAGTGCGCCATGGTTTGTAGGCAGGGGTTGTTTGAGCTCATTAGGGTGCTAAATTGGATCTGCAACTCCCCTGCTAAATTTCCAGCGCACCTTGGATCTGACTTTCGGCAATCTCAAGTTACTGAGTATAATGATATACCTAAATAACATTACTGTATTCAGTCAAACTTTAAAAGCATCTGAAGCACCTATAAAAGGTCTTTATGTTGCTGCGCGCATATAATATGAAGTTGAAATGGAGCAAGTGTACCTTTCTCAAGAGACGGTTAGAGTTATTTGGGCATTTGATTAGCCCTAGTAGAATCAAGTCTTCAAAATGGGAAGGTGAACGCCAGTGTGGCTATGAAGCCACTAAGGGGCATGGGGAATATCCAAGTGTTCCTCAAAAAGATGGGATACTACTGACAGTTCATCCCCCATTTTGCAGACTTGGCGGACCCCTCACATACCTTCTCATCAAAGAAATGAAGTTTAAGTGGGGCTTGGAACAGCAAGTAGTAAGTCTTCTCAGAGTTAAAGGCACCATTGGTAGAGGCATCAATCTTGACCTATCCAGAATTTAACAAATAATTCTACCTCTATACTGACGCTAGAGATGTGGGATTTGACTCAATCTTGGCTCAATTAAATGAAGATGGAGTATCATCATATCAACTACTAATAAATTTTCACTAAAGCAGAGGAGAAATATACGTTTTCTGAGCATGGGTGCTTGGCAATGATCAAAGTAGTCAAATGCTTCAGACTTTATTTGTACATGATTAATTTTAGGTTGATCACAGATCATGCATTTTATGCTGATTAAGAAACATGAAGTATCCCAATGATCCCCTTGCCCGTTGGTCTTTACTCCTCTAAGGATATGCTTTTTAATCACAGATTGAGCAGAAGACTATCACCTCAATGTGGACAGCCTATTCTAATTACCATTGTTTTACTTGTAAGCACCAGAGAGAAATTTCCTCTATGACTTAATTGAGCTACCAGAAGAGGCCTGGCGGGATTAATCAGAGGAATTTAAAATTGTCCTGAGGAGATGTTCCAAAGACACCTGGAGTGTTGATAGAAATAAACAAAAAAAGATATAAAAAAAGTAGTACCCTTATATTTGACCTAGCAACCACATGGATTTGGTTATGGAGGCTCATAAGCATCTGGGACATGGAAGATTTCAAAAAACGCTGGCATATCTGAAAGAGAGGTTCTACTGGAAGTGCATGTCAGACGAAGTGCACCAAGTTTTGAAGTTGTGCATACCTTGTGTGAGTTTCATCCCGTTGGAGAAGCAATTCATGTTTATGCTGATCCCCCACAGCGCCCTTTAATAATGTCTCAATTGACGTGATGGGGCCCTTACCTACCGCCTCCAGTGGATAAAAGTTTATCTTAGCAGCGATTATACTTCACCAAGTGGGTTGAGGCCTCCACTTTCAAGACATATACTGTGGACTCAACCATTTGCTTCCTGCAAATTAAATTATCATGAGGCACGGTTGCACTTGAGATTTACTATAAGACAATGGGAAGAATTCCATCTCAGACGTGGTGAGAAAAATGATGGACCTAATGGGAGTGAAGCAGCAGTTCACTAACCCCATACTTTATCCTCAATTTGGAAGCATCAAGTGATAGATGGGACCATGGGAGGTTTTGAAGAAAATAGCCCTCAATTACAAGTCAAAATGGGATCAGTTGCTGCCTTCAAAGTTGTTGGCTTATTGGTTGAGACACCACCATTTGGTTGGGATGTCCCTTTTCAAAGCCTTGTATGAGTGGGAGGCATCTCTGCTGACCCTCCTAGCACTGATCATCTCAGCGGAATGGAAGAACCTGCTGCCTGGAAGCTATCATCAGGAGTTAGCTGACATGCTTATAAGAGTTCAATTAGAGGCTTCAAACAACAATGAAGTGTATATTCATCTAAGACAACGGGAGCCAAAGACATACTAAGCAACCAGAGTTCAACCTAGGAGACAAGTTTTATTCTATCATTTGCAGGGAACACAACCAGAAAAGTTACAAGCCATTTGTATTGAGCCTGCTACTGTTTTACCAAAGAGAGGACTGAATTTTCATTTGGGATTCTAATATAACATTTTGTTTAATAGAGTACATGCATGGCACCTTAAGTCATTCCTCAGGTTTTGTCTTGGGAAGGGAAGTGTCACAAAAAAGGACAGGAATGGTTCAACTGATCATTATTAACCATAGAAATGACTTCTTCAATCCCAAAATGGTGGAGTTACAGGCAACCAATCCACCATTAATGTGGAAGAATGAGCCCATTTCATATTGTTTGGGCAAGCAAAGAAATTTTCACAAGAATAGAATGACGTCATGCAAATAATTTTTCCCTAATGAGCAGAGGAATTATTAATGAAGACAACATCATCGCCTAAAACCAGCATAAAAATGAACCCTTTTATACCTTCAAGGGCTAAAGTAATTTGCATTACGCCAATGACGTGAGGATTAATCAACTAAATTATCCCAATGAGTGCATTTGTGCAAGAAGCTGAGTATTACAAAATCATGAAACCATCTAATAGTGAGAGTCACTCAAAAAATGAAGCAAGCTGCATTGTAGGAGTTCCCTTGCTAAAACCTGAAGTTGTGAAACATTTTACCATATTTGGTAATAAAACAATATCAGAAGAAGATATAACGGCCCACAACCCAGAAGCGGTGAAGGATGAATGGGACCCTGAACAATATGGTTCAGGGATAACCACTGAAATATGGAGCTTATGGCTACAGGAATTGGTACAAATGGATGAGGCTTTAAAGCAGCAATCAGATGGGATGTCTAACTAGGGATTCTTGAAAATCACCCATTTTGAAACTCAAATTCCCAAACTATTTTACAATAGTTACATATTTATCTATCTTTAATTATCTCTTTGGAGTATAAAATATATCACTTTTTATCTTGAAAAGACCTTTCCACAAAAAGCTCAGTTTTATTCTTTTAATTTGAATTATGCATGTTTAAGTAAGCTAATTGACATTAACCATTCTAAGATTAGTCAGTACGCAGAATACAGTAACCAGTCTCAAATCTGCTCTATCTGAACAAAGACACTCTCTAACATGGATATCTAGGAGATAAGTTTCCAAGTGAGAGGTTGGATTTTTTCCATTGAGTCCCAAGAGCAACGTATAACAAACATGTCTAATAGTGTTAACAAGAGGTTCTTCATGGGCGCAAACAGTTTGCCAAAGAGATTGAAGCTACAATGGGTAACATCAGAGGTTTAATTTGCTCAATGAGAATGATTGTGGTTACTAATGGTTGTCTGGTGCCTAATTTGTTCGGAGTGACCCCCTGAGCAGCAATTCAGCCTCTCATGTTAAGCAAGCCAAGGTCAGTGAGCTGACTAACCACTTTTTCATTTAGAGGCAATGGGTTTTCCAGCCAAACCAGATGGTAGCGCCTAAGCCTTGACGTGCCTAAAGACTAAAGCTTCTTACTAAGCGTATATACTCTAATCTTTTTTGAGTTTATAATACAATATGGGGGATTTTACAATATAGTAAGTGTTATTGATAACGTGGTAATTAGTACTATTATGAACTATATATAAAATAAATTCTTTTATCAATCTTTTGATAAGAAAGACGCTTTTAAAGCAGGAAAAAGTACATTATAAAACCTTAAAAAATGATAGACAGAAGCAAGTATCATATGGCTTTTCTTTAAAGACAGTATATATTAATAAATCTAATATAAAATATTTTTGATAAATAAGTTCAAATTATATATTAACACAGTTTTCAAAAATACAATGAAGTGATATTAGCGTAGACTTTATCATTATTAGAAAAGAAAAAAATCCAAGTTTGAAGATATGACTTGCTTTATATATGAGTTTAGAATTTGATTATAGCTTTACATAGATTGACATTTTAGAGGTAAAGTAATGTAATATAGAGTTTACATATAAAACTTTTAGAATAGTTCACCTACAATAAAGAGGTTTTAGTTTACAATATGCCTTTCACATATTTGAGAACTATGGTGAGACTTTAGTAAGAATAAATTTAAATTTATTGCTGGGAAGGCCAACCAGGGGACGGACTTTTGAAAGTAAATACAAAAGAAAACGAACCTTAGTAACAGGGAAGGCACCCCAGAGAAGCGATTTTATCTCCTGTTGCCAGCGGGAACACCTCTATGGGGAGGAGGGGGGAACATGTAAAGGGGCTTTAACTACAATTGAACACGTGTGGAGGAAGGGGTCTGAATTAATAGTTCAAACTGGGAACCAGGAGGAGACCAACTGACGGCAATGCTGTGGGAGGTACCCAAACATCCACACTTGAAAATGGTCCACCAAATGGGACCGGAATCTGTGGACAGCTTCTGGGAGGGTGGGGATGGAGCCTGCGATGGCATCCAAGACAATCGTGTGGATATTCCACATGGCGATTGCAACCACCAAAGCACGGAGGGAGGGTGGAAGAGGGGAAATCATGGATAGAGCAAACATATCCCTAAACAGACTGAAGGGATGTGCCTGATCCTGGCAAAGCAGACGTTGAACCTCGCGCTATATCGCTTTAGAGGTAGGGCACTTCTCCAGGCGGTATAACAGCGTTCCATACTGGCCACACATGACACAGGAAGAGTGTAAAGCGTTAGAGCACTCAGCCATATGGTACACCCGCCTCAGGCAGCGCCACACATGGGAACGGATATGAGGCAGCAGCAGGGGTGGTGTGCGTATTTTCAAATAGTCTTCTGGGTCTCAAGGGAATAAGAGATGTCCATCATGTCCAGGTAGTCCACCCTGGATATGACATGGGGCCGTGTGGTAATCAAGCCATTTTAAATGGGTAGCCCCTGTACCTCCTGTGTGAACTGAGGAGAGGGGCGGCCTCTCTGAACTGTGTGTCCACAGATATGGATTCTCCACTCAGTGCTCCGCATGGAGAGGAGGATTCGTTTGAAGTGGGGTTTAGTACCGTGAGGACCTGCGGCCGATGGGTGGGAAGCCAAATATTTCATCAAGGAGTGAGGGTTCAATGGATTGGTAAGGCCCAGGGCGCGGGAGAAGTTGGAGCAGGCCGCGCGGGACCAGTGAAGGGAGGGGATCGTAGGGGAGGTGATGGACGCAATCCAGGTGCCAAGGATCTTGGCAGCATGGGCTTTTAAAGTCAAGCAGGCCCATGCCACCATGACGAGGGCCAAACATGACCTCAATCCGCACTGGCGGTGGGCAGCCTGACCAGAGCCACCCTTGTAGAAGGGCATATATAGATTTGAAAAAACTCAGGGATAAGGTGATGGCGTGGGCTCCAAACCAGACTTTGGAGAGGAGCATAGAGTTGGCTAAAACAACCCTGCGGATTAGGGGAAGTAGGGTGGGCTCTGAGGGAGGCGATGCACTTCATCACGTTGTCTAGAATATGACTTTCCATTACTGCTGAGGAATACCCGCCTGCCTCCACCCACACGCCCAAATGGCGGACAGGCCCTATGGTAGGGCGTGGCACAAAGGGGAGCACAAGTGGGGCGGTGTGGGGTATGCAGAGAAGGCGAGCACGTGTGCGAGTAGATGGGTTGGGCTGGACACTGGTCGCTTGGGCCCAAAAGGTTTGATACTGACCAATAAGGATGATTTCAAGTTTGGAGGCGTTCAGTGAAGCATTACTTACCTGGGAATACTCCTGGATGAGAGCTATAAGCGCGTGTGCATCTTGATTATTAGACACCCCAACCACACAATCATCTGCAAATGCCATCATCTTGACTGGGGCTTGGCCTGGTGCATGGATCCCAGTGAGGCGGGCATTCACGTTTCAAAGGAGTGGGTCAAGGCTGAAGTTATATAAGAGTGGGCTAAGGGGGTCCCCTTGTTGTAGGCCCCTTTGAGGGCGGACTACTTCCGTGAGGACTCCAGGGCCAAGCACTGCCATTGTTGCAGATTCCATAAGCATCATCACCCAGCTGATGAAGCGAGGGGCAAGCGGAATTGGTGGAGGCAGGCCCTGAGGTATTCCCAGCTTACTCTATCATAGTCCTTCTGTTGGTCCAAGAATACTTGTGCCCTAGGGGCTGTGGACTGGCATGCGTTAGCCACAGAGTGCACATTGTCCCAAATCGACCTTCTGGATATGAAGCTGAATTGTTCTGGGGAGATGGTGGCAGAGGCTACAATCCCTAGACGGTTAGCCATAATTATAGTTAAAATTTTTGTATACGTGTTAGTTAAAGAAATGGGGTGCCAGTTGGTTAGGTCTAGCTTATCCCCTTTCTTATAGAGTGTGAGGGTGAAAGCCTCTTGCCCTCCTGGTAGAAGGCGCGTATCCAGAAGGCTTTGGTTAAGGGAGGCAAGCAGCAGTGGGGATAGATATATGAAGTACTTCTTATAGAACTCATATGGAATGCCATCATAGCCTGGGCATTTCAGATTTGATGCACCTCGGACAGTGGACCAGAGTTCATTTGGAGTAATCAAATTCATTAACTCTGGGTATTGGGACTTGGTGCAGATGTGAGTGCTATTAAGAAATTTCGCCATTTCAGCTAGCTGAATTGGATAAGATCAGAACAACTAAGAGTAATACTTTTATATTTTGATCACCACTTCAGCTGGCGTATCCACGATGGAATCATCCGACCTCTGCACCTGTGTGCAGGCCACGCTCTGGCGTGGTGCGAAGAATTTTAAAAATAAGTGGAGCACGTGCCACCCTCTTAAATGTGTTTGGCCCTGTACTGAACACAAACCTGATGTTTTTGTTGCCTTTCAAGCGCGTTGAGGTGGGCGGCTGCTTCTTCCCACTTCTGTCCCCAAGCAGGGCTGTAGCCCATGGCTGGGATGTTGGGCTCCAGGTGTGCCAACTCTGCCAGAGATCACGAGATGATGGCCAATGTAGCTCGTGAGCATTGGTAGGAGAGGTGGCGAGCATGGCGGATGGTTTCCGCTTTGAAGGCTGACCATGTAGAAATTGGGTCCGCACAAAATGGTGTAATAAACTCTTTTGCCAAAGTCGCTGATTCCACCCATGTGGAAAATCCTGGTGACGCGAGTTTGGATGGGCGGAGTTTGCACCAATGGGGAGCCCTAGCCACTGTGATGGGTAAGTGGTAGGTTATCAATATCAGCTGGTGATCAGAGAAATCGATTTTTGATGTGCGGAATTGGGAAATATGGGATTGAAATTTCACTGGCGCAAAGCTATGGTCAATGCAGGACATGGACCTTAATTGGCCATTGTGGACGTGGGGGCGCATCATGTTCTCCAGCAGAGCTTGCCATGGCAGCGCGTCATACAATCCAAGAGTGGCCTTTAGAACGCGAAGTTCTACATGACCCTGGGGGGCGTGAGATGAGGAAGGCCAGCAGTCTGTGGATGTGTTTAACCAACAGTTCATGTCGCCAACTACAAAAGGGTCAGGAGGTAACATAAGGGATTTGACCAATGAGAAAAATTCCTGACGCTTTCATGCACAGGTTGGGGCATAAATTTTGATGATAGCATGTGCCACATCAGACCATGAAATTGTGACAGCGAGGATATGGCCATTAAGGAAGGATTCAGATAACAAAAATTTAAAAAAATTGTTTTTCTAAACAAGCACCCCACAGTGCTCAGACCAGAAGGAATGGGAAGGGAGGAGCATAATTTTCTAAGTGTCCTTGGAACCTCATGGATAGTGGGACTCCTGGATGGCCAGGATGTCCACGGGTAGAATTTTTTGTATAAAACTCAGTTTCCTAGCCTGGGACGGCGAGGCCTTGAGTCTGGCAATGTTCAACATCCCTAAAGTGAAGGCTTCCCCATCACACCTTAGTTGCGAGGGGGTGGGCACATGGGCCCACCAGCCTCCTCTGGATCCCCACGGGCCTTCACGGCGGTGTGGGTGTTTGCAGCAACACTATCAGAAGATTTGTTAATTTTAGCAGACAGGTTCACGTTGGCTTTTGCCTTCGCTTTTGGTTTCCCCGCTGTCAAACAAATTTTTTGCGGTGTGGATGAGTTCAGTGAACCAACATTTGGGTCATGAAATTTTTTTCAGGTAGGTTGGAGACCAAATTGGTTCCAATTGGGGCTTGGTTGCAAAGGTCAGCTGTGGATTTAGTTACCCATTGGATCCTCAGATTGGGTGGCCCAATTGGCTTGGGCATCCCAATATGATTGGTTGAGGGATTCCTGAGTTGCTTCCACCATGAAGGTTTCAATGTTCTCCTGGCGTTGGGAGTATGGGATAGCAGAGGCGACCTTGGCCGCTTCCTTGGCTGTGGCCCTGCAGGCCTGTTTGGCCTTCTTTCGCTCTTGAGGGAGGACAGGCTTTACTAGTAAGTAGCAGCCTTGTGCTCCCCACGGGAAGGCCTCTTTGGTACTGGTGGTTGGTTCATAGTGAGCCTCCCCGTTGGTCATGGCCGCTAAGGGGTACTCTTGGAATGTGATGCCCTCCTTGGTGGGGCATGCATGTGCCTTATGGCTAAACGCGTCACAGTGGGTGCAGATGGGGGGTGCGCTGTCTATGGTTACCCGGAAAGGGTGGGTAGTATGCCCTTTGATATTAATAAAAGTGGAGTGCGGGATCTGGGTTAGGTCCTTCACAATCTCCTCAGTTGGGGTAAGAACTGCAATGGCTTTTCTGGCGCACAGGTGTGGTATCAGCATAAAGCGTTGCATCTCAAAGGATTGTATTTCTCCATATACTGTTAGACCAGCTTTCAGGTGCTGCTCCAGAATGGCACGCTTGACTGTAGTGGGCAAAAAGTCAAACGTGAGAAAAATTCGGTTGGATTTTGTCCATCTGGTGCACTTGATTTAGATGACCCACTACCCTTTAGGGAGGTCAATCACAACGCACACCGCAGCAGCTTCATCTGCTGCCTCCTTGTTTTTGAAACCAAGATCCAGCCAACTGCATGACATGGAGTGAGGTGCGACATACACCGCGGTCAGGAAAAAGTGTGCATATCCCCACAAAATTTTTCCCACAACGCTGTTTGTTGAATATCCAGGAACACCCAGACTCCGTATTCCACCAATGAGAGTGGTTGAGAGTGCGGCATGTTGATGTACTGGTTACATCGCGCCTGCCAAGCAAAGATTTCTGGGGAAATAGTAACCACCAGTTTTTTATTTATATCTAATCCGCCTGTTTCTCCAGGGCATTTGCAAACATTAGAAGTCGCGGGCCTACCACCTGTGCCTTTTACATTACTTGCCCAACTGCTCCCTGACATGGGCGCAAACTAATCTTCTCTGTGAGATTATCAAATTAAATTCAGACTTATATTGAATAAGTTACAAAAGTGATTGCAACGAGAGAGAAAAGCTGACTTTAGTAAGCATAGAATAAGCAATAAAGCCCAATCCTGCATAAAGTTAATCTATTATATAATATATCAGTAAGGGAATAATTTTTTTTGCCAGGTGTTATGACACCATATGTAGATCTTACGTCATTCATTTTCTTTATAAAGAAGCTGTCCACTGGTCAGATTTTATAAAATGTATTTTCTAATATTATTTTGAGGTGGGATGACCTGGGGATGATACCATACCATTTAGGGATTTGAAGAAATGAGAAAGGAGGATAAAGCTCTAGTACTAAAAAAAAAAGGAGGATAAAGCCTGGAAAACCTCCACAAGCAGCATATGATAGGCCAGGAACTCTATGGACCGCCTTTTCTATTTGCTATATTGGTTTGGGACATTGGTGTGCAACTAACACAGTCATAATTATCCCCTACCCAAAGTTCATCTACTGGGATTGAACTCGTGGAGGCTGTGGTAGTGAGTACATATTCTACCATTGGGGTATCCTCCCAAGATTTCATAAATTATAAAAAAAACAATAATAAAATAGTCATGTTTACCTAAGTTAACACTAT
Source organism: Massospora cicadina (assembly GCA_022478985.1). NCBI lineage: Eukaryota > Fungi > Entomophthoromycota > Entomophthoromycetes > Entomophthorales > Entomophthoraceae > Massospora > Massospora cicadina. Next base: position 71,690 of record JAKSZP010010633.1, on the reverse strand, counting down.
ATTAGATATTCTATAAAATCAATTTATCCTGATATATAAAAATTCTAATAGACTATAAAACTTTAATCTAGCATATCACAATAATATAGGGGTATAAATAAGTGCTATATATAAGCACTGAGGGAATGGTACTTCATAAGTAGAAAATGTGTTCAATGACTGTCACAATTTTACCATGGCTCCACTAGTGTGCCAGGCCAACTAGTATGGAGACTGGTTGGCCCTTTGTCGTCCTGCCTTCATAGGTTTACCAACCCCTTAGGAGTCTGCGTCCAACCTACCAACACAGAAGATTTTTGACTTCGCCTTAGCCCCAGGGCCTGTATTGCGCCTCAGCGAGTCCTTCCCTCATCCTGAGCGGCCAAGGCACTCCTGCACTGCCCCACCATTCTAACCCTTTGCCAACCCATCTGGGCAGGTCCTGGTCTGTCCTGCCCCCATCCTGATGGCCAAGGCACTCCCGTGCTGCACCCTGATGTGTTGATGGCCAGTTTGCAATATCGTTGGTGGCCAGTTGGCCAGGTTCCTGCCAGTTCCTCGCAAGAGGAAAGTATTGGAGATAGCAGTGTCAGCCACTTCAGGCGCGTCACCTCTTGCCAATGTCAGGGATTTCTAGTCCCATTTCCTTTTAACCTAGCTGACAAACAACTAACAATCAAAGGTAAATAAATTTTTTTAATTTTATTTGGGGAAGAATTACCAGGGGATGGACACTTCCAATATATAACCTAAAAGAACTAATATCAGCAAGAAGCACCCCAGAGAAGCTAACGCTATCTTCTTTTACAGCGATAATGTCAAGTTTAGGAAGGGGGGTATCGTGAGTAGAGGCTTGTGCTGCTATTGAGCTCATATGAAGGAAGGGGTCTGAAGTGATGAACCAAACCGGAAACTAGGATGAGACCAACTGATGGTAATGAGATGGTAGGTACCCAATCAAACATGCTTGAAAATGGTCCATGAGGAGTGTCTAGAATTGGCGTATAGCTTCCTGAAGGGTGGGAGTAGAGCCTGAAATGGCACCCAAGACAACCGTGTGGATAGTCCACATAGTGATTGCAACCACTAAAACTAGGAGGGAAGGCAGGATAGGGGAATTCAAGGACAAGGCGAAGATGTCCTTAGATAGACTGAAGAGCTGTGTTTAATCCTGGCAAAAGAGACGTAGAACCTCACGCCAGATCGCTTTTGAAGGAGGGCACTCTTCCAGGCGGTGAACCAAAAACCCATACTGGTCACACACAACACATGAGTATTGCGATGCATTGGAGCGCTCTGCATTATGGTACACTTGTTTCAAGCAGCGTCACACTTGGGAACAAACATGCAGCTGAAAAAGAGGGAGATGTGCGTACTTCCAGATGGCTTTCTGGGTTTCTAGGGAGTAGGGAATGTCCAACGTGTCCAAATAATCCACCCTGGCCATGATAAGGGACCTCATTGGTATCAAATTGTGCAGAATGGCTTGTCCTTGTACTTCCTGTGTGAAGTGGGGAGAGGGCGACCCCTCTGGGCAATGTGTCCACTGATGCAAATCCTCCACTCAGCGCTCCGCATGGAGAGAAGAATTCATTTGAAGTGGGGTAATGTACCATGAGGGCCCGCAGCAGAGGGGTGTGAGGCAAGATATATTAACAGAGAATGGGGTGGTTAGGTTTGCTGAGGCCCAGGGCGCGGGAGAAGTTGGAGCGGGCCATGCGTGACCAGAGCTGGGCTGAGAGTGTTGGGTTGGTGACTGCAGCAAACATGGTGCTAAGTATTTTTGCGGTGTGGGCCTCAAAGTTGAGCTAGCCCATACCACCACTATGGCGAGGGACAAACAAGACATCCTGACGCACTGACGGTGGGCGGCCTAACCAAAGCCATCATTGCAGTAGGGTTTATAACGAGGTGAAGAAAGATAGGGAAAAGGCGATAGCATGGTCCACGAAACAAACTTTATATAGGAGCATAGAGTTGAACAGCACTACCCTGCCTGTGAGGGAAGTTTGGCGGGCTTTGAGGGAAGCTATGCGTTTTGTAACATTGTCCAGGATATGGTGCTTCATCACTGCTGAGGCGTACCTCCCGCCTTAGCCACACCACCAAATGGTGTACTGGACCAGCAGTGGGTCTTGGCACAAAAGGGAGCATAAGTGGGGCAGACTGGGGTTGGCGGGACAAGCGAACCCGTGAGCTAGCTGCTGAAGCAGGTAGAAAACAGGGTTCTAGTAACCAGCGGGATTAGAACTGACCAAGGAGAATGATTTTGGTTTCTGAGGGTTTAAGTGCAGCGTTACTTACCCTGAAGTAAACCTGGATAGTAGCCTCAAGCGCTCGTGCATCTTGGTTTTAAAAACACCTCAACCACACAATCATCAGCAAACGCCAACATCTTGACTGTGATTGGCCTTGCACAAGGACACCAGTAAGGCGGCATTCATGTTTCGAAAAAGTGGGTCAAGGCTGATGTTATATAAGAGTGGCTTAAAGGGTCCCCTTAGCAGAGGCCCCTTTGAGGGTAAACTACATTAGTTAGGAAGCCAGGGCCACGCACAGCCATTGTGGAAGAAACCATGAACAACATCACCCAATTTATGAACTGATGGGGGAGGCAGAACTTGTGGAGGCAGGCTTTGAGGTATTCCCAGTTGACTCTATCATAAGCCTTCTGCTGGTTATAAAAAACGAGTGCTCCAGTAACCGTGGATTGGCATATGTTGGCTACAGTATGTATGTTGTCCCAAATAGACTGCTTGTGAATGAAACCAAACTGCTCAGGGGAAATGAGAGCAGAGGCAAGTACCCCTATGCAGTTGGCCATGATTTTAGTAAATAATTAGTATCAATGTTAGTAAGTGAAATGGGGCGCCAGTTGGCCAAGTCCAGCTTATCCCCTTTCTTATACAACGTTATTGTGAAAGCCCCTTGGCTCACAGGAAGGAGGCGCATTTCAAGCAAACACTGATTCATTGAGGTAAGCAGCAAGGAGGAGAAATAACTAAATTTTTTTTGTATAACTCATAAAGAATCCTGTCTGGACCTGAGCATTTCCTGTATAGTGCACCACAAACGGTGGACCAGAGTTTGCCCTGAAAAATTAGATGCATCAACTCCATATAACGGGAAATGGTGCAGATATGTGCACTATCAAGAAAATCATCAACTTCTACCAGTTCAACTGGATCAGAGCAATACATTTTCAGAGTAATGATTTCAAAATTCAATTGCCACTTTGACTGAGTATCTGCAACAGAGTGGTCTGGCAACCTCACCTGTGAGCAGGCCAAGCTCTGTAACGGTGTATAGAATTTTTGGAAAAAGTAAGCGGAGCACATGTCACCACCGTTATGTTATTTGCCTTATACTGCACACAAACACAATGTTTGTGTTGCCTTACCAGTGTGTTGAGATGAGTGGAAACTTCTGCCCACTTGTAACCCCAAGCTGGGCTGTAGCCTGCAGCAGGGACATTAGATTCCAGGTGGTCCACTTCAGTAAGCGTGTGCAAAATGACCGCCAAGGCAGCCTAAGAGTAATGCAATGAGATGTGGCATGCCTGGAGGATGATGTTCGCTTTAAAATTAACCAGGTAGAAAGCAGGTCTGCACATAATGGTGTGGAAAACTCAAGAGCCAAGGTTTTCGTGTCAACCCATGAGGAAAATCTGGATGATGTGATCTCGGATGGGCATAGTTTTCACCACTTTGGCGCCTGTGTCGCTGGGTGCAACAAAGAGAAGAAAATTGATACCAAGCTGTGGTCAGATAAATTGAGTTTCGCCGTTGTAAAGTGTGCAACCTGAGACTGAAATTTCAACGATCAAGAATAAAGTCAATGCAGGACATTGACCACAGCTGACCGTTGTGCACATGGGGATGAAACATGTTTGGAAGCAGCAGTGCATGTTTAGGTAGGGTATCAAACAGCCCCAAAGTGGCCTTTAAACAGCGAAATTCTATGTGCCCTTGCAGGGGGTAGGTGCCAAAGGCCAATGGTCGGTGGCTGGGTTGGTCCAGCAGTTAATATCGCCCACCACAAACAGGTCAGGGGGAAGCGGGAGGGAAGTAATGGATGAGATAAATCCTGAGGAGCTCATGCAAAGGTTAAAAACATTAATGACGGCGTGCACTTTGTCATCCCACAAAAAGGACACAACAAGGAAACATCCATTAAGGTATGAATTTGAAGCAACAAATCTAAACTTACAGGTCACCTGTATAAGCACCCCACAGTATGGCGACCAAAATGAAAGGGAAGGGAGGAGCATGGTTGCCCATGTGTCCTCAGCACCATATGGACAGTGGGTTTTCTGAATGGCCAGGATGTCCATGGTTAAATTATTCTTTAAAAAACTCAATTTCCTAACCTGGGACGGTGAGGCCTTGAGTCCAGCAATGTTCAACATTTCTATTGTGAAGGCTCCCCCATTGCACCTAAGTGCGAGGGGAAGGGCCCCCTTGGCCTCCTTTTGACACTTTCTCAGCGGTGGAGGTGCGTGACCTCATAGCTGGACCATCACAGCTCTGCTTAATGGTTTCCAATACTTTAGAGTTAGGTATGGTTTTGTTGTTCTTTTTTCAGCCTTGTTTTGAGACTTCACATTGCTGTGTTCCTGCAGTGCATCATTGTAGGTTGGCGAATTTTTGAGAAATTGGTGGGTTAATTGGTTTTGATTGAGGCTTGTTAACATTGTTTGGGCTTATCCAACTCACCCATCAGGTCATCAGGCAGTGTGGCCTAATCTGTTTGGTGGATGGATTTGTGAGCTGCTTCCACAGCAAATGACTTGATGTCCTCCTAGAGCTGGGCAAATGGGATCACAGATGCAGCCGTGGCCACCACCTTGCCCACTGCCCTACGGCCTGCTTGGCCTTCTTATGCTCCTGTGGGGACACAGGTTTGACTTGAATGTAGCACCCCTGCATGCCCCATGGGAAGGCGGCGTCAGTGTTTATGGCTGGTTTATAATGGGCGTCTGCACCACTCATTGCTTCTGGTATTATTTCGTTTTGCTATATTCCCTCTCTGAAAGGGCATGTGTGGGCCTTGTGGCCAAAAGTGCGGCAAAAGGTGCAGATAGGGGCACGTTATCCATGGTGACATGAAACGGGCGGGATTCTTGCCCATCAACTAACAAAAAAGCGGTGTGGGGGATTTGGGTCAAATTTTCTGCAACCCCTGAAGATGTAATCAGTACAGTGATCTCTTTGCCCATGCGCAGGTCCAACATGAGCATAAAGTGCTTCATCTAGAAGGATTGGAATCTCCCATATGCTTTGAGCCCAACCATTAGGTGGTGCTCCAGCATGGTGAACTTAATCATTGTAGGTAAGAAAGTCAAACGTAAAAAAATTTGATTTGATTTAGTCCAATGAGCGTGCTTCATGTCAACTACCCATTGACCGTCTGGGAGGTCCACAACCACACGCACCTTTGCAGCTTTATCTGCCATTTGTACATTCATGAACCCAAGATCCAACTACCTTGGGCATGTAGTGCAGTGCGATGCACATTGCATTCAGAAAATGGTGTGTACATCTCCATAAAACGTTTCCCAAAGTGCCATTTGTTGCATATCCAGGAATATTCAAACCCCATGTTTACTGATGACAGGGGCTGGGAATGTGGAGTATTAATGAACTGGTTACATTTCATCTGCCAGGCCAAAATCTCTAGGAAAATACTAATTTCCAGTTTTTTACTGTTTTTATTGAGGCCGCCGGTGTCACCTGGGCATTTATGAAATTAGAATGGTGTGGGACCCACTCTTATGCCCTTTACAGTGCTCACCCAACTGCTACCCAACATTGGGTGCACACTAATCTCCTCAATGAGATTATCAAATTTACCTAGTATTGAGTTGAATATGATACAAAAGTGTTTGCAACGAGAGAAAAAAGTTTAATCAAAATTAAATAGGTGAAAGAGAGATATTTATTTAGAGGAAATGAAAATTATTTATACCATAGGCTATTTCACCTATTAAACCCCTCGGCTATCCAAGCCGGCCTTATAAATCTTCAGTCATACTTAATAATAGTTCCTTCTTAATATGTCCATCTGCTTCACCAAATAGTAAAATTAGTTTGACCCATCCTTGGCATGAGTCACTGGTGATCATATATAATTAAATAATATAAATAAAACTTTGAGCATCAACAGCATAAGTTGCCAGTGCTTTGAATTATTTAGCAGATTTATAGACAATTGTTTTATTTAACCGAGCTAATATTACCTGGGAACAGACATTACCAAAACTCAAACCTAAAAAATAAATCCTCACCAAATAGAATGAACGAACTGCCCAAAATGAGTAGATGACACACAAAATGTGAACACAACCCACCAGGTGAAACAGCAGGAACTTCTTATCCCATCATGGCAGAAGGGGAAGGGGGATCAGGGGCTCATCCTCGGCCTCTACTTCATCCCAAAGCAGGGCATGGGATACAGTAGAGAGCAAAGGCATTGGGGCTTCTGCGGGATGTGGAGATAAATTTCTGATGATTGAGTTGGTAGGAATACAGCCATTGTACATGAGAGTTCCGACATATTTGGCCAAAGCTGCTTCAGCTTTTGTGCATGCATCAGGTATTTTTATGGATGTGGCGATATTGGTGCGGGTAATCTTTGATTTGGGAGTCCGAGATACCACTGCCAAATGATGGATGGCATCATTGGTGGCTTTGTAAGCTTCAATCAACATACCTTTTTGAATCTTATTATCTTTGAAAGGAATAATGGGAGGAGGGATTCCTCCTGTGAGTATTGCCACTGATTTGGTGGCAGCTTTGCGGAGAGGACAACAATCTGGCTTACCTGTTGCCTCAACAGCCAGCTGGTGGTCGCCGCAGAGTGTTTCAGCGTTTTGCTGGTGGGCGTATAAATGAGTGGGTAGCTTACCATCATGGTCAATAAACAAAAACTGCTCAATTTGTATAATGTAGTCTTCAATTATATTCCCACACTCATAAACTACAGCCAATAGATCCCAAGGATTTTGCTTGATTTGAAATGGGGAGTCAGAATTTCCTGATGTTTGGTTGGTTCTCTGGAGGATGCATGGGATCAAACTGGGGTCTAATCCTGTGCTTGATTGGATGGAGCGTTTGTGGCACTGGAGAGAGGAGGAGGCAGATTGATGGCTGCTGGCGCAGCTGAAGCAACAGGCTTTGGGGGAGGGGGAGGTAGGATCGTACCCCATACTGAAGCTGGCGTGGGGTGGGTGGCGAATTGGAATCCAGTGGATGAAGAATCAGAGCTGTTGGAAGCAGCTAGGGATGGGCACTTGTGTTTCGAGTGGTCCAACTCATTACAGGATGGACAGATCATCTGTCCGCCCTCAACGCGTCCCAGAACAGATGGTCAGGGGCAGAGGGGATGATGGCGTGAGGGGAAATCAATGAGGCAATTTTATTTGATTCAGGGCTGATTGTGGCATATGCCCAAGGCCCAGAGAGGCGTGTGGCCTCATATGGGACCACAAATTTCAAGATGGGGTTGGAGCCATAGGCTGCTAAACCTTCCATCAGCTCCTGGTGGAGCACCACAGGGGGAGGTGGGTGGGCAAGCCAGCGAACTGAACCCCTAAAGTGGTATCCACTGGGAGCTGAGTCCAAATTGTGGGGAGAGGTTACCATGGAAGTCAGGGGCACAGTTGCCACAGTGGTGGCATCAGCTTCACAGGTAAAGCTGAAATCAAAATACCCCTGATAGGGGCAGAAATCAATAATACCGGTGGGACACATTACCTCCTGAGCCATTTCAATAATGGCTTGGTCATAATAGGGGAAAGTTTCCAAAAGTTGACCCTAAGGCCAAAATGCATGTTACTCTGGGGGAGAACCAGGGGGCAATGGGCACCGCTTTGGTTCAAGCAAGGTGGGCGTCAAGATCCTTGGGAGGAAAGAATCATCCCAGGGGTTTGGTATGACTGGGTGAGACAGTCCGAGCGCATTTTCCCCTTTGGATGGAAAATGGTGGGGGAGTTTTGCTGCTGCCCCACACTGGGGCAGCCAGCGGGAATCTGAGGACATTGGAGTGAAACTATGGTGGGCAATTGAGATTTACTTTTTTCATATAGTTTGCTCAGAAAGTTGCGCCTAGTGGAAAGAGAGTTTTTTATATTTATAAACAATTTATAATGATACTTTGTTTTTCTACCATAAAATCCCCAAATCATTTTTATTGGCCGTTGGCACAGGGATAAGTTTCCGCTAAACTCAGATTCAAGTTTTTGAAATCAGTGTCAGATGATTATAAACGAATATATCAGCTTTCCACCAGAAATCCCACAATCATTTATGAATTTGGTGTTGGCATCAAACTAGGAATCCGCCAAACCTAATATGATAAATGTTTTTATAACATTAAATAATATCAAACTAGGTGATTAGCTGGCAATCACGCCCAATCAACTGACATCCCTAATTCTGATATTATTGGAAGGATCCATCTAGCTAATTTCCTAACAATGACCAATGCCTCCCTAGTTAAATCTTAGTAAATAAACTTTATTGGGGATTATGACTGTGTCAAATTGTGCACCAATTCATAAATCAAGATAGCATATAGCAAAGCAGCTCTTGGTGTTTGTTAAGAATATTTGGCCACCTTACCCAGCTTCATCAATTATAATTTATCTGCTGGTCCACTAGAGGGTCCATCCCTCTAGTGGATGTTGAAGTTATCAATTTACATATGATAGCTATTGTTCAGAGAACTATTCCAGTGAATATAATTTATCTACTATATTATTATCCTCTGGATTGATGAGTGTTTCTTTGGGGATGATCTCTGATAATAAGCAAGTGATTAGAGGTTCAATTTAATTTATAAATAACTAATTGACTTGTAGGAGTTGATTAAGTTTAGTTGCCAATTAAATATGGGGTCTATAAGTTGCTGGCGAGTAGTGCAGCCTGCCATAGAGCAACTTTAAAGTTAACCTTTTCTTGATTGCAATCTACTATTTGTGGGTAAGAGTCCCAATAACTAAGCAGGTTTTTACAAATATAAGGATGATTCAATTGGAGTTGGGCATAGACGTTGGGACACATTCTTTCTTTAACTCAGAAGAGGTAGCAGTCAAATAGGAAATAGAACCCAAAAAATTTGATGAAGAAGATCATTATTTTTTGCGACTCTGTATGGTTAATTCATCAGAAACAGCCATCATTCCTAATTGGGGTGCCAACCAAAGAGTTGTGCACTGAATTACCTATATAATTCCCTTGACTTAATATAATAAAGCAGATTAGATTTGATTAAAGATAAAATTCCTTTTCTACTAAAGCCCACTTTTGAGCTAATTTTGTAAAATTACAAAACCAAAAAGCAATCCAATTAATCATGCCCCTGACCCACTGATGTCCACAGTCTCACCGCCTGCTGCGCCAGTGTAGGGCAGTGGCAAAACCACCCAGCGTTTTCCGTCTAAGGGGAAAACGCGCTTGGACTGGTTCATCCAATCCTAATCAATACTTAGGTTGGTTTGTTCCACTCAAAGATCTTGCCACTCACCTTAAATGATCCCAGTAATGCCCCGTTGCCATATCAGCCTTCTCCACCTTCACATGCATTTTGGCCTTTGGGTCAAATATGGGAAGTTGTTCCCATATGTGGACTAACCCATAAATGAATTATCACAGGTGGTGATGCAACCCACTGGCTTTACCAATTTCTGCCCATATAGGGGTACTTTGACCTCGGTTTCACAAGCAAAGCCAATGCTGCCACTGCAGCAACTGTGCCCCTTCTTTTGAGGGCACACTCATTCCCACAACGCGCACCCAGCTCCCCGCTGACTCCATGATGGTGTTTCAGTTTTCTGGATTGCCCACTTACCTTCCCATGGCAGTGCTCCATCAGGAGCTGATGGCAGGTTTCACAGCCTATGGCGCTGACCTCATCCTTCAATTTGTGGTCCCCAATGGAGCCACATGCCTCACTGGGCCTCAGGCTTTTTCCATGATCAGTCCTAGATTTACAAAATTGCAACCAGATTTTCCTCATTCCTTTGTTGCTTCTGCCCCTGACCACCCATTCTGGGCGTGCGTCAAGGATGGACAGTTTAAAATCTGATGATCGCTCACTTGATTAATTAATTGCTGCACACTTAATTGGGCTAAAGTTTGACCAAGTGATCATTGATTTTGTCATTGGCTTATGGTATTTTGACTATTTGGAAACTCACTAGGCTTACTCAAATGGCTCTGACTTTTCTGGCCAATTCTGGGCTTAATTTCTCCCCCATAATTAGGAACTTCAACTGAGGGTGGCAAAGTTACAAGCTGTGGATCCTGATATCCCAGCTTGCCAACACTCTCCAAAAGCAACTTAAGATACAAATTAGAGATAAGATTAAATAAAATAAATCTTTATTAGACTAGTAATTTGATAAAAAAACTAATAGGCCAAGAGCCGGTATTTATACCTATAGGGAATCTCCTGTCCACGTTTGAGCATGCAATCTCACATATTATTTTCCACCTTAGTTCAGCCCTTGAACTGATATGACTGAGAACTTTTCTAGGTTTATTGGTGGAAAAATACTCTCATATTTGGGAGGATTTTAAGGATAAATATCGCAAAAATGAGCGTGCAAAACTGTCTTAGGATCATCTAAAAATGAGTTTCATCATACTACTGATGAAATACAAATTCTGGGAAATTATAGGGTCAATTTAAATAAATGATATACCCTTAATCAGGACATCGGCAGGCCTCTCTCAATAGCTCTAGTACTCCCATTCAGGTAGACCATGTGCAAGTGCTATCATGCCAGTTACGCTTATTACCATATGAAAATTAATTTAGGACCAGCTCATTATATGTTTTCTCATACTTCTGACAAAAAAGTATCCCTACTTGGGATGTCAACTGGCTCTCTCTCCATCGCACTAGGTACTCCCATTTGGGTGGTCCATGTGCAAGTGCTATTGTGCCAGTTGCGCATACTGACATACATAAATTTCCCTAAAGTGGAAGTTGATTTTTGAACCAGCTCAATCATGTTTTCATCATACAGCTGATGAAAATGACTCCCTAATCGGGATGTTAGCTGTTCCTCTTGATAGCACTAAGTACTCCCATTTGGGTAGTCCATATGCAAGTGCTATTGTGCCAATTACGTTCTTTTTCATCTTTTTGTTCATGTGATTTGTAGACGTTATCTTAGGGTCAATTCTGAACGATTTCTCATGCTGATTATTTAATATTGGTCCCAATTAGTTTTGACTATTTGCTGAGGTTTGGTGAAGCAATAATCAGCCCAATTATGCATTTGTATCTGCCCTGAGCTTCTGATAGAACAATTGGTTTGAATTGACATTGAGTTAATTAGTGCAAGCCATGTAGTTACAGAGAAGATTGGCCTGAATGTGCAAGTGTATTCGGCCTGATCATTTGATAATTGAATTGACGTTGTGATAATCACCCTGAGCCATGTTATTGCAGAGAAGATCAGCCAAAATGTGCGAGTTATTTGGCCTGAGCTTTTAATAATTAAATTGATGCTGCAATAATCAGCCTGAGCCATGTTATTACAGAAAAGATTGGCCTAAATGTGTGAGTTATCTGTCCTGAGCTTTAGATAATATATTTAAATCCACATTGTGATAATTGGCTCAAGCCATGTTATTGCAATATGCTTTAATTAGAGTGTTAGCTCAAGCATTAGGAGTATAATCGGCTCAATCTGTTGGTTGTCAAATTTTTTATTTTTAACTCGCCTGCCAGAATATAACAGGAAGACTATCTGTTCATCCTGCTTTGAGTTGGATCACTTGAAGTGGAATTGCCCCTATCTTTTTTCCTCTACTGCCTCTGCAGTCTCAGCCACCAGTTCCTCATCTTCATTCACCCTGAAGCCTTCTCAGAATGGGGGATAATCTTACCCCAGCGCTTTCTAAAGCCTGCTGCTGCTGATGTGTCCGCTGCAGCCAATCAGACCCATCCTAAGTGCGGTGCTACAAATGCTCCCATTAATCAGGATTCAGCTTGTACATAGGTTTTCTCCTGAGCCCCAACCCAATTTCCAGCCTCGTCTATCCCTATTCAGAAAAATAAACTTGTATGATTTAAACCCATGGTCACCATTAGATGAAACTAACAAATCAGGTAATGTGATTGAAGAATCCAAAGCAATCATAAGAGAATCTATCCCTACAAGATCTCCCATTGAGATCCCTCAGCACTTTTATGCCCCACACCTGAATGACGATTTGTTATGCACCAAACACCATTTTGCTGTGGCAGCTTCTTCACAACACAAAAAAATTTTCCTCTGCAATATTATTCTTGAAAAGTGATGAAACTTTCCAAAAGTCTTCCCCTCCCATTCTGCCCAGACCTGCCCCACAGATCAAAAAGCATTCTCCAGCTGCATTAACATGCCGCAGATGCCGTTTGGAAAGTGGTACTGTTTCTCAATTCAAAGCAAAAGTTACCCGTGCTAACACAAATTATTTTTCCAAATTCCTGCCATCTGCATTCAAGCGAAAAATTGCATATCCATTTACCTAAGCGCAATTTATCATAATGATGATTTCTACAAACAATTAACCCTCTGCAATCTCGTCCCTCATATTGCTGATAACCCCACGCCCTTGCTCTCTGCCTTGTCCTGCACTTTGTATGATGCAGGTAAAGCAGATGAGCCCCTGATCCACCTTCTCCTTCCTCCATGGTGGGATAAGTGGCCGCTGCTGTGCCACCAGGTTGGTTGTTTTATCGTTTATGTGTGTCTCACTGCTCGTTTAGGGCGTTTGATTAATGCTTTTGGTCTGGTTAGTTTTGGTGTTTCCATTTTGGTAATGTCTGTCCCCTGGTCAGCGTAGCTTGAATAAATTTAAATTTTAGATTTTGATTGAAGAAACAATCATCTATAGTTGATAACTTAAAATGTTTGCTCTTATGATTAGAGATGAAAAGACAAGAAGATCCTTTATCTTTATTATCGTTGATCTCTGCAGACTCTTAATGACAAGAAGGAAGAAGAACCTCTGAACCTTACCCTGGGTTAAGTTCTTAGACGGAATAGGGTGAAGTCTACCAATTCATAAATAAATCAATATTAGGACAAGCACCAGGTTGGCTTTGGACCTAATCGCTATTTTGGTTATCAACTCAACTAGAATAGTAGTTTTCATAAATACTATTACCCATTATATCATAATATCAAGTCAACCAACGCAAATACAAGGAACCTGTGCAAGTTGAAAAGGGAGCTGAAGCGTGTGTTATAAAGAATAAAGCATCAAATCCTAAACTTTATCAACTGGAACTCAAATTGAGGGTTCAAGCTCCAAAAAATTTTACAGGGTTACTGGCCTATCAGAAATTTTATGCATGAAGGGCTATCAGATGTTAGAAAATTGCTTTTTCTCAACAATGGGCTCTGCTGGTCAGCAGGCCAACCATTATGGAGACTGGCCGATCTTTGCCATTTCGCCTTAGTTGTCATGGCAGCAGTTCTAGCTGTCCCCTTGGTGTGTCACCCGCGCCATTTGAAAATCCCCCTAGCCTAACCCTAATCAAATATAATAACCATAAACTCATATAAAAAGGGATAATAGGCAAAGGGAGATGTTTATTGAGAGTGAAGTACTAGGTTATTATATGTACAAAAGGGCTACTACGCCCATCACCAATATATCAGCTCGTCACTGGTTCATTCAGCCAGTCTCTCTCTTCTCACTGCGCTTCTCTATTCCCTGGTGTTGACCCTCTCTCCCCATCCTTCCTAATGTCCAAATATCAGTTTTCGTCCTCAGCCTTCAGTCGCTGCTGAGTTGTATAAATGATTATATAAATAGATATCAAATATGAAATTTGGCTTAGTATTTATGTGCCAGAAACATCCTCGACTGCTTGATACACTCAGATTTACTTGGCTTCTCACTAATAACATATTTTGGCTCATTGTAGTCAATTTTGGGGAAAATGCATAACTCAGGCGACAATCAATTACTTTATATGATGCGGTGGAAACAACCTTGACCGCCTCAAACTCAGGATTGTCAATTTCTCCTGACATTACTTAAAGAGTATAAATGGATCATCCTTGACTACTAGTCAGAAGTGAACTGTATACTAATTTTGGCCATCAATTGGCCCACTCAATCCTAAGATTCAAACTCGGCGAAATATGGATTTGGCTCAACCCAATTTGGGGAGTGACTTACCACGCAATCACCTAATTTCACAGAATCCAATTGATAAGCCATTCCTCAAGATTGTCATATTTCTATCCAAATAATGATAAATAATTGGAGGAATCCATCTGGTTCATTTTCCAATACCAGAGTTATCCTCCTTTCCCATTGATTCTTTTTCCTTTTGCCACAAAGGATGAAGTTGTATCATACCCAGTTGGATCACCTCAAATAAACTATACAGAAGCACTAATGAAGTCTACACAGCTTTTAAGAAAAACATTTGTTCAAAAAGGAAGCTAACAGTATGTAAAATAAAACATATAAGTTTTAACATTAAAGTATTTATAATTTTAAACACATACTTATCTTATAATTATTATAGAAACTAATCTAAAGTTAGAGTACCAAATAAACTACAGTATATTTATTTATAAACATAGATTTATAATAAGTTCTTTAGTTACAAAGGTTCTTAAAATTTTAAGTCAAGATTACTGTCACAAGAGTTTATTAAATCTCTGCAAGTAGGCCAACAATAAAACCACCTTAACACAACATAGTATGGTGTTACTACCTTCATAGTAGATAAATAAACTTCAAGAAACCCCAAGAGAGGGTAACTTGTGAGGGCCAAAAATGTCATGGCTTGAGGATGACATAATTATGATGACCAATAGAAAGGATAAAGTTGCACGTCAGGAGGCCAAAAGGTGAGATTGGCATGCCTCCTGACTCAAACATTCCTTGGACCAACGCTGGGTTAAGGCAATATATGCCCAGGTTGGTCCTGGGGATGTGAGAGTAGTTTGGCCCTGCATTACAGCAAGTGCGTTAAAATGAATCAGCTATACAATAAATAATGATGGTTCGCTTCAGTTTCTTGGTATCAGGGTCTTGAGGCCTTTATGACTTTCAAACTTTCCGGCTTGGGTCAGCCTTACCTTCAATTGATAACCTGAGTTTGGTCAATTACCAGCTATAGTACACTGCTCAATGGAAGCGTGCACTTATTGGTGCACCTGGGCTTAGCACCACTTCCATCAATCTGGTATTACCCCAAATTTTTATAAATTTGTTTACTCTTGACCAATCTCAATTATTAGTCAACTTCCTCCTTAATAAAAAACCCTCATTAGTTTTTGTTTTCTTTGTTAACTTTGGAAACCTGTGTGCATGGACCTCTTTGAGGAGGCTTTGTGCAACAAAAGCCATTGGATTTGAAAAAAATGTAACTCTCTCCTCTGGTGCGCCGCTAAGCTACCCTGCTCCCCTCCAGACTGAGTCACCATTGCACTCCATCCCAGAGCACTGATTGGATATGGACTCAACTTTAGGGTTCACCCAAGCCCGTTGTTTGTACAATATCCGTTAATTTATACCTCTTTAAGCACCCTCTCCTTAAGTTACTTTAGCTCCAGAACCCTCTGCGGGGCTTTGCTCAACTTAGTATTGACGATTAGTTCCCTGGCGTTAGGTCTGTTTACCATGAGTCACCTCTCTGGGAACAGGAGAGTTATAGATACTCTCCTTACATTAGTCGACCAACCACTTTGTTTTATGTGCATGAACATTATCCGTGTGGGACTTTAATGAAGTGGGAATTGGGTGCGCAAGCTGTTGGTCATGGCCGCAGTGGGGCTCTCCACTGTTATCTCATTTTGCCAATTGTTGGAGCATCTCAGCGTTATTCTAGCTACCTCTGACTGGATATTACCCACCCTTCTTGATTGTATCTGGTGGATATGGACGCTTTGTGATCTAAGAGTTGTTATTCCCCGACTTTTCACCAAAACTAACAAAATCAGTACCATAAAAATGGGTTTACCTTGGCACCATATTCAGATGGTGCAGGTGGGATCATTGATGAAGGGCCTGATGGTGATGGCCTTGGATAACGGTGCACAACCCATCACCAAATTGGGTATGGGGTCGTTTTTGGCCCAAAACACGTTCTATAATGCTGATTCCTTATATAAAAACGAGCTAAATATCTTCCCTAATGGCTCTGATATGTAACCCATTTCAGCATACCAAATAACCATAGATAACCCGCGCTTGACCACTAACATGATCCTCAGAACCCAGGAGGTGGAGAAAGAGTAACTTTTCCAATATAAAGACGTTTATGCAAATGCTGAAGATATGGTGGGATATGTGACCTCATTAGTAAAGATGGCCAATTATCCCTCTCCATTTTTTGATGTAGAAACGTACCCTTGAGGCATTCTAATGCCTGAAGAAGATTTTTGTAAAGTTGTGGCGTTTTCTGTTATAAATAAAGATCATTTGGGATATTATTTAATAACCGCTACCCTTTTATCCCCTTTAGGAAAAATCAGCACTACTATTTTGGTGGATACTGGAGCCTCTGAGAATTTTATTGACCAAGACCAAGCCGACTACTTTGAGCTTAACTATTTTCCAAATGGTATGGTTATGGGAGGGTCTTCTCAAAGTATTCCCACACTGAAGGTTCTAGGGCTAATGGATTTTCAAGTGTGCAAGTATCTTTTGTCAGAAAACTTCCAAGCTATCAAAAACCTTTTAAACCCCATTATTTTGGGAGTAGAGTGGTGGCGAAAGTTTGACATCAGGATCAACTTGAAAGACAACATATTGTCCTTAACATTAAAGATGGTCGTATATTAGTTGTCCCTTTGTCTGAGGCTAATTCTCAGGGCGATCTGCCCCACTGGCCCAATATCCACACTCTCAGTCTCGCTCCATTATTGAAGCCCTCACTGGAGGCACCTTTATTTTCCTGTTTGGAGGGTCTGAAATCTTCTTTAGTGCGGCTTCAGCCAATGTATTACCTGATAATTCAGAGTTTATTTGATTGTTCAAGCTCACTGTTGATTTGGTGCGTATATTTTCTCCCATTTTACCTTTTGACTGTACAGGAGGAAGCGGCCTTAGATGTGTGGGTTAAGGTGCAGTTAGCCAAAGGCGCGATTTTTCAGCGTACCTCCCCAGCATGCTCCCCGCTTCTCTTTGTGGAGAAAGCTGATGGTAATTTATGCCATGCATAGATTATGAGAACTAAAAACGTTACTGTACCAGATTTACATCACTTCCTCTTTGAATCACAGAATACACGCTATGTGGAGAAAAGAAAGTCTTCTCCAAACTGGATTGATTAAACGCGTTAAATAAGATCTGGATCAAGAAGGGCCAGGAGTGGCTAACTGCATTAGGGGCCAGAAAAGAGATTTTATGATTTTGGTTATGCCCTTTGTGCTTAAAAATGCCCCTGCTATCTTTCAACGCCATATTGATGCAGCTTTGAGGGACCTGCTGGGGGGTATGCGTGGTTGCCTAAATGGATGATATTCTGGCGTTTTATCCTGACCATGAGTCCCAAGCAGTACACCTTCAGCAAGTAGTGGGGTTTAAAGGCAGCCAACCTTACGCTGAAGATCAGAAAATGTGAATTCTTTAAATCCCAGGTCACCTTATGGCTAACACCATGTTTGACCAAGGACACATGATAACTCCAAACAAAAGGCGATTTGTATGTGGCCAGATCCCAACTTTAGTTAGATAATTGAGGAGTTTTTATGGAAGTGTACGTTCCTTAAGAAGTTCACGCCCAATTCTCTTGAGGTAAAGTCGCCTTTGTATAAGGTGAGTGATTCTAGGGTGTTTCATTAATTTACCATTTGGAGGATGCTTTCCAAGTATTAAAGTGCACTCTGTTGTCCACGCTCATCATTCGCCATATAGATCCTAAAAAGGAGTTCATTAAGTCTATGAATGCCTCCAACTTCGCCATAGCCGTTGCCTTATTACAAGTGGTGAAGATGTAATAGAGCATCTGTTGGGATATTTTTACAGGGCTATGTCTTTGCCAGAGAAGAATTACGCCATATATATGATAAAGAGTTATTATCAGCGGTTGAGGCGCTGACTTACTGGCGTCATCACTTGCATGGCTCCTCCCAACCTTTCAGCGTATGTACAGATCACCGTGACTTACTGTACTAACTCTCACTTCGTGTCTTGACCCCACGACAAACCTGCTGGCATGAGACCCTAGCACAATTTGTGTTTTCTTATGAGTTTAATAAGGGCAATGAGAATAGTTTGGCGGATGCTTTGAGCCATAACCCTGCACTAGCTCCCAATTCTAAGGAGGTAGAGGTGCATAAAACCCAGTTGATGATTACACCAGGTAAGGTTATGTCTCAACCTCCATCTTTCTTAACCTATGGGCCAGCTCTCGCTCCTCTGGAAAATGGGAGTAGTATGGTATGTTCAGAAAGTTGTTCTTTTACAACCTATGTTAAATGAGTATACTATGGTACTTGTTAAGAGCAAATTAAATCAAGAGGACATTACCAGGGGTTACTCACGTAAAGGATGAGATGGTGTGGTTCCAGGGGCGCTCTGGGTTCCTGCTGGATCACTTCGCCTGTATTTCATCCAGGACCATCATGACGGAATCACCGTTGGCTATCCTGGGAAGGTGAAGACTCAGGAGCTAATTTGCGCACTTACAATTGGAAGGGGTTAGCCGCTCAGATGTGAAGGTATTGTAAAGAGTGCCTGATCTGCAACCAAATGAAACTAAATTACCAGCCTTTAGTGGAGAAGTTGGTACCATTTCAAAAGGCTGAAGGGCCTTGGACTTCCTTATTAAAAGTTTTTATTGTAAAATTGCCTGTATCTGAAGGTTACTATGCCATCATGGTAGTGGTGGACCATTTTACGAAGTTCTCCCACTTTATTCCTTGCAGAACAACAATAACCTCAGCTGAGATGGCTAGGCTCTTAATCACTCATGTGTTTGCGCTTCATGGGGTTCCCAAAAATTATTTAGTGATTGTGGGACCAAGTCTACCTCTGTCTTTTGGGAAGAGTTGTGTAAGACTCATCAGATTCGCCCCTGCCATTCAACTGCCTCTCACCCCAACCATATGGGCATACTGAACGAGTGAAACAGTGTTTAGAACAGTTCTTGCGGTGTTACACTGCCGTGGATTATTCAGATTGGATTTCTCACTTTCATATAGCCCAGTTTAGCTACAACAATACTCTACATGCATTTATCTATCGTTCCCCATTTTCGCCATACTATGGGTTTAACCCCACCTTCAATATGGGGCCTAGTTGTAATCAAAAGTTGATGCAGTGGTGGACTTTGCTAAAACTATCAAGAAAATACCAAGGAGTCTCCACAAGTTTGGAGGCTGCAATGCAGGTTTATAAGGAGAACGCAGATGGAAAGAGATGGGTGGATCCAGCTTACAATGAAGGGGATCTCATGATGCTTAATTCTAGAAACATCTCTATCAAGCAGCCATGCAAAAAGCTGGGACCAAATAGGATTTGCCCTTACCGCAAGGTCATAAAGGTGGGCCACGCCACAGACCAGTTGGATCTCCCTCCTTTAAAACAGAACTTTTCAGTTTTTCATAAAAGCAAGCTGACGTTGTTTGAGGGCCCCCCATCAGAGAATCTGGAGGCTTATCTCATGGACAGGGTGCCAGACTAGAAAGTGGAGGAGATTGTGGCCTCACGCCTAGTAAGAAGAAGGCTTGAGTACTGTCAGATTCTGGTGGTTGACTCGAAATAAACCTTTGACAACCATCAGATTGAGCCAATTATCCTTTTAACACTTGAGCTAACACCTATACTTTCACCTCAAAAGCCTATTGCAATTATATAATACAGGCTGAATATCTCAATGTCAATTCAATAAAGCAATTTATCTAAGCGCTCGGGCCAAATATGCTCACATATTATGGCTGATTTCCTATGCATCAAATCTTGGCAATTTGTCCTGATTATTGGGAATACAATCAACTAAATTGTATATAAAACCGTTAAAGACCAACCTGAAGTTAACATTTAAAAATCCCAAGGACCATCAGACAAATGAAGAAAATAATTAATATTCTGCCCTAGGGCAAAATTCTTATGTCAAACTGCATAATCAGTATGATAGCACTTGCCCATGGACCACCTGAAAGGAGTACCTAGTGCTATCAAGGGAGAGGCCTGATGACGTCCTAATTAGGTGTACGTCATCTACTTCAATTGAGGCAAGAATTTCACAGAAGGTGTATGTCATAGGCAGTATGACGAAACTCAAATCAAGAAGATCCTAGGACAATTTTGCATGCTTTTATCACAATATTTGTACCTGAAATCCTCACAATTTTAAGAGTATTTTGCCACCAGTAAACCTAAGAAAAGGTTTCAGTCATATCAGTTCAAGGGCTGAAATGAGTTGGTAAAATATATGTTGAAACTTTGTACTCAAATGTGGTCAGCAGATGCCCTAGAGGTATAAAACCAGCACCTTGCCTAATGACTAAACATCAAATAAATAGCTGTTAAAAAAAGTTATATCATTTCATCTCCATCCTTGTTTTCTCATTAATACCTTTCTTTGGAGAAAGTGTCAACAAGCGGGATGTGCCTAATCCACAGCTTGTATATCTACCTGCCTCAGAATTTCATGAAAATGAAGGTAAAATTATGACTGAGATTGGCCAGAAGAGTCAGGCAATTATAGTAGGCCTAGGGAGTTTTTTTACTGTCCAAGTACCGTAGACTACAAGCACTATTGAGGATCAATATACAGAACTTCATCCCAAATAGATGTGCAGGATTATAATAAACAAGCGATATATCCTAAGATTTTCACAACTGGTGCTCACTCAAAACTGGTTACACTCTCCAAAATGGATTCCCGTAACCAATTCCTGGAAGAATCAGTCAGAAGAGAAAGTGACAATGAGATGGAAACTAGTGATGAAGAAATCTCAGATTATTTTAATACCAGCCTCCAAGGCTCTGAAGCGGGTACCTCCTACTCCCTGGATCTTATAACAGTGGGGGAGCTCATGCAGATACAACCAGCCCAATTGATCTTACATCTTCAAGCGTAAAAGATATGCTGGAAACCCTATATCAGGGTTTTAGGATTGGTATTTCACAAATAGATCCTCCTTTTACCCGTTCTACTACCTTAAGGATCAAGCACTCAAGATTGAGATATATATGAAGTACCGCGGCACAACCATGGCATATATTACCAGACGTCTCACAGATAGTAAAGCAACTAACAAATTCCTAATTAACTTTGTTCAACCTCAATTAAGCATACCCAGCGAATCATTGCTAGACAAAATATGAAAAAATGGAAATCTACCATGTGCAAGGGAGGAAAAATCTTCCCAAAATTCCCTACTGGACAAGCATAAATTACAGTTTTGCTGAAGTCCAATAGCAATTGTTGATAATATGGGACTTGCCAATGAAGCTCATGGGAGATTAAACACCCTTAAGGAGATTCTGAACAAAGGAGTCCCAAAGATAACTGCAGAAGTTCTGGCCCACCATGGGCTATCACAAGAATGGCTACAAACCATGAATAACCGCTGTCAAAAACTGGAAAGCCATTTGAGTTACCTATTGTATCAATCAGAAAATCTTACCATACATGCCACTTTGGCAAAGAAATCACCTGGTGTTAAATGTAAAAGTTGATGACCTTTGAAGAGTATGTTTGGGCCAAGCTGGATACTATCAACAAAAACTTTGAGGACCTTGCAGAAAACCCACCCGTCCTGAATAAGGATGAAGAGGATTCCCAGATCAAAGAGGAATTTTATAAACTTTGGACTGTGATGTCGATATTGCAGGCCAGAAATACTGAAATTACTTAGGAAAATTGGGAACCCAGAATGCAGCTACTAACTGCAAATTCCCGAGGAGACAGTATGTACAAAGATATAAAAAGCATAACAACCAATCAAGCTTCATTCAAAGAGGAGTACAACAACCTTAAAAAAGAATTTGAATCAATCAAAAATCAAGGATGCCAGTGCTCGCTCAACTTTGAAAAAAAGAAATAGGAAAAAGCTCCGCTTATTTGGCCAAAAAGCAACCTGGAAAATAAACTTTGGGCCAAATTCAGTCATCGAATCCAGTAGTTTGGATCAATATCATGAAATCAAATCATCAGAAGTTGACACCAATTCAGAAACTTATATTTCAAACATCCATTTTATGCCTATAGTCCTAGCATTAATCCCAACTCCAGATACTTCCCAATGGGAAAGAAGGCTGATTTTAGGCTATGATACACAAAGATGTTCAAGAAGAAGTGCAACCCCTATGCCCAAAATAGGGTGAGATGACTTTAGACCACTGAATTTACCAAAGTTTGACAAGGATGGAAACGTTCACTTTTCTCCTCAAGTTATTTGAAAAAGCAATGAGAGGAGCATCAGACCATGCAAAAGGATTGGCACAGATTAACTCACTTGATGCTCATAGATGTGACCTCGTTATGCCCTATTTGGGCGATGATTGGTCTCATATGGATGCCAAAATTGCAATAACAAAACAGTTTGGAGGGTCTGAGAAATTAGAAACCCGAAAAAGAGAGCTTCTTAATATTGAATTCAAACAGAATGAGACTATTAAGGACTTTGCGGATGGATTTTTCCATGAGGCACAAGTTCTGCGTGGGTGTAATGCCGTAGATAAGTTTGACGCCAATATTGCAATGGGGCACGCAATTATGCCCTTCCTTGAAATGCACAATGTCATTTTACCTGAATTTAATGGAAGCTTGTAGTTTCAGGAGCTTACCAATTACTTGAGAAGCTGTTCCCATAATTTCAATACCCCTAATCAGGCCAAAGATCAGCAAAAAAATCCCAATTTTTGGGTCTAAAAAGCAACACTATGTCTGATCAAGGAAAGTTTTTTTAAACTAGAAACCATAAATTTGATTAAAAGCAGCAAAAAGGGATGATTACATGCCACTACTGTGGTCAAAAGGGGCACTTTGATAGCAGATGCTACAGATGGTCCAACAAAACTTCCTGAGGTCAACTTTGCTCTAGAAATCAAGTGTATTAGTGAGGCGAGAAAGAGCAGGTGGAGTAGAGGCGGAATGCTCTAACCTAATCGATGTTCAGACCCATTCCACCTGACCCTGGTGAGCTCTTTAGGGCCGAAGATGTTGCTGAAAATAACCTCAACCATATCGTGGCTAATGATGTCATGATGGCTACTACTCGTGCCACAGCAAAAGCAACTAAACCCTTAAGAAATACCAAAGAAGCCTGAGCAGAGGTATCAAAACCTTACAGAAAGCAAATTATTGATCAGGGTTTGGACCTACAACCCAGATGTTCAACCGATCTACCTAAGCTTAACAACGTCCAAGTAGCTATTCCCATGAAGACCTTAGCAGATAACTACCCAGATATTTGCTCAAGCCTGAAAACACACCTGGAATCGGGAAGCAGTCACAGCATTCATACAATAAAATACTCTGAAAACTACTCTGAATGTATTTATGTAGACATAGCAGTACAAGGTGTGAGTTCAGGCCATTATTGATAAGGGCGCTCCTATCAATATAGTCAGTACAAAGTTGGTTTAAAAACTGAAAATTGCACCCAATATTGCCCACTGTCAGGAATATGAAACAGCTGGAGCACATACAAATAAATTTCTAGGCGTTTACAGTATCCTACCTCTCAGATTTGAATCTATTGTTTAAACAGCACCTGCTATAGTATTGTCAAATACAAACTATGATATCCTAATTAAGACTGATTTTCTAAGAAGATATGGATTAGTTACCAATCATAAAGACAATACCCTCACCATTTTTGGCCAGACCATTCCACTTTACTATAACCGGGATAAGACAGTTGAGAAAAAGAAACCCATTCTATTCATAAATCTGGTTTTAAAGATAAATTCATCACAATTGAGTATTCCAAAGCATGGTCAAAGCTAAAACCATCGCCTACACAGATCGATGAGTTAAATAGAATTCCACTCTAATCAAATCAGAGCATTAATATACCATCTGGAGATCAAGTAATCATCCTGAAGGGACTAACAATTAATACTTTGGAAGAACTTTATGGTGAAGTATATTAACCATAATCTAAATCTCGATTTGAACCAAACATTTCCCCTGGTATTATTATTCCAGGCCATATAGAAATACATATCTTATGTGAAAACCTGCAAAATTGGCCCATCTTCATCAAGCACCATCAAACAATCACATTTCTACATCTGATCTCTACCTCAGAAATTCACTCATTTCATGAGGTTAGAACTTTTGTTGATTTAGGACTCCTCAATAAGGACCTACTCAGCATAAATAATGTTGTCCCTATGGCCGATTTAAGCAACCTGACCAACCCTGAGAAAGGCCAAGCTCAGGAGTTATTCTCTAAATATTGGGAGATACTTGTACAAGCTGATTTTGACTTGGGATGTGCTAATGGTGTCACCCACAAAATTTGATACTGGAGATCATAAAACTATATAATTACACCTGATTAGACGCTCAAAATCATCAGAAGAAGCAGTATCCAAGGAGATTAAGGAACTCCTTGATTGTGGCATGTTAGTACCTTTAAAAAGTCCATGGGCAGCACCAATTTTAATAGTTAAGAAAAAGGATGGAAGCAACCAAGTAGTCATTGATTATTGGAAGTTAAACACATCACAAAAAAGGACTTGTACCCACTGCAAAAAATGATGATGCCTTGGATAGGCTAGGGGCGCGAAATTCTTCTCAACAATGGAACTTGTCAGCAGATATTGACAAATAGATCTCCTAAAGAAGAGCGCGAGAAATGTGCAATTATAACCCAAGAGGTCCTATTCCAGCTGATGAGAATGCCTCAAGGGCTCTGCAATGCCTCAGCTAAATATAACGGGGTAATGGACACAATCCTGGGAGCTTTGTAATTGTCATGTGTACTAGTGTACTTTGACGATATCAACGTTTTCAGCCGCACTTTTGACGACCACCTGGAACATTTAGAGGAGGTTTTCAGAAGGTTAGCTGCTGCAAGCTTAAAAATCAAGCCCAGAAAATGTCAGTTTTTCAAAGACCAACTGGAATACCTTGGATTTGTGATTGATAAAGTGGGTCTTCAGCCCAAACCTCTAAGTTGGATGCCATCTCCAAAATGAAATGTACTGAATCCAAGCGCGATATTCAAGTATTCCTAGGCATGATCAGGTACTATTGCCAATTTATCACTGACTTCGCACAACTTAGAGAGCCAATTTTCTATATTCTTAATAATAAGGTCTCATTTGACTGGACTCCAGCTTGCCAGGTTGCATTTGACCAACTCCAATAGATCCTATTAAGCGCTCCTGTTCTTCAATAGCCAGACTTTGATCATGAATTTATTGTCCAAATTGATGCATCCCAAACTGCAGTGGGGTCCATTTTATCTCAAGTTGCAGAAGACGGTGAAGAACACTCAGTTGCCTTTGTTAGTCAGACCTTAAACGTTCATGAAAGGAACTACATAGTGAAGGAACAAAAAGCTTAGCCATCATATATGCTTGCAAGAAATTCTGGGTCTACCTTCATGGCACTCATTTCAAAGTTGTTACTGATCATGCTTCCCTAAGATGGTTAAACAACTTAAGAGAACCTGAGGGCCAATTATCCTGCTGGGGATTTAAGCTTCAAGCTTATGACTACACCAAGAGCATCGAGCTGGGGTAAAACAACAGTATGCCAACTGTCTATCCTGACTACCCATGTCACAGCTATTGAGATATTTCCTGGAATTAATCTACCTTTAAAAGCCAAGTCCAACAAGCCCTTGGGGCAGAGACCAGAACCCCAAAGGTCACCAATGACCTATCTAAGGTCATTGACAAAAAATGGGGTTTGGCTTTGCCAGCCAGGGCTAAGGAAAACGGCTTAATTGAGGCACAAGCCAGGGCGGGATTTGAGCTCAAGACCTAAAAATCACAAGATATTAGGTTTTGAAATCTGGCCAAATTTTAAAATTTTTTGATTTTGTTGGAAAATGACGAATTTATAGCTCATATCAGATTCCAATAACCACTGGAATCTTCGTAAAGCAACCCCCTATAAATTATATGTCCTAAGATGAGAAAGGCTTTGTTTTTTCTCAGATACCAAGATCATTTTAATAAAGCTTAGAATTTTGGGCACACTTCCTGTATTTTGATTTTTTCCAATAAAATACAACTCTGCAAACTTCTGCAATGGCTGGAGTCCGTTTTACGCTCTGGTTTGCCCCTACTATTGTACCTGAGTCCTCCATCTACTCCGCCACCTATTCCGCTGGCTCCGCCTCCTCCTATTTTTTACTTTTGCCCTAGATTTTTCGCCACCTTTCCCAGCTCCCAGGGCCTCGTGTCCCTGATGATTGTGGCCAGTTTGGTGTGCTTTTTGTTCCACAGATCTATTTGGAAACACAATAATGAACGTTTAAAACGTCTCTGCAATTTGTTGGGTCACTTGGCCTTGTTAGCACATTTGGCCTGTGTCTTTCCCTCCAGCGACTTCCTGCGCTCCAGTTTCCCTGACAACCCACCATCACAACACTAAGTCAGGCCACTGATGAGTTGTTTATAAAATTGATCAGCAGAGAGTTTCAAGGTGAGCCTGAATCCATCTAAAAAAATTATCAGATCTATAAAAAAACCATCAAAATGGGATGGTTTACAAGATTGTCAAGGACAAAAAGTATATTTTCCCAAGAACATCAGCCTGAACAGGCCTAATAATGGCTGCGCATAAGGCCATAGGGCTTGGCGGATTCAAGAAGATGAAAGGGCATCTGGAGAAATTCTTCTACTGGGAGTCAATGCGTTTTGACATCCAAGAAATGCTAGAATGCTGTGCAGAGTGACAAGGTGAAAACCTGTTCCAAAAAAGCACATCTTACCAGCTTGTTTGGCCCAACTTTGCCTGGCACAAAGTATATATTGACGTTGTTGGCCCACTTCCAACAAGCAATATGAAGACCAAGTACATAATCATAGCCATTGACCACTTGACCAAATGGGTCAAGGCCAAGGCCATTTGGGAAGCTAGATCAGCAACCACCGCCAAGTTCGTCTTGAAAACATCATTCACAAACATGGATGTCCCCAAGTTATTCTGACCAATAACAGAACCAACTTTACAACCAATGTCCTTGACAAGCTCAACCAACTAATGGGAGTATAAGGTGTGCTTACTGCCCCCTATTACCTTAAAACTAATGGGATTGTTGAGTGCGCAAATGGGACGTTGGTGAATATTATCCAAAGATTAATCTCAGTTAAACCATCCAAATGGAGTACTTATCTAAGTTTGGCAGTCTTCGCCTACAATATCTCCTGCCATTCATCAACCAGGATGTCTCCATTTCTAGTATTATATGGTAGACACCTAGCCCTACCTATGCTGCTATATTCAGCCCTAAAGGCTCCTGGCGAAAACACTTACCCTCAATACATTGAGAAGCTTGCAAATGCTTTAATCAATTTACAAGCTCAAGCCTTTGATAACAGGTTTTCCAAGAAAAAGGCCCAACATCAATAGGACTTAGAGAATTGCTACACACTGGCCAAAATCGAAGTTAATGACGAAGTTCTATTTTGCAACACTTACAGATTGGGCTGATTGCAAAAGTTAGATCGCATCTGGGTTCTGCCATTTAAAGTGATTAAGAAAACTTCTAAGTTCATATACACAATCAAGGATATTAGGACCAGTCGAATGTACAACCAAGTCAATGCAAAATTCCTAAGAAGGTTTAATAAGTTTGCTAATTAAGAAAAGAAAAGGTTGAAAAAAACACAAAAAACAAAAACAAAAACAAAAAATATTTATATAATAGTTTATTCTAATAAATATTTGCAGTTCACACTTAAGGTAGGGGTGAGGATTCAACTCCTTACACAATGGGCATTTGGGCCAAAATTAACAATAAAAGGATCATATTTTTGACTCATCTAGCGTTCAGGCCAAAGTTAAAAAAATAGAAAACCCAACTCCATGCTCATCTGGCGTTTTTTTTAGTACTATATGGTCCCAACCCAAGGGGGGATTCATCAATGTTTATTGAATTACGCCTGGGCTCCTAAGAGCCTGAGGCGAGGGAATGCTCATCTGGCGTTCATGCCAATAACAACATACCAACAAAGGCTAAATTGGGAATCTTAGAGCTTATGTTTGAGTCAAGAGGGGGAAATGTCATATTCTGGTGGTTGACTCGAAAATAAACCTTTGACAACCATCAGATTGGGCCAATTATCCTTTCAACACTTGAGCTAACACCTATACTTTCACCTCAAAAGACTATTGCAATTATATAATACAGGCTGAATATCTCAATGTCAATTCAATAAAGTAATTTATATAAGCGCTCGGGCCAAATATGCTCACATATTATGGCTGATTTCCTATGCATCAAATCTTGGCAATTTGTCCTGATTATTGGGAATACAATCAACTAAATTGTATATAAAACCGTTAAGGACCAACCTGAAGTTAACATCTAAAAATCCCAAGGACCATCAGACAAATGAAGAAAATAATTAATATTCTGCCCTAGGGCAAAATTCTTATGTCAAACTGCATAATCAGCATGATAGCACTTGCCCATGGACCACCTGAAAGGGAGTACCTAGTGCTATCAAGGGAGAGGCCTGATGACGTCCTAATTAGAGGTACGTCATCTACTTCAATTGAGGCAAGAATTTCACAGAAGGTGTATGTCATCAGCAGTATGACGAAACTCAAATCAAGAAGATCCTAGGACAATTTTGCATGCTTTTATCACAATATTTGTACTTGAAATCCTCACAATTTTAAGAGTATTTTGCCACCAATAAACCTAAGAAAAGGTTTCAGTCATATCAGTTCAAGGGCTGAAATGAGTTGGTAAAATATCTGTTGAAACTTTGTACTCAAATGTGGCCAGCAGATGCCCTAGAGGTATAAATACCAGCGCCTGGCCTAATGACTAAACATCTAATATTTAGCTGATAATAAAAGTTATATTTATTTCATCTCTTTCCTAGTTTTCTCATTAATACCTTTCTTTGGAGAAAGTGTTGACAAGCTGGATGTGCCTAATCCACAGCTTATATATCTACCTTCCTGGAAAAAGTTCCTGAACATGAAGGGAAAATTACACCCAAGATTGGCCAGAAGAGTCAGGGCAATTATAATAGGCCTACTGAGATTTTGAATGGTCCAAATACCATAAGCTACACGCACTATTGAGGATCAATCTTCAGATTTTCATCCCAAATAGATGTGTAGGATAATAATAAACAAGCGAGTGATCCTTGGATTTTTATAAGTACATTATATCCTGGAAGGGAAAGACTTTTATCTCTCGTTGCAATCACTTTTGCAACTTATTCAATGCAAGTCTGAATTTAGCTTGATAATCTCACATAGGAGACTAGTTTACGCCCATGTCAGGGAGCAGTTGGGCAAGTAAGGTAAAAGGCACAGGTGTTAGGCCCGCGACTTCCAATGTTCGCAAATGCCCCAGAGAAACTAGCAGATTAGATAAAAATAAAAAGCTGGCAGTTACTATTTCCCCCAGAAATCCTCGCTTGGCAGGCGCGATGTAATCAGTACATCAACATGCCGCACTCTCAACCACTCTTGTCAGTGGAATATGGAGTCTGGGTGTTCCTGTATATCCAACAAACAGCTTTGTGGGAAAAATTTGTGTGGGGATATGCACACACTTACTTCCTGACCGCGGTGTATGTCGCACCTCACTCCATGTCACGTGGTTGGCTGGATCTTGGTCTAAAATCAAGGAGGCAGCAGATAGAAATGCTGCGGTGTGCGTTGTGATTGACCTCCATTAAGGGTAGTGGGTCATCTAAACCAAGTGCACCAGATGGACAAAATCCAACCAAATTTCCTCACGTTCGACTTTTTGCCCACTACAGTCAAGCGTGCCATTCTGGAGCATCACCTGAAAGCTGGTCTAACAGTATATGGAGAAATACAATCCTTCAAGATTCAATGCTTTACAATGATGCCACACCTGTGCGCCAGAAAAGCCATTGCAGTTCTGACCTCAACTGAGGAGATCGCGAAGGACCTAACCCAGATCCCGCACTCCATTTTTATTAATATTGAAGGGCATATCACCCACCCTTTCTGGGTAACCGTAGACAGCGCACCCCCCATCTGCACCCACTGTGACACAATCAGCCATAAGGCACACGCATGCCCCACCAAGGAGGGCATCACATTCCAAAAGCACCCCTCACTGGCCATGACCAATGGGGAGGCTCACTATGAACCAACCAACAGTACAAAAGAGGCCTTCCCATGGGGAGCAAAAGGCTGCTACTTACTAGTAAATCCTGTCTCCCCTCAAGAGCAAAAGAAGGCAAACAAGCCTGCAGGGCCACAGCCAAGGAAGCGGCCAAGGTCGCCTCTGCTATCCCACACTTCCAACGCCAGGAGGACATTGAAACCTTCATAGAGGAAGCAACTTGAGAATCCCTCAACCAATCAGATTGGGATGCCTAAGCCAATTGGGCCACCCAATCTGAGGATCTGATGGGTAACTCAATCTCACCTGACCTTTGCAACCAAGCCTGATTGGAACCAATTTGGTCTCCAACCTACCTGAAAACTTTTTGACCTGAACATTGGTGCACCAAAATCATCCGCACTGCAAAAAATTTTTGTTTGACAGCGGGGAAACCAAAAGTGAAGGCAAAAGTCAACGCGAACCTGTCTGCTAAAATTAAAAAAATTTTCAATAGCATTGCTGCAAACACCCACGCCGCCGTGAAGGCCCGTGGGGATCCAGAGGAGGCTGGTAGGCACAGGTGCCTACCCCCTCACACCTAAGGTGTGAAGGGGGAAGCCTTCACTTTAGTGATGTTGAACATTGCCAGACTCAAGGCCTCGCCATCCTGGGCTAAGAAACTGAGTTTTTTACAAAAAAAGTTACCTGTGGCTATCCTGGCCATCCAGGAGTCCCACTGTGCGCGAGGTTCTAAGGATGCTTGGAAAACCATGCTCCTCCCTTCCCATTCCTTCTGGTCTGAGCACTGTGGGGTGCTTGTTTGGAAAAACAATTTTTTTTAAATTTTTATCATCTGAATCCTTCCTCGATGGCTGAGTCCTCATTGTCACATTTTTGTGGGCTGACGTGGCGCATGCTATCACCAACATTTATGCCCTGACCTGTGCATGAGAGTGTCAGGAATTTTTCTCATCAGTCAAATCCCTTCTGTTACCCCCTGACCCTTTCATAGTTGGCGACATGAACTGTTGTTAAACCCATCCACAGACCGCTGGCCTTCCTCATCCCACGCCCCCAGGGTCACATAGAACTTCGCGTTCTAAAGGCCACTCTTGGGGTGTTAGACACGCTGCCGCAGCAAGCTCCACTGCTTGAGAACATGATGCGCCCCCACGTCCACAATGGCCAATTAAAGTCCATGTCCCACATTGACCTTGTCCTCACGCCGGTGAAATTTCAAACCCATATTTCCCACTTCCACACATCAAAAAATGATTTCTACGGTCACTGGCTGGTCTCAATAACCTACCACTTACCCATCACAGTGGCCAGAGCTCTGCATTGGTGCAAACTCCGCCCACCTGAACTCACATCGCCAGGATTTTCCATATGGGTGGAATCTGCGACTTTGGCAAAAGAGTTTATTACACTGTTTTGCACGGATTCAATTTCCACATGGTCAGCCTTCAAAGCTGATACCATCCGCCATGCTCGCCACCTCTCCACCCGACGTTCACGAGCTACATCAGCCATCATCTCATGTTCCCTGGCAGAGTTGGCACACCTAGAGTCCAACATTCCAGCCACGGGCTACAGCCCTGCTTGGGGCCAGAAGTGGGCATAAGCAGCTGCACACCTCAACGCGCTTGAAAGGCAACACAAACATCGGGTTTGTGTTCAAAACAGGGCCAGACATATTTCAGAGGGCGGCACATGCTTTGCTTATTTTTTCAAAAAATTCGTTGCACCGCGCCAGAGCATGGCCTGCACACAGGTGCAGAAGTCGGATGATATCATCATGGATACACTGGCTGAAGTGGCAATTGAAATACAAAAGTATTACTCCGGGTTTTACCAATCCAATCCAATTCTGCTGGCCAAAATGGCGAAAAATTTGATAGCACTCACATCTGCACTGTTTCCCAATACCCGGAGTTAATAAAAACTGTTTTTCCAAATGAACTCTGGTCCGCCGTCCACGGTGCACCAAATCTGAAATGCCCAGGCCATGATGGCATTCCATATGAGTTCTATAAGAAGTACTTCATATATCTATCCCCACTGCTGCTTGTCTCCCTTAACCAGAGCCTTCTGGATACGCGCCTTCTACTTGGAGGGCAAGAGGCCTTCACCCTCACACTCTATAAGAAAGGGGATAAGCTAGACCTAACCAACTGGCACCCCATTTCTTTAACTAACACGGATACAAAAATTAAAACTAAAATTATAGCTAACCGTCTAGGGATTGTAGCCTCTGCCACCATCTCCCCAGAACAATTCAGTTTCATACCCAGAAGGTCGATTTGGGACAATGTGCACTCTGTGGCTAACGCATGCCAGTCCACAGCCCCTAGGGCACAAGTATTCTTGGACCAACAGAAGGCCTATGATAAAGTAAACTGGAAATACCTCAGGGCCTGCTTCACCAATTCCGCTTGCCCCCTCGCTTCATCAGCTGGGTGATGATGCTTACGGAATCTGCAACAATGGCAGTGCGTGGCCCTGGAGTCCTCACGGAAGTAGTCCGCCCTCACAGGGGCCTACGACAAGGGGACCCCCTCAGCCCACCCTTATACAACTTCAGCCTTGACCCTTTACTTTGAAACGTGAATGCCCGCCTCACTGGGGTCCATGCACCAGGCCAAGCCCCAGTCAAGATGATGGCATTTGCAGATGATTTTGTGGCTGGGGTGTCTAATAATCAAGATGCACACGCGCTTATAGCTCTCATCTAGGAGTATTCTCGGGTAAGTAATGCTGCACTGAACGCCTCCAAAACTGAAATCATCCTCCTTAGTTGATATCAAACCTGCTGGGCCCCATCGACCAGTGCCCAGACTGAACCATTTGCTCGCACACGTGCTCGCCTTCCTGCATACCCCACACACCACCCCGATTGTGCTCCCCTTTGTGCCACGCCCTACTATAGGGCCTGTCCGCCATCTGGGCATGTGGGTGGAGGCAGGCGGGTATGCCTCAGCAGTAATGGAAAGTCATATTCTAGACAACGTGACGAAGTGCATCGCCTCCCTCAGAGCCCACCCTACTTCCCTTAATGGCAGGGTTGTTTTAGCCAACTCTATGCTCCTCTCCAAAGTATGGTTTGGAGCCCACGCCATCGCCTTCTCCCCAGGTTTTTTAAATCTATGTATGCTCTTCTACAAGGGTGGCTCTGGTCAGGCCGCCCACCGCCAGTGCGGATTGAGGTCATGTTTGGCCTCGTCGTCATGGTGGCATGGGCCTGCTCAACTTTGAGGCCCATGCTGCCAAGATCCTGGGCACCTGGATTGCGGCCATCACCGCCCCTACGCTCCTCCTCCTACACTGGTCCCGCGCGGCCCACTCCAACTTCTCCCGCGCCCTGGGCCTTACCAATCCATTGAACCCTCACTCCTTGATGAAATATTTGGCTTCCCACCCATCGGCCGCAGGTCCTCACGGTACTAAACCCCACTTCAAACGAATCTTCCTCTCCATGCGGGAGCGCTGAGTGGAGAATCCATATTTGTGGACACACAGCCCAGAGAGGCCGCCCCTCTCCTCAGTTCACACAGGAGGTACAGGGGCTACCCATATAAGATGGCTTGATCCCCACACGGCCCCATGTCCTATCCAGGGTGGACTACCTGGACATGATGGACATCCCTTATTCCCTTGAGACCCAAAAGACTATTTGGAAATACGCACACCACCCACTGCTGCTGCCTCATATCCGTTCCCATGTGTGGCGCTGCCTGAGGTGGGTGTACCATATGGCTGAGTACTCTAACGCTTTACACTCATCCTGTATCATGTGTGGCCAGTATGGAACGCTGTTCCACCGCCTGGAGAAGTGCCTTACCTCTAAAGCGATATGGCGCGAGGTTTAACGTCTGCTTTGCCAGGATCAGGCACATCCCTTCAGCCTGTCTAGGGATATGTTTTCTCTATCCATGATTTCCCCTCTCCCACCCTCCCTCCGTGCTTTGGTGGTTGCAATCGCCATGTGGAATTTCCACACGATTGTCTTGGATGCCATCGCAGGCTCCATCCCCACCCTCCCAGAAGCTGTCCACAGATTCCGGTCCCATTTGGTGGAGCACTTTCAAGTGTGGAGGTTTGGGTACCTCCCACCGCGTCGCCGTCAGTTGATCTCCTCCTGGTTCCCAGTTTGGTTCATCAACTCAGACCCCTTCCTCCACACATGTTCAATTGTGGTTACAGCCCCTTTACACGGTCCCCCTCCTCCACATATTGGCGTCCCAACTGGCTAAGGAGATAGCATCGCTTCTCTGGGGTGCCCTCCCAGTTACTAAGTTTCGTTTTCTTTTGAGTTTACTTTTGGAGGTGTCCATCCCCTAGTTGGCCTTCCCCATAAAAAATGTATCCTGGAAGGGATTTGAGGCAGTGAATAACAGTTGGGTGCCAGTACGCAACTGCGCCCATCACTAATATTTGAATAAAATTTTCCACAAGCGTTTCCCCCAGTCTGTTGGACCTCAGTCTAAAAACTATCACCGCTATGAAGTTGGCCCAAGCCCACAAGAACTTTTCCTGTGCAAGCTACTGGAGGGGGGTCAAGCCTCAAAAGATTGAGAGGGTAATGTCATGGCTTGAGGATGACATAATTATGGGGACCAATAGCAAGGATAAAGTTGCACGTCAGGAGACCAAAAAGATGGAGTTGGCAGGCCTCCCTGACTCAAACATACCTTGGACCAATGCTGGTTTAAGGCGAGATATGCCCAGGCTGTCCTTGGGATGTGTAGAAGTTTGGCCCTGCGTTACAGCAGGTGCGGTAAAATGAATCAGCTATACAATAAATAATGATGGTTTGCTTCAGTTTTTCAGTGAACTGGGTCTTGAAACCAGTTCAGTTTTTAAAATTTTCAGCTTAGGTCGGCTTATCTTCAATTGATAACCCAAGTTTAGTCGATTACCAGCTATAGTACACTGCCTGGTGAAACGTGCACTTATTGGTGCACCTGGGCTTAGCACCACTTCCAGCAATTGATTATTCACCCAAATATCTTATATTTTTTTCTCTAGACCAACCTCTCATTGGTTTTTCTTCCTTAATAAAAAACTCTCATTAGTTTATGTTTTCTTTATGTTTACTTGGGCGAACCTGTGCATGGATCTCTTTGAGGAGGTCTCATACAAAGTTAGCCATTAGATTTGCACAAATGCAACTCTCTCCTCTGGTGAACCGCTGGCCGCCCTGGTCCCCTCCAGACTGGGTCACCATTGCACTCCATCCCAGAGCACTGATTGAATATGACTCAACTTTGGGGTTCACCTAAGCCTGGTTGTTTGTACGATATCTGTTAATTTATAACTCATTAAACACCATCTCCCTAAGTTTCTTTAGCTCCAGAACCCTCTGTGGGGCTTTTCTCACCTTAGTACTGACGATTGGTTCCCTGGCGTTGGGGCTGTGCAAAGTGCACCACTTCGCTGGGAACAGGAGAGTTATAGATACTCTCCTTAAAAAAAGGGTAACTTGGAATATGTGATTATATAAAACCCATCCTTAGTTTTTACTAAGGAAGAGATGACTAACAAAGAAGGATGGTCTCGAAAATCACGTTTAAACAAGTGGGGAAGTAACCTTCATCAGGCAGGTATTGCGCCCAATCTTATTAGTTATCACGCATCCCATCAATTGTTGTACTGTGGCTCAAGTAAGCTCACACTTGGGTGATTAATTGAAGCTAAATTTCACGAAATTTGACAATATTATAAACTGAACGGGACTAAAAGTCCCATTTTCAATCAGATTTAAAATAATAAATTTTAATAACTGATGAGTTTTATGCTGCGGATGTAATGCTCATCCAACTATCACGCGCACCCCCAGAACAAACTTATACATATTTTGCCTTTACCCAGCGTCGGTCCAGGGTGTGTTTCAGGTCAGGCAGGCTCTCTAACTTTGTCCTCATAGCTTAATCACTTTCAGACTTATTTCTACAATCAGTACCCACAACCATGTCATTTTTATCATGACATTATCCTCCCATCTCTCTGGGGCTCCACCCCTCCTCCAGGGGCTTCAGCCATGGAAAAGTTCTTATGGGCAGTGGCTAGTTTCGTGAAGGCGCTACCTGTCTTAGCCTTGGGTCCTTCCACCTCTGGAAAACGTTCATGAAAGGCATTAATAAGGTCTTGTACATGAACGCTGTTGCATGCTGGTACCTAGCTATTCTCCATGGCATCAAATCCTTTCCACAACACCAGGTACTCAAGTCTCCTCCTCACCTGATGAGAGGCTACAATCTCCTCTACCTCCCACTCTGGTGCGCCATCCACAAAGTATGCCTCTGAGGTCTTTCAGAAGTTTACCATTTTGGTTAATCCTTTTCCTGGGGTAAACCTCAACACTTTCCTTAAGGCCAAGTCTCAGGGTATTAGGCTACTAGTTTAGTAGGTTCGATAAAACTTCAGCAAAGGGTCTAGAGCCTCAAAGTATGATGTCCTAACTGAATTAGGATGAAACCATTCTTATCTGAATTTATCTGCAACCTTGATACTTATTGATTTATTCAGTATTGTGATTGAATTGATATTTTTATTATTAGATATCAGTTTATCAACGTTTTCTTATAAATTACCATTAACCCTATAAAAGAAGCCCTAAATATTCCAATAAAGGGACAAGATTGCTCGCTTATAATCTTATATATAAATATTTAATTTATAATATTTGAGAGCCATGGATGAGCCTTTGTGAACCCTGAAGTGGCTAAACCATGTCCACTGGGCCTCAAAATTATGCTGCGAGTTTAGACCATCTGTTGAGGATCTCAAGTCCAGACAATTACTCTAATCTTATTTCCCTAATTGGATTTATCCAAATTGAGGCCAACCCATCATTTGAACTAATATTTATATGATATATAATGGAATTAGATTGCTCTAAATCCCATCCTCATATGAACTCCTCCACACTATCCAGTTTCAAGACTTACCTGCCACTTATGGAGTGTAATTCAAAACTCTGAGAGGGTCTCCAGTGGGGGACCCTCAAACAAGGCCATCTTGCTATCATGAAACATGACAAAGATCCAAAACAATGGGGAAGATCCAGCTGGTATTAGGCATGACCCACATTCATGAAAATGAGGTAAGGTCCTATCCATTTTGCCCCAGTTTTTTGCATGGCTGCTTGTATGGTATATTTCAGGAATAAGCATCACGAGATCTCTCTCCTTGTATGCTGGACCCACCCATCTCTTACCATCAACATTCTCCTTAATATCTGAATAGCAGCATTCAGATTGATGTTGAGCTCTTTGTGTACCTTCTTGACAGACTTATCAAATTCCACCACTGCTTCCATCTTAGACCCACAACTGGGCTCTATGTTGAAAGCAGGGTTGAATCCATATTTGGCAAAGAATGGAGAACAGCCAATAGAAGCATACTGGTCATTGTTATAGCTAAATTGGGCCAGGGGAAGATGAGAAGACCAACAAGAATGGTCAGCTGCAGTGTAGCACTGCAAGAACTGCTCAATGCACTGGTCCACTAGCTCTGTGTGCCCATCTGATTGGAGGTGGTAGGCAGTCAAACGGCATTGATGAATCTGAAGAAACTTGCAAGATTCTTTCCAAAACACTGATGTGAAGTGGAGTCCACATACAATAATTTCCTGAGAAACCCCATGGAGGGAATTAACGTGGGGAACAAATAGTTTGGCCATCTGCGCCGCTGTTACCGTGGTGTTACATGGAATGAAATAGAAGAACTTAGTAAACTTGTCCACCACTATCATGATAGCATCATACCCCTCTGACAAGGGCAGCTCCACAATAAAGTCGACTAAAAGGGAAGTCAAATTTCCGATGCATTCTGAACTGGTACCAAAACCCCACAAGAGGCTGAAGATCTGGCTTCATTTTATTGCAGACCAGGCACTCCCTAGAATACCTTGCAACCTGGGCGGCCAAGTCTTTCAAGATATAGGTATAGCAGAGAAGCTCCAAAGTCTTTGCCTTCAGGATGTCAAACAATGATGCCATCATGGTGCTCCTTGATTATTTCCAGATGAAGTGGGCAAACGGGAACCCATAATCGCCATTAAACCAAAACTCCTCCTTTACATAATACTCCTTGGTGATATTCTCACAATTCAGCTTGCATTTTAAGAGAAGCATAGCATACTCTGATAATAAGGACTGGGAAAGGATGACCTTACTGAAAATACTATATTCCTCCAGTTCTCCAGTGCATTTAGAACCAGCATGCCTGCTGTGATGGGTGGTTGCACAGATGAAATTTACTTGGAGGGATCACCAAGAGGCTGCTGTTCAACTATAACACCTTGATATTAGATGTCAACGCAGGGTTTTGGCTCAGAGCGTCAGAAAAACCATTCTCCTTGCCCTTTGTAAACTCATAAGAGAACACAAATTGATAAAGGGTCTCATGCCACTGGTTTTTTTGTGGGTTCAGGATATGAGGAGCGCGATAATATAATAGAGCATAATGATCTGTATGGACGCAGAATGGCCAGGAAGAACCAGGTAGATGATGGTACCAATAGGTTAGTGATTCCACTACCGCTAAGATTTCTTTGTTGTAAGCAGCATAATTAACTTGGCTAGGGACATTTTCCTAAAAAAATCTCACAGGATGCTTGACTGCATTTTTATTCCCCTTGTAAAAGTGCAGTCACTATGGAAAAGTTGGAAGCATCTGTGGCCACTATAGAATCCCTCTAAGGGTCCACGTGATGAAAAACTGAGGTGAACAGCAGAGTGCACTTCATTGCCTGGAAGGCATCCTCCAGTGCCA
The DNA here is from genome assembly GCA_022478985.1 of Massospora cicadina. Lineage (NCBI taxonomy): Eukaryota > Fungi > Entomophthoromycota > Entomophthoromycetes > Entomophthorales > Entomophthoraceae > Massospora > Massospora cicadina. The sequence continues at coordinate 32,716 of JAKSZP010010633.1, read as the reverse complement.
AGGACCACTGCAAAACTTTGGCACCACAAACCTTATATAAAGTCGTCTCTACCTCACAAAGTCTAGGTATAAACCTTTCTAGGAAGATGCAAGCCCCCTAAAAGCTTTTAATCTTTAATTGAGGATGGCGTGGGCCACTCAATAATTGCCTTCTCCTTTCTGAGGTAACGATATGGCCTTTGTTAAAACAATGTTGCACAGGAAGGTGACCTGGGACTTAAAGATAGCACTTATATATTTTTGGGGTTAGCTTTGCCACCCTTAAATGCTCATTTACTTGCCATATGTGGATCTTGTGAGATTCTTGATCTGGTGAAAAACCAGAATTTCATCAGTGTATGATATAGCGCACACATATAACAACTCCCTCAAGGCCGCATCAATACAGCGTTGGAAAATTTCTGGTGCATTCTCAAGCCCAAAAGGCATAACCTAGAATTGAAAATTCCCTCCTGGTCCGGAATGCAGTGAGCCATCCCTGCCTCTATTTGATGTGAATCTGATTAAAGGCGTTCTAGCAATCCAGATTTGAGAAAACTAAGGCTTTCAGCACATAGCGTAAAATTTATGCTTATAGAGGAATGTGATGCAGATCATGTATGGTAACATTATTAAATTTCTATAATCTATGCAAGGGCGTAGTGTGCCATCTACTTTTTACACAAATTACAGTATTAAATATACCAAAAGGTACACTGAAATATATCCCTTTTTTCAAGTTACTCTGCAACACAAACCTATAATTTCGCATCTTCCTATAAAGTCAAAGGGTAAGAAGGGGAGGAAATGAAAACCAGGTTAACAGTGAATTTTAACTTATAATTTTAAAATTTGAATGATCAGGCAAGGCCTTAGATGAAGCTGCATCAAATAAAGACTCCAATCCCTTTAAAAAGGAATGTAAGAGTGCAACAGAAATGGGCTATAACAAGGGCGCAAGACTAAGCTTATGGACGTTGAGCCACTGTGATGAGTCTCCCAGAGTGCTACTATCTGACATGGGAATAATAAATCATGACTAAGATCAAGTACAACATAAAGTATTGGCCCTCAAATTGGTTTTAACATCAAATTTCCGCCACCAACCTACTCCAAAAATGATTAAGTACAGCAGTTTTTTATCTGCTAAGAGATAGTCAGCCAAGTGGAATACATCAACTTGATAATCAACCAGCACCTGAACCTTCAAGATGGGAATGCCCTGGGAGACCCTGCCCTAACCATCCATCAGGTAGGTAGTGTAACCCAAGATAGTCAGTTAGGTCTAATTCAATAAAATTTTCTAAAGACCTAGTTTCACTAAAATGTTGTCCTAAACTTCCCTGAAGGGGAAGAAAGATTAGCTGAAAGTAAAAAAATATTTGAGAGTCTAATTATTTATTGCAGATAAAGCTGCCAAAAACTAGGTGGGATTAATTTCTGTCTAATAATGCCCACAGGATATGTCTCCCTGTCAAATAATGGATTTAATAATTCTTCACTATGATGACTGATGGGACATACCCATCATCATTTCTGAGAATGCACACCTGCTGCCATAATCTTTCAACAAGAGCTTTTCATCTCCTGAGTGTGGCAAATCATGGTGGGGGTCAACTGAGGATTCTCAGGGGTAATATGGTATACTGATATGACCTTAAGAACAGCTTTCGCAAGAGATTAATAATGGCTTGTTTATACATAAAAATTTTAGTTAAAAATGGTGTATTTTGGGTTGCAACAGAACTATACAAATAAAATATTCGCCTGTTCTTCAGTATATATCAACAATACAGCAATACTTTCATCTGCTGAGCATTTGCTTTATTCTGAGGAATAAGGTTCCAGAACGGATCATTAGATTGATGTAAAATCTATATAAACGCTGAGGCTAGACCCCTGCTGACACTTGAGTTCACTTAAGAGCGAAAGCGTGAACTGGAAGGTGCTGCCAATTTAAAAACATATTGGCCCTCTGAAACTGGTAATTTAAGGGTAGTCATGGGTGAAACTGACATGGCAAAACCACTTGATCAAACTTTTAGTAAAGGGGAGTTTAACCCCTGGCTGACCAAAAGTTACTCAAACTTGCAGATGGAACTTCAAGAGAAATCCGTAGATTTCAAAAAATGGATGTTTCCCAAGAAGGTATTTATAGGGGTTGCCGCTAATGAAACTCAATGGCAAAATTTCTGAGACATTTAATAATTAAATTGGCTTTAAAACCCTGCTAACGCCCCAGTGCTCCCAAAAGGAGGAATGGAAGAAAAATCAGCCGCCATTCTCAAAAGGAAATTCATGTTCCCAAAGGTGGTATCTACAGTGGTTTCAGCTGGTTAAACAATCACATCTAAAACAACAAAACTATTTTCAGTTGGTCTGGGGAATTCACATATAAGGGAACCAATAATATGATTAAAAAACTCAAGTGGAGCCTGTCCATCCTGAATGTCCACTAACTGGCTCATTACGCATCTTTTAGAAATGATGATATGGAAGATGACAATACAAAATAGGGCCTGGACACAACAAATCTACATATATAGATACACCCTCCAAAAGCGTCCCCACTAACTGGGTGTTAAGAACCCATGGAAGTTGAGAAAGTAAGGAAACATAGGTTGGCCCGCGTCCTGAGGGAGTTCCAAACCTTCTTTCGCCCAGTCAAAAGCACTGAGGGAAACCTGAAGCAACACTAAAGATCTAAGATTCCAAATGAGGGAAGGTTTTATCACAGATATTAAAAGCTTTCAAAGTAATCAATCCCCAGGTAGCAGGACCTCAAATGTCCCAAAACCATAAAATACTTTCAGGGTGGGCAGGCCATGCGTGGGGCAGCAATATGAAACGCTAGATTGTGCTATTGCCAAAACAACCAATAACACTGTGATGAGAAGACTAGTGACCACGTCAACCAGCCAGCGAACTAGATCATCAAATTGATAGAATCCCACACTAAAGATCCTCACAAGTAGCAAATAAATGGTTGGTCGTTTGATGTCAAGAGAGTGTCTCTAAATCTTCATGAGTAGGCTAACAATAAAACCACCCTAACACCACCTAGTATGGTGTTAATATCTTTAATTTTAGTTTTAGTCAGGGAAGGCTGACCAGGGGATGGGCACTTCTGATAAGACACTAAACAAAAAAACTAACTTAAGCGAGAGGAGGGCACCCCAGAGAAGCAGACGCTATCTCCTGATGCCAGTGGGAACGCCAAGAGAAGGAAGGGGGTACATGTGCAGGGTCTTGCGCCACTATTGAGCACATATGTAGGAAGGGATCAGAAATGATGATCCAAACTGGGAATCAGTGTGGGATCCGCCAATGAATGCCATAAATATATTTTAAAACGAGATTTTTTACTTTTTATTAAAAGTATAAAATAACACTTATTATGGTTTTTTATGTTTTTTATTAAACAGGCGGGGAAAAACCAGAAAAGGTCCCTATGTCAATACTAGCTTTTCCTATTTAAACTAGTTCAAATTTTGAGACCATTGATATTCGAGGCAAAAGAATGCAAAGCTCAGTCTTCCAAATTAGGGAATATAGGCTTTTGGCCTATCAGATCGAAGATAAAATTTTTGGAGTTAGAACTGACCTGGTCGGTAACAATTTGATGAATTGTATCCAATCACCAGCGAGTAAAATCTTTTCACCTCGGTGGTGGTCTGACTCAGATGGTAATGATTGGCTAATGTTTACCCTATCATCTTTGAGTAAAATCTTTGCACCTCAGCGGTGGTTAGACTTGGATCATAATGATTGGTTAACTCACACCCAATCATCGATGGGTAAAATCTTCTTACCTTGTGGAGGTTCCAATCCGTGTGATATTATACTCCTCATATTTGACTGAGGAGTCAGAGTATTTCTATTATTAATATTTACCATTTTAAGCCGAGTTTTTTGATAAATCATTTTTTTCCAGTTGGGATTCCACCGAGAATCCACTAGGGTCTTTTCACTGGGTACTCATATCGCTGATATCCACAATATTATCTAAAAATTGGGCAGGTGATGGGCCAATCATGGCAGCAGAATTGGAAACACTACTACCTCCAACATTCTTTTCCTTAGATCGGAAAGGAGAATGTCTGACAACCAGGATGAGACCATCTGGCAGCGATGGAGTGGGAGGTACCCAAACATTTAAACTTGAAAGTGGTCCACAAGGTGCGACTGGAACCAGCGTAGAGCCTCCTGGAGGGTGGAAGTGGAGCCTGAGACAAAATCTAAGACAATTGTATGGATAGTCCACATAGCAATTGCAACTACTGAGGCATGGAGGGAATGTGGAAGAGGGGAAACCATGGATAAAGCAAACATGTCCTGAGACAGGCTGAAGGGCTGTACCTGATCCTGGCGAAAATAGACGTTGTACCTCACGCCATATCGCTTTTGATGGAGGGCACCCTTCCAGGTGGTGAACTAGTGTTCCATACTGACCACACACAACGCAAGATGAATGCAAAGTGTTAGAGCGCTCAGCAGTATGGTATACCCATCTCAAGCAGTGCCACACATGAGAATGAATATGTGGCTGCAGAAGAGGGTGGTGGACATACTTTTAAATGGCTTTCTGGGTATCAGGGAGTAGAGGATGTCCACCATTTCCAGGTAGTCCACCCTAGACATGGGAGAGGACCTCATGGGTATCACTCTTTTCAGAATGGGCAGTCCTTGTAACCTGGGTGAACTGAGGAGAAGGGCGCCCCCTCTGGGCAGTGTGACCACAGATGCAAATTCTCCACTCAGCACTCCGCATGGAGAGGAGGATCCTTTTGAAGTGGGGAGATTTCCCATGTGGGCCCGCAGCAGAAGGATGCGAGGTGAGATATTTCAACAGAGAGTGGGGGTGGGTAGAATTGCTGAGGCCCAGGGCGCGGGAGAAGTTGGAGTGGGCCATGTGGGACCAGTGCTGGGCTGAGATTGTAGGGCTGGTGACGGCGGCGATCCAGGTGCTAAGGATTTTGGCAGCATGGGCCTCAAAGTTGAGCAGGCCCATATCACCACTATGGCGAGGGCCAAACATGACATCCAGGCGCGCCAGCGGTGGGCAGCCTAATCAAAGCCACCCTTGCAGAAGGGCGTATAATATCTTGAAGAAACAAGGGGAAAATTGATTGAGTGGGCCCCAAAACAGACTTTAGAAAAAGCATAAAGTTGGCTAGCACTACCTTGCCTGTAAGGGAGGTCTGGCGAGCTTTTAGGGAAGCTATGCATTTCTTAATGTTGTCTAAGATATGGTTTTCCATCACCATTGAGGCGTACCCTCCTGCCTCCAGCCACACCCCCAAATGGTGGACAGGGCCAACGGTGCGGCGTGGCACAAAAGGGAGCACAAGCGGGGCGGAGTGGGGTGGGCAGGGCAAGCGATCCCATGAGCTAGATGATGAGGCAGGCAGAAAATGGGGCTCTGGTGCCCAGCGGACTTGATACTGACCAAGGAGAACAATTTCGGTTTTGGAGGCGTTGAGTGCAGCATTACATACCCTGGAGTAAACCTGGATAGTTTCTGTAAGCGCGCATGCATCATGATTGTTAGAAATCCCAACCACACAATCATCAGCAAACGCCAACATCTTGACTGGTGCTTGGCCTTGCACATGGACAATAATTAGGTGGGCATTCACATTACGAAGAAGTGGGTCAAGGCTGAAGTTATACAAGAGTGGGATAAGAGGGTCCCCTTGGCGTAGGCCCCTTTGAGGGTGGACTACATCTGTGAGTAATCCAGGGCCACGCACAGCCATTGTGGCGGATTCCGTTAGCAACGTCACCCAATTAATGAAGCAAAAGGGGAAGTGGAACTTGTGGAGGCAGGCTCTGAGGTAATCCCAGTTGACTCTATAATAGGCCTTCTGCTGATCTAAAAACATAAGTGCTCCAGAAGCTATGGAATGACATAAGTTGGCTATGTTGTGTATATTGTCCCAAATCGACCTTTTTGGGGATGAAACCAAATTGTTCTGGGGAAATGAGAGCAGAGGCAACAACCCCTAGACGGTTAGCCATGATTTTAGTAAAAAATTTTGTCTGTGTTAGTGAGTTAAATGGGGCTCCTGTTGGCCAAGTCCAGCTTATACCCTTTCTTATACAACGTTATCGTGAAGGCCTCTTGCCCTCCAGGTAGGAGGCGCGTTTTCATAAGGCATTGGTTCAGAGAGGCAAGCAGCAAGGAGGAAAAATCTTTAAAATATTTCTTATAGAACTCATAAGGGATGCCATCTGGACTTGAGCATTTCCTGTACGGTGCATCATGAATTGCAGACCAGAGTTTATCCCAAGTAATCAATCTCATCAACGCTGGAAAACAGGAAATGGTGTGGATATGTGCGCTTTTGAGAAAATTTTCCACTTTAGCTGGTGGAAATGGATCAGATCGATATAATTCAGCGTAATAATTTTGTATTTCAATCGCCACTTCAGCCGGCATATCCATGATGGAGTGGTCTGGCCTTCGCACCTGTGTGAAGGCCAAGCTCTGGTGCAGTGAAAAGAATTTTCGAAAAAGTAAGCAGAACACGTATTGCCCACTGTTATATGCTTTGCTTTATACTGAACATAAACCCAATGCTTGTGTTTTCTTACCAGTGCGTTGAGGCGAGTGGACACTTCTGACCACTTTTGACCCCAAGCTGGGCTGTAGCCTGCAGCAGGGACGTTAGACTCCAGGTGGTCCACTTCTGCCAGCATGCACAAAATGACTGCTGAGGCAGCCTGTGAGCAACAGGAGGAGAGGTGGTGAGACTGGCGAATTGTGTTCACTTTGAAGGTTGACCAGGTGGAAGTTGAGTCTGCACATAACAGTGTGGTAAACTCCGGAGCTGAGGTCACAGTTTCCACCCATGGGGAAAACCTGGGTGATGTGATCTCGGTGGGGAGGAGTTTGCACCACTTTGGCGCCTGGGACACTGGATTGGACAAACGGAAGAAAACTGATAACATTCTGTGGTCAGATAAATCTATTTTCATTGTTTGAAGTTGGAAATTTAGGATTGAAATTTCAATGGCACAAGAATAAGGTCAATGCAGGTCATGGACCTTAGCTGGCCGTTGTGCACATGGGGACGAGACATGTTAGTGTATAGCAGTGCATGATGTGACAGAGAATTGAACAACCCTAGGGTGGCTTTGAGAACGCAAAGTTCAACGTGCCCCTGTGGGGGTGTAGGTGATGAGGGCCAGTGGTCTGTAGTTGGGTTTGTCCAGCAGTTCATATCGCCAACAGTAGACGGGTTGGGGGGTAGCAGAAGGGAATTGAAAGCCAAGAAGAATTCCTGACGATCTCACGCACAGGTTAGGGCATAAACGCTAATGACAGCGTGCACTTCATTGTCCCACGAAAAGGTGACTACAAGGATGCAGACGTCAAGGTACAATTTTGAAAAAATAAATTTAAAACTATGGTTCACTCAAACAAGCACCCCACAGTGCATAGCCCAAAAGGAAAGGGAAGGGAGGAGCATGATTGCCCATGCTTCCCTCTGCACCGCGCAGAAAGTGGGTTTCCTGAATGGCCAGTATGTCCATGGTTAAATTATATTTTAAAAAACTCAATTTTCTAGCCCAGGACGGCAAGGCCTTGAGTCCAGCAATGTTCAAGGTCTCTAAAGTAAAGGCTCCTCCCATCACACCTTAGGTGTGAGGGGAAGGGCACCCATGCCCTTCAGCCTTCTTGTTCTCAGCACATCACTACTTGGCAGCGCGGGTATTCTGTGTTACAGAGTATGGTTTGGTATGGGAAGCTTTAGCTGTGTGGTTCGCGTTGGCTTTTGCCTTCTGCTTTTTCCCCACTGTGGGACAAATTTTTGGCATTGTGTGCACTTGTGGGGCACCATCTCATGAAGGTGGAATTTCAGCAGGAATTTTGTTGAGCGATTCAGTTCCAATCAATGCTTGGTAGCATTGGTCAGGTAAAACTGACTCACCCATCAGGTCTTCATCTTGGGTGGCCCAATTGGCTTGGGCGTCCAAATCTGATTGGTGACAGATTGTGAGCCGCTTCTGCTGTGAAAGTCTCAATGTCCTCCTGGAGCTGGGCTGGCTGGATCGCAGATGAAGTCTTGGCCGCCTCCTTGGCTGCCACCTTTTGGACCTGATTGTCCTTCTTACTCTCCTGTGTAGACACAGGTTTTACTTGAATGTATCATCCTTACATTCCTCAAAGGGAAGGCTTCATAGGTGTCTACTGCCAGTTCATAGTGGGCGTCTTCACCGCACATTGCTTCTGATATTATTTCTGTCTGAGTAATGCTCTCCTTGGTGGGGCAGGTGTGGGCCTTATGTCTGAAAGCGCAACAGAAAGTGCAGATAGGATGCACGCTATCCATGGTGACCTGAATGGGTGGGAGTCTTGCCCATTAATTTCTACAAAAGTGGTATAAGGTTTTTTTTTCAAAATCTTCTGCTATCCCTGCGGATGGAGTGAGAACAGCAATTGCTTTGCCCGTGCACAGGTGTGGCCCGAGCGTAAAGCGCTGCATCTCAAAAGATTGATTTCCCCATATTCGGCAAGCCCAGCCTTCATGTGGTGCTCCAGCATGGTGCACTTGACTGTAGTAGGTAGGAAGTCTAAAAAGTCACAAAAATTTGGTTTGACATAGTCCAGCAAGTGTGCTTTGTTTTGACTACCCATTGACCATCCAGGAGGTCCACTACTACACGCACTTTTACGGCTTCATCCACCACATCTTTGTTCAAATCCAAGAGCCAGCCAACTGTGAGGCATGGAGTGTGGTGTGACATACACCGCATTTAGGAAATGTGTGTGTGTACATCTCCACAAAACTTCTCCCAAAGCGCCGTTTGTAATATCTAGGAAAACACACACCCCATGTTCCACCGACAATAGTGGTTGAAAGTGTGGCATATTGATGAACTGGTTGCAGCGCGCTTGCCAGGCCAAAAATATTGGGAAAATGGTAACCGCCAGTTTTTTAATACTAATTCTATCTATTCCACCAGATTTTCCGGGGCATTTATGAAACTTGGTTGATGTGGGGCCTACACCTGTGCCCTTACTTTACTCGCTCAACTGCTCCTTGACATTTGTTGCAAACTAATCTCCTCAGTGATATTATCAAAATTACCTAGACTTGAATTGAATTTGTTTTAAAAGTGTTTGCAACGAGAGAGAAAAGTTTTTGGTGTTAATATCTTAACAAAGATAAATATCCCCAAGAAACCCCAAAGAGAAGGTAAGCTGCGAGGGCTGCAAAGGGTAAGATGGAATAAGTAAATTATATAAAGCCTAATCTTCTTGTTTACAAAGGATGAGATCACTAACAAAGAAGGATAGTCCTGAAAATTACATTTAGACAAGTGTGGGAATTATACTTCATTAAGCAAAGTACTGCGCCCAATCTTACCAATAAACACAGCTACCCTTCAATCGTTGTACTGTAGCTCAAGTAAGCTCACATTTGGGTTATTGAATCTTAAATATTACTGGATTTGGCAATATTTTAAACTTAACGGGACTCAAACCCCATTTTCCAATTAAATGTATGTTCCATCTTAATTTTCATTACAACTGGTGAATTATAATGCTGCGGATTGATGCACATCCAACTATCATGCGCACCCTCAAAACCAACTTGGGAAATCCTGCCTTTACCAATCGTTGGTCCAGAGTGTGCTTCAGGTCAGGCAAGCCTTCCAACTTTATCCTCTTGGCCTCATCAGTATCAGCATCATTTTTAAAATCTGTCTCCACAGTTACGTCATTTAACCATAACATTTACTAATGCATGAAGACAGTAGTAATTTCTGAAAATAATACCCTGACAATAACACTAGTCTTTGGCAAATACCTACATAACAAATACTTCTACCTATTACAAAATGATATGGTAGCCTAAAATACAATTTTACTGTATCTGATCTTCTAAGGCTAGTCAACTTAAGTGTTACTTAGAGAATGGACAGTAGGTTTAACAACATATGTAGAAGCAAACTTTTCTTTCTCGTTGCAAACACTTTTGCAACCTATTCAATTCAAGACTAAATCTAGTTTGATAATCTCACAGAGGAGATTAGTCTGCGCCCATGTCTGGGAGCAGTTGGGCAAGCAAGGCAAGAGGAGCAGGCGGAAGGCCCGCGGCCTCTAACATTCGAAAACGCCCTGGAGAATCTGGCGGAATAGACAAAAATCTCAAAAAACTAGTGGTCACAATTTCCCCAGAGATACTCGCGTGGCAAGCATGATGCAACCAGTACATCAACACGCCACACTCCCAGCCACTTTTGTCAGTGGAATTTGGAGTCCATGTTTATCTGGACATCCAAAAAATGGCCTTATGGGAAAAATTTTGTGAAGATGTACACAAAGTTTTCTTAACCGCGGTGTACGTTGCACCTCACTCCATGTTGCGCAGTTGGCTGGACCTAGGTTTCAAAAGCAAAATAGCAGCAGACGAGGCTGCAGCAGTGTGCATAGTGGTCGACCTCCCCAAAGGGCAATGGGTCATCAAAACCAAACGCACCAGATGGACAAAATCAAACCAAATTTTCCTCACGTTTGACTTTTTGACTACTATGGTAAAACGTGATAATTTGGAGCAACACCTGAAAGATGGTCTCATTGTATACGGCGAAGTACAATCTTTCTAAATGCAATGTTTCACACTGATGCCACACCTGTGCACTGGCAAAGCCATCACAGTTCTGACCCCAACTGAGGAGATTGTGAAGGACCTAACCCAGATCCCGCACTCCACCTTTATTGACATCGCAGGGCATACCACCCACCCATTCTGGGTAACCGTGGACAGCGCGCCCCCATTTTCACCCACTGTGACACGTTTGGCCATAAGGCGCACGCATGCCCCATCAAGGAGGGCATCACATTCCAAGAGCACCCCTCAGCAGCCATGGCCATTGGATAGGCGCACTATGAACCAACTGCAAGCACCAAGGAGACTTTCCCATGGGGAGCACAAGGCTGCTACCTATTGGTAAAGCCCATCTCTCCACAGGAGCGGAAGAAGGCCAAGCAGGCCCATAGGGCCGCGGCCAAGGAAGCGGCCAAGGCCACCACCACCATCCCACACTCACAACACCAGGAGGACATGGAGACCTTCGTGGCAGAAGCGACTCAGGAATCCATCACCCAATTAGATTGGGAGGCCCATGCTGAGCGGGCCACTCAATCCAAGGATCCGATGGGAGATTTGATCTCACCCAATCGCTGCACCCAAGCTTCAGTCAAAACTGACTTGGGACCTATCCCAACTGAAAATTTTTTTTGCCCCACTCGACGATGCACCAAGCTTATCTGCACCACAAAAAATTTGTCTGACGTCAGGAAAATAAAAATCAAAGGCCAAAGCCAACGCGACTCTTTCCACAAAAATTAACAAAAACCCTGATAGCGTTGCTGCTAACACCCGCGCTGCTGTGAAAGCCCATGGGGACCTTGAAGAGGCTGGTAGGCCTGGGGGCCCACCCCTCGCACCTAAGGTGTGATGGGGGAAACCTTCACTCTAGGAACGCTGAATATCGCCAGACTCAAGGCCTCCCTGTCCTGGGCTAGGAAACTGAGTTTTTTGCAACACAATATATCCATGGATATCCTGGCCATCCAGGAGTCCCACTTTCCACGAGGTTCTGAGGAAGCTTGGAAAACAATGCTCCTCCCATCCCTATCCTTTTGGTCAAAGCACTGTGGGGTGCTAATTTGGAAAAATAATTTTTTCAAATTCACATCCTCAGAAATATTCCTAAATGGCCGAGTGCTATTTTCACCTTCTCGTGGGCTGATGTTGCGCTCGCAATCATCAACATCTACACCCCAAATGGTGCACACAAGCGTCAGGAATTTTTCTTGTAGGTCAAATCCCTCCTGCTACCCCCTGATTCTTTCCTAGTTGAGACATGAACTGTTGGCTAACCTCACCAACGGACTGGTGGCCGCCCTCACCCCACGCCCCACAGGGTCACGTAGAACTACGCGTTCTAAAAGCCATCCTTGGGTTAATGGATGCGCTGCTGCGACATGCCCCACTGCTCAAAAATATGATGCGTCCCCACGTCCACAACGGCCAATTAAGGTCCATGACCCGCATCAACCTTATTCTAATGCCGGCGAAATTCCAACCCTACATCTCCCACTTCAAAACAACGAAAATGGAATTCTCTGACCACCAACTGGTCTTGATAACATACCACTTTACCGTCACAGTTGTAAAGGCCCCACATTGGTGCAAAATCCGCCCCCCTGAGCTCAAGTCGCCAGGATTTTCCATGTGGGTGGAAGAGGCAACTTTGGCAAAATTGTTTGTTGCACCATTTTGCACGGACCCCATTTCCACATGGGCAACTTTCAAAGAGGACACCATCCGCCACTATTGCCATCTCTCCTCCAGACGCTCACGAGCCACATCAGCGGTTATCTTGCGCTCTGGCGGAATTGGCCCACTTGAAATCCAATATCCCAGCCACAGGATACAGCCCTGCATGGGGCCAGAAGTGGGCTGAGGCAGCCACCCACCTCAACGCACTCAAAGAGCAACACAAACATCGGGTTTGTGTCCAATACAGGGCCACACACATCACTAAAGGCGACAAGTGCACCGCATACTTCTTTAAAAAAATTTTGCACCATGTCAGAGCGTGGCCTGCACACAGGTGCAAAGATCGGATAATTCCATTGTGGACACACTGGCTGAAGTGGCAATTGAAATGCAAAATATTACTCCAAGTTATACCAAGCCAAACCAATTCAGCCAGCCAACATGGCGGAATTTCTTGACCGAGCTCATATCCACACTGTTTTCCAATACCCAGAAATAATGAATTTATTTTCTCCAAACAAATTATGGACAGCCATTCGCAGTGCGCCAAACCAAAATGCCCAGGCCCAGATGGCATTCCATATGAGTTCTACAAAAAATATTTTAAATATATATCCCCATTGCTGCTTGTCTCCCTTAACCAGAGCCTTCTGGATATGCGCCTTCTACTTGGAGGGCAAGAGGCCTTCACCCTCACACTCTTCAAGAAAGGGGATAAGCTTGACTTAGCCAACTGGCACCCCATTTCTCTAACAAACACAGACACCAAAATTTTAACAAAAATCATGGCTAACCGTTTAGGGACTGTAGCATCTGCCACCATCTCCCCAGAACAATTTGGTTTCATCCCCAGAAGGTCGATTTGGGATAACGTGCACTCTGTGGCTAATGTATGTCAGTCCACAGCCTCTGGGGCACTTGTATTCTTGGACCAACAAAAGGCCTATGATAGAGTAAACTTGGAATACCTTAGGGCCTGCCTCCATCAATTCCGCCTACCCCCCGCTTCATAAACTGGGTGATGCTGCTCACAGAATCTGCGACAATGGCAGTGCGTGGCCCAGGCTTCCTAACGGAAGTAGTCCGCCCTCAAAGGGGCCTGCGACAAGGGAACCCCCTTAGCCCACTCTTATACAACTTTAGCCTTGACCCACTACTGAGAAATGTGAATGCCCAAATCACTGGGGTCCATGTGCCAGGCCAAACCCCAGTCAAGATGATGGCATTTGCAGACGACTGTGTGGTTGGGGTGTCTAATAATAAAGATGCACGTGCACTTGAAGCTCTCATCCAGGAGTATTCCCGGGTAAGAAACGTGGCACTGAACGCCTCCAAAACCGGAATCATCCTCCTTGGTCAGTTTCAGAACTGCTGGGCACAAGCAATTAGTTCCCAACCAGGCCCATCTGCTCGCCCACGTCCATGCCTTACTAACTCAACACACACCGCTCCACTGGTGCTCTCCTTCATTCCAAGTCCTACCATAGGACCGGTGCGCCATCTGGGCATGTGGATGGAGGCAGGCGGATATGCGTCAGCAGTAATGGAGTACCGTATACTGGACAACGTGACGAAGCGAATCGCCTCTCTCAGAGCCCACCCTACTACCCTCACTGGCAGGGTTGTTCTTGCCAACTCTATGCTCCTATCCAAAGTCTGGTTCGGAGCTCATGCCATCCCCTTCTCCCCAAGCTTCTTCAAATCCCTGTATGCTTTGCTGCAAGGATGGCTTTGGTCAGGCCGCCCTCCACCAGTACGGCTAGAGGTCATGTTTGGCCCTCATCATCAAGGTGGCATAGCCTGCTTGACTTCAAAGCCCATGCTGCCAAGATCCTGGGCACCTGGATCGCGGCCGTCACCGTTCCTACACTCCCATCCCAACACTGGTCCCGTGAAGCCCGCTCTAACTTCTCCTGAGCCTTGGGCCTCAACAATCCATTGAACCCCCACTCCCTGATGAAATACCTCGCATCACACACATCGGCCACAGGTCCTCACGGGATAAAAACCCACTACAAACGAATCCTACTCTCCATGCGGAGCGCAGAGTGGAGAATTTGTATTAGTGGACATACAACCCAAAGAGGCCGCCCCTCTCCTCAGTTCACACAAGAGGTACAGGGGCTACCCATCCATGATGGCTTGATCCCCATTCGGCCACATGTCCTATCCAGGTTGGACTACCTGGACATGATGGACATCCCTTATTCCACTGAGACCCAAAAGACTATCTGGAAATACGCACACCATCCTCTGTTGCAGCCTCAAGTCCGCTCCCATGTGTGGCGCTGCCTGAGGCGGGTGTATCGTACAGCTGAGCGCTCTAACGCTTTACACTCATCCTGTGTCGTGTGTGGCCAGTATGGAACGCTGTTCCACCGCCTGGAGAAGTGCCCCACCTCTAAAGTGATATGGCGCGAAGTCCAACGCCTGCTGGGCCAGGATCAAACGCATCCCTTCAGTCTGTCAAGAGATATGTTTGCTTCATCAATGGCCTCCCCCTTCCACCCTCCCTCCGTGCTCTGGTGGTTGCAATCTCCATGTGGACTATCCACACGATTGTCTTGGATGCCATCGCTGACTCCATCCCCACCCTCCCAGAAGCTGTCCACAGATTCCAGTCTCATTTGGTGAACCACTTTCAAGCGTGGATGTTTGGATACCTCCCACCACGTCGCTGACAGCTGGTCTCCTCCTGGTTCCCAGTCTGGTTCATCAAATCAAACCCCTTCCTCCACACGTGCTCAATAGTGGCTACGGCCCCTTCACACGTTCCCTCCCCCTCCCCATAAGTGGCGTTCCCGCTGGCAACAAGAGATAGCATCGCTTCTCTGGGGTGCCTCCCCTGGTACTAAGTTTATCTTTCCTGAGTCATATTTGGAAGTGTCCATCCCATGGTCGGCCTTCCTTACAATAAATTCAACATATGTAGAAGCACTTTTAATCTTCATATTAAAGCATGCTTTTGAGTTACCACCATGGCTACCAATCCCTCAACTTCTCAGCAATCATTAAAAAGTGCTGCTATGACTGTAACAATTGAGTTAATATTGATTGTTGCATTTCAACTCATGTTCAGCTTTTCTGAATCTGAGTCAGATCATTTTAAAAAGTCTTTTGGTTTTGTCAGTTTTGGACGCTGTGTTGTTCCTCGCCCAAATTGTAGATTAGGCTCATATGAGTCTAATCAATGATTCAGGTGAGGCCCCCAAAGGGCAGCTGTTAAAATGCATGCCATTAATTCCAAAGCTCACTTCAGACTTTTGTCCCTAGCTTTCCCTCCTGAGGAGCATTGTTGGTTATTCCTCATACAATCTCTGTTTGGCGGGCCCTTTTTATATCCAGAATAAAAGTAAAGGTTGTATGGGGTCAGCATACCTCGCTTACCTGTTGGTCTTTTTGGTATCCAGCTTTGAGGAGTTTTCACGTGGTTGAGTCAGACGAACCACAATTAAAACCTTTGCATAATTAACTCAGTGTAGGAATATTTTGGCGCCATTGGTGCACCAAACCTCTCATTACTCGAAGTTAATCTGCTTTGGTGCTGTCAGTGCACCAAAGCATCATTTATTATATGGCGGTTGGAACTGGGATTTTCTGACTGTTACAATGACCACCATATAAACAGGGTAGAAAACTTATTCACATTAACCTCACTAAATTATACTAAAAAACATATATCTAATAAAAATCTATTCATTAAAACTAAAAAATGGAATTAAAGTATCAACCTATATTAAAATTCTAACCATTTGGAAAAAAAGTAAATCAATCAGTCCATTTGAAAGACCAGAGAATAACATAATATGCTATTACAATAATCTAAACTTAAAATAACATGGTTAAAATAAAGTTTTAAGTCATAACAAGAATTATACAGCACTTTAGAAGATCTTATTAAGGTAGCTTTAAATTTAATATCCCATGCAAGCACAGTGGTCCCATAAGCCCATATAAATACTTATAAATAGTATGCTAATTGATATAGCTATCTCTATTTCAGCTCATTAGAATGTATATCATCTCATTTTTATACTTTCTTTACTACTATTTTTAATATAGTCCTCACCAAATCTATATACTAATTTTTTACTAAGGACTCTCTTGCTATCCTTAGCTCCTCCATTTCTTTTTTGGTACTAGCGGTGCCCAACCCAATAGTGTCAAAAGAGTGTCTGTAACTCTCTCATTCCCTAAGAGATAGGCAGGATGCACAGTCACACTGCCAGGATTTAGTCATTAGTAAAATTCTAGATAGAGCACCGCAAAGGGTGCTGGAGCCAAAGGGATCCAGGGCAAGGGTGTGTAACACGGTATACTGAAGAGATAGCAAATATATAACAAAACTTGGTCAACCTCAAAGGGAGTCCATGACCAAGCGGAGATCTGTGCTGGAGTGCTTGGTCACCTCAATCTGAAGGGGACAGGGCGGTCAAGCGTCGCACTAGATATGGTAGTTTTCTTTGTTAAAATAAAACAGCCAACGTTGTTAGAGACCTCCTTAAAGAGTCTTTGCACAGGTTCGCTAAGGAACCATATTAAAAAACGTGAACTAACAGGAATTTTATTATTAGGAAGTTGACCAACGAGGAAAATTGGTCTCATAGAAAAATATTTAAACAATAGGGGTGAATCGTTGATTTGGGGGAAATGGTGCTAAGCCTAAGTGACCCAATAGGCGCACCCTACTATTGGCCAGGATACTTAAGCATGAAATTGACCAAACTTAAGTTATTGATTGCAGGCAAAGCTGACCTAATTTAGCAATTTTTAAAATTGAATAGGTTTAAAAACCCTGTTCACCGAGCAACTGAATTGAACTGTCATTATTAGTGATATAGCTGGTGAATCTTAACACCCTTGCTGTAACTTAAGGCTGTGCATCACGCAAATCCCAGGACCAATATGAGAATATTTCGCCTGAACCCAGCGTTGGTCCAGGGTATGTTTGAGATCAGGGAGGTCTGCCAACTTAACTTTTTGGCCTCCTGATGATCAGCTTTACCTTAATGTTGGTGTCCTCAATCATATCATTAAGCCATGACATTACCCTCTTGTTCTTTTGGGGCTTCACCACCCTCCTGGGCTTTCACCAGGAAGAAAATTCTTGTGGGCTGGGGCCAATTTCATAGCGGTGATCGTTTGCTTAGACTGAGGTCCAGCAGGCTGGGGAGATGCTTGTGAAAAAACTTTAATCAGATCTTGGTCATGGGCGCAGTTGCGTGATTGTAACCAACTGTTCTCCACTGCATCAAATCCCTTCCAGGATACAATGTACTCAAGCCTTCTTCTTACTTGGCGTAAGGCTACAATCTCCTCCACTTCTCACTCTGGCGCCCCATCCACGAGATAAGCCTCTGAAGTCTCTGGTGGGGGCCCTCAAACAACGTATGCTTATTTTCATGGAAGACTGAAAAATCTGGAATGACGAGGGGAGATCCAACTGGTACAAGGCATGGCCCACCTTTCTGACAACGCTCTAAGGTCCAATCCACTTTGGTCTCATTTTTTTGCATGGTTGCTTGATTGGGATATTTTAGCATCCAACATCTGAGATCTCCTTCCTTGTACGCTGGACCAACTCATCACTTACCATCAGCTTTCTCCTTGTAAGCTTGCATGGCTTTACCAAAGGGTGTTCACCCCTTGGTGTAACAATCAGAATCATGTGAGATGGTTTCCTAATCGATGGAGCTATATAATTTTCTCATCTCATACAATGGTTGCATGGCGGATTTCAAGTTTTGATTTTAATTTTAAAAATTGTGTCTTTGTTAATTTTTATTTAAAGTTATTTAGTTCAATTTAATTTCCAGTTAGCCGTTGACGCTAGGATCAAAGGGCTTCCAAATCTAGATTATTTTGATATATTAAGCTTCCAGGTTTTCTTTATAACCTGCAGGTAGTAGCGTCTAGGTTTGAAGTTCTAGATGGATACACTCTTAAGTTGCGCTACCAGTAAAAAGCCTACCTATTTGCTTGAATATGATAATATTCTTGAAGACTTTAGTTTTATACAATAATGTGACTAATGAAGGAACCTGTTCTGATGCCTTGGGGTTACTAAGTAGTACGTAGGTTATTCCAGAGACACCAGAGGTGTTGAAATTAAATTGGCCCCTGTACCTCAGAAAAGTGGGACACCAGAGTCTCCAGAGAAATGCTGAGTTTTCCCAAGCGTGTTTAGAGCAGGAGGCATTCCTTTAAATCAGTAAATCACCTAGATCATCATTAGATTGAGGCAACTCTCTTTTGGGCGTGTGGTTGATTTACCAATGCAACGTTTGAAAAATTGAGTTATTCTGCACGTTACTTGGTGTATATTTTGACTATCTTCACAAAGTCCACCACAGCTTCCACTTTGGATCTACAACTGGGCTCCATGATGAAGGCGGGGTTGAAGCCATAGTTGGCTAAAAAGGGGGAACAACCAATAGATGCATGTTTGGCGTCGATATAGCTTAATTGGGCCATGGGATATGAGAAACCAAATCTGAATGGTCCGCAGCAGTGTAACACTGCAGGAACTGTTCCAAGCACTGGTTCATTCGTTCAGTCTGCCCATCTGGTTGGGGGTGAGAGGCAGTCAAATGGCATTAATAAATCTTAAGAGTATTATTCAACTCTTCACAAAAGATAGAGGTAAACTGGGTCACAAGATCGCTAATTATTGCTTGGGGGACCCTGTGAAGAGCAAACTCATGAGAGACAAAGAGCCTAGCCATCTCAGCCGCGGTTACCATGGTTCTGAAGTGAATAAAGTGGGTGAACTTCGTAAAACGGTCCACCACTACCATGATGGCATCATATCCATCAGATACAGGAATTTCACAATAAAACCACCAATAAAGAAGTCCAAGACCCTTCAGCCTTTTGAACTGAAACCAACGAACCCCATTAGTGGCTAGCAAACTGGCTTCATCTGGTTGCAGACCAGGCACTCCTTACAAAACCTGGCCTCCTGCACAGCTAACCCCTTCCAATTGTAAGTGCAGCGAATTATCTCCAGAGTCTTTGCCTTTCCAGGATGGCCAACGGTGATTCTGTCATAATGGTCTCATATGATTTCCAGGCGAAGTGGTCCAACAGGAACCCAGAGTGCTCCTGGAACAACACCATCTCATCCTTCACGTGGTAACCCCTGGTAATGTCCTCTTGATTTAATTTGCTCTTAACAAGTATCATAGTATACTCCGCCAATAAAAACTATAAAAGAACTACTTTCTGAACATACCATACTCCTCCACATTTTCCAGAGGAGCAAGAGCTAGCCCGTGGGCCAGTGGAGAAGGAATTTGTGACACAATCTTACCCAGACTCATTACTGCTTGGCGTAGTGTACCTCCACCTCTTTAGTATTAGGAGCTAGTTCAGGGTTCTGTCTCAAATCATCAGCCAAGTCATTATTCTTGCCCTTTGTAAATTTATAAGAAATCAAAAATTGAACCAGGGCCTCATGCCAGTTGGTTGCCATGGAGTCAAGACTTGAGGTGTGTGGTAGTACAACAAGGCATGGTAATCTGTTAGAACATGGAATGTTTGGGATCAGCCATGCAAGTGATGACGCCAATAGATAAGCGCCTCAACCACTGTTAATATCTCTTTGTCATAAATGGCGTAGTTTAACTCTGATATTTATTCAAGGCAAGCCGACCAGGGGACGGACATTACTGAAACTAAAAATATACTAAAAAACGTAACTATTTGGTTCAAACAAAACTCCCTAATGAGTGGATTGAGTGAAACTCTTCAAAAACTGACCAACCAGGTGGGCAGCGGAAGCCACTTATCCCTCCATGGCAGAAGGGGAGGGTGGTCAGGGGGCTCCTCTTTGGCAGCAGATTCTTCCTCCCATAGTAGAGTGCGTGTCACAGCCATCAGTAATGGCGTTGGGGCATCTGCGGTATGTGGTTTGATATCTCTAATAATTGGAATTTCATGGAAATTGACAGCTAGGTAAATGGCACTGAGATATTCAGTTAAAGCTTTTTCAGCTTTAATTTGGGCGTCTGGGAGTTGAACAAACGTGGAAATGTTGGTTTGGGCTATTTTTGCTTTAGGATTCCATGCTATAGTTGCCACATTCTGGATAGCATCATTTGCATTTTTGTAATACTTGTTCACCAATATTTTGCTTTTCTGGGGTTAATGTTGCGGGGAAAACAGGAGGTGGAATTCCTCTTTTGAGTATCGCTACTTATTTAGCGACAGCTTTATGCAGGGGATGACAATCTGGTGTTGCAGTTGCTTTGATTGCAAGCTGGTGATTACTACAAAATGATTTGGCGTTTGGCTGTGGGGTATAAAGTCAGGGGTATTTAGCGTCCCATTCTGCATTAATGAACCGCTCAATCTGCAGATATGGTTCTTCAATAAACTTACCTGATTCGTCAATTTCAGCCAATAATTCCCATGGGTTTTGGTTGAATTGGATTGGGGAATCAGCGTACAGTTGAGGTTTGTTTGATTCATTTGCAGAAGCATGGGATTGAACTGGGATTTAATCCAATGCTTGATTGGAGGAATTATTTATGGCATTGGGGTGAGGAGGAGGCTGATTGGTGGCTGCAGGTGTAGCTGCAGCAACAGGCTTTGGGGTGTGTGTGTGTGTGTGTGTGTGTGTGTGTGTGTGTGTGTGTGTGTGTGTGTGTGTGTGTGTGTGTGTGTGTGTGTGTGTGTGTGTGTGTGTGTGTGTGTGTGTGTGTGTGTGTGTGTGTGTGTGTGTGTGTGTGTGTGTGTGTGTGTGTGTGTGTGTGTGTGTGTGTGTGTGTGTGTGTGTGTGTGTGTGTGTGTGTGTGTGTGTGTGTGTGTGTGTGTGTGTGTGTGTGTGTGTGTGTGTGTGTGTGTGTGTGTGTGTGTGTGTGTGTGTGTGTGTGTGTGTGTGTGTGTGTGTGTGTGTGTGTGTGTGTGTGTGTGTGTGTGTGTGTGTGTGTGTGTGTGTGTGTGTGTGTGTGTGTGTGTGTGTGTGTTAGGAGGAGGTAGGATTGTGCCCCAAGCCTGAAATTGTACAGGGTGGGCAGTGGATTGGAGTTCAGTGGATGAGTCATCCAATCCGCCTGAAGTGATTGAGTAGGGGCACTTGCGTTTTGAGTGGTCTAACTCAAAACATGACGGACAGATTGTCTGCCCGCCCTTGACGTGGGCCCAAAATGGATGGTCAGGCGCTGAGGGAACAACGGTGCACGGCGGAATTGCCACCCCAATTTTATTAAATTCAGGGCTTATCATGGCATATGCCCAAGGCCCAGCAAGTCGTGTGGCCCCATTTGGGACCACAAATTGTAAGATGGGGTTGGAGCCATATGCTGCCAAACCGTCCATCAGCTCCTGGTGGAGCACTTCAGGGGGAGGTGGGTGGGCAGGCCAGCAAATTGGACCACCAAAGTGGTGTCCGCTGGGAGCCAAGTCCGAGTTGTGGGAAGAGGGGTACCCTGGAAAACCAGGGGCACAGTTGCTGCAGTGGCAGCGTCAGCTTCTCAGGTAAAGCTGAGGTCAAAATACCCCTTATAGGGGAAGAAGTTAATATATATGGTGGGTGTCATCACCGCCTGTGCCATTTTGATAATGGCTTGGCTGTGGTATGGGAATAGTTTCCCATATTTGACCCTTAGGCCGTAGCACATGTTGCTCTGGGGGAACACTAGGTGGCAGCGTGGTACCACTTGGGTATGAGCAAGGTGGGTGTCCAGGTACTTGGGTGGAACAAATTAGCCCATAGGTTTGGAATGACTGGGTGAACCAGTCCTAGCGCGTTTTCCTGCTGGATGGAAAATGGCGGGAGGAGTTTTGCTGCTGCCCCACGCTGGAGCAGCTGGCGGAGAATTTGAGGACATCAGATAAAAACTACTATGGGTGAATTCAATTTGTTTTATAAATTCATGTAATTTTACTCAGAAAGTTATACCAAGCGGAAAGAGTTTGGCGTAGTTTAACTCTGTTAGAGACATTTTCCTGGAAAAGTATCACACCATATTCTCTATCCCATCCTCAGCTACTTCTAATAAGGCAGCCACTTTGGAGAAGTTGGAGGCATCAGTAGTCACAATGAACTCCTTATTGTATCTACATGGCGAAGGACAGACGTAGACAACAGAGTGCATTTTATCGCTTGGAAGGCACTCTTCAAAATAGGGGACCACTGGAGCACTTTTGCACCACTGGCTTTATACAAGGTCGCCACAATCTCAGAAAGTTTTGGCGCTAATTTCTTAAGCAACGTACACGTCCCCAAAAAATACTCATTCCCTTGACTGAGTTGAAATAAACCAGCACAAAACGCCTTCTCCTTGTCTGAAGTTATCATATGTCCTTGGTCATACAAGACGTTGCCCATGAAGTTGACCTGGGACTTGAAAATCTCACACTTACTGGTTTTCAAAGGCAGATTGGCTGTTAACCTCTTACCACTTGCCAAAGGTGTATTGCATGGGACTCATGATCAGGGGAAATCACTAGGATATCGTCCATGTATGCTACCACGCGTACCCCAGCAGGTCCCCCAAAGCTGCATTAATATGACAGTGAAAGATAGCAGGGGCATTTTTAAGCTAAAGGGCATAACTTAAAATTGGAAATTTTTCCTTTTCTGGCACATAATGCGGTTAACCACTCCAGGCCTTTCTTGATCCAAATCTGATTGAACGCAATTAAACAATCTAGTTTAGAGAGAACTTTCACCTTCTCCACATAGCGAGAAATCTGTGAGTTCAGTTGGATGGGATGCAAGTTTGGTATTGTGACATAGTTGAGATTCCAATAATCTATGCACAGGCATAAGGTACTATTGGCTTTCTTCACAAAGAGAAGTGGGGAGCATACTGGGGATATATGCTGAAATATTGCACTTTTAGCTAACTGCTCCTTAACCCATATATGTAAGGTCGCTTCCTCCCATACAGTCAAAAGGTAAATGGGAGAAGATATACGCACCAGATCAATGGTGATCTTGAACTCGCAATCAAACTCTGAATGAGCTAGTAGTATATTGGCTGACGCTGCATCAAACGAAAATCCCAGACCCTTCAGACAGGAAGTTAATAGTACCTCTAGAGAGGGCTTCAGCAATGGAGCAATACTGAGAGTTTGAATATTTGGCCATTGGGGAAGATCGCCCTGAAAATTATCCTCAGACAAGGGGACAATTAATTTATGACTATTCCTCAAAGTTATGGACAAGGTATTGTCTTTCAAGTAGGTTATGACTTCAAACTTTCTCCACCACTCTACTCCCAAAATAATGTGGTGCAAGAGATTTTTGATTGCTTGGAAGCGGTCAGCCAAATGATATCTGCCAACTTGATAATCCACTGACCCCAGAACTTTCAGCGTAGTAAATAACTTTGGAAGCCCATCCTAAAACCATACCACCTGAAAAGTAAAACAACTCAAGGTAGTTGGCCAGGTCTTGGTCAATAAAATTCTCAGAGTCTCTAGTAACCACCAAAATCATTGCACTGATTTTTCCCATAGGGGATGAAAGGGTAGCAATCAGAAAAAAATATCCCAAATGGTCATTATTCAAAGCAGAAAGCGCCAATACTTCACCAGAAAAATCTTCATCAAGCATAAGTATACCTCCAGGGTAAGTTTCTGCATCAAAGAATGGAGATGAATTTGGTCACTCTTACTACTGAGGCCGCATCTACACCAGATTTTCAGCAGTTCCATAAACATTTTTATCTAGAAAAAGTAATTCCTTTTCCACTGCCTGTGTTCTGTGGATCATGGTAGGGGTCAAGAGTTGGTTTTCTGTTTGATCTGGTATACTGAAATGTGTTCCAAATTATAGCCACAAGATATGATAGTTGGCTCGGTTTTGTATAAGAAATTGACTTTATAAAACGCTTTTTGGGACTTTAACAACCCTATGCCCATTTTGGCGGCAGGTTGTGCATTGTTATCCTAGGCCATCACCACCGGGACCTTTGTCAATGACCCTGCCTGCACCATCCAAACGTAGTGCCAAGAATAAATTATTTTAATTACATTGGTTTGTAAAATCAGGGCTAAAGTCAGGGAATAACGACACTTGGCTTGCAAATCATCCAAATCCACCAGGTACGAGCCAGAAGGGTGATTGCTTTCTCAGTTGGAGGTAGCAAGAATATTGCTGAGATGCACCAACCATTGGAAAAATGAGAAAACGGTAGTGAGCCCCACCGTGGCCGTGACCAACAGCTGGCACACCCAATTCATACTTTGCAAGAGTCAAACATGGATAATTCTTGTGCCATAAAAAATTGGTTGGTTGATCAATGTAATGAGAGTATATTTAACTCTCCTGTTTCCAGCGAGGTGGTGCAAGATGCACAGCCGCACCGCTAGGGAACTAGTTGTTAGCAGGAGAATAAATAGGGCACCTCCAAGGATGCTTGAGCAAAAAAAACCCATGACAAGGGTGTACAACGCTGTATGTAGTAGTTGGAAGAAAATAACTAACAATACTTGGTAGGACCCTAGGGTGGAGTCCACAAACAAGCGGAGATAAGTGCAGTAGAGCTTGGGTGTCTTAGTCTGGAGGGAACCAGGGCGGCCCTGCGGTGCACCAAATATTGTAGATATTTTTGTTATAAGAACGTTCAACGTTGTTAGAGAGCTCCTCAAGGTAGTCTGCGTAAAGGTTTGCCCAAGGAACCATATTTTTAAAAAATGTGAGCTAATGGAAATTTTATCTAATAGGAAAGTTGACCAAAGAGGAAGGTTAATCTAAAGGAATCATAAATTAACATATGGGAAGCTATATCAATTGGTGTAAGTGGTGCTAAGCCCAAGTGCACCAATAAGTGCAAGCTTCCATTGGCCATGGTACTTTAGCTCAAAATTGACCAGACTCGAGTTATTTTTTTTTAGTACTAGATGGTCCCAACCCAAGGGCAGACTCGAGTTATTGATTGAAAGCAAGGATGACCCAAATTAGAAATATTAAATATTGTTGGTTGTTTGAAACCTTGTTAATTAAGCAAACAGAATGAACCATCGTTATTTAAAACGTAGGTGATGCATTTTAACGCCTTGGCTGTAACTCCAGGATGAGCATCACGAAAATTCCCAGGACCAACTGGGTCATATTTGGCCTGTACCCAGCGTTGGTCCAGGGTATGTTTAAAGTCAGGGAGGCCTATCAGCTTCACATTTTTGGCCTTCTGACATGCAGCTTTGTCCTTGCAGTTGGTTCACACACACATGTCATCATCAAGCCATGACACTTAGTCCCTTTATTTTCAGCAGAATGTAACATGACCTCCCTGGTGGACACAAACCTTTAGATTACCCCTCCTGGGGACATGAGTCAATTGCCTTCCACTGACAATGGCCTCTACCCTCTTCCACCTCCTGGCACAACTTCTTAATTTTACCCACCAATTCTTTGGCGGTAAGCAGGGGCGGATAAAGTACAATTCTCTGGGGGATTTGCCATTAACCATTTCTCTTCCATAACATGGGCTAGATCACCCAGTAAATGAAAGGGACGGCTTCTGAATTCTTCCCCTTTTTTGTTTGAAATGGGAATCTCTTCCCAGTCTATCTGCGGGGTTGTTCCCAAAAGGCTTACATTTCCTTTCCTTCTTCAGTCAGGGGAGCACCCCACCAGGACTTTAGCAGCACAACACTCTTGTGCGCCTTTAAGAGCTTGATTTCCAGGATGGAAGCAACCCTCTGAGGAGGGCGGGGAGCATCTGAGTATGCCACATGGAAAGCCTTTACCAGCTTGTGACAATTTGCATAATTGTGGGTGCTCTCACAGTTATTTTCATATGAGGGTTGTTATTCCATGCCATTAAGTACTGCACCAAGCAACTTGAGCAACGAGATGCCAAAATAGCGTCCACCTTTATAATCTGCCATTTCTTCAATTACCACTGGCTCAGGTTTTGCATGTGGTGTGCTTTTAATTGGAGACAACTTGGAAGCGTTAAATATGAAGTGTCACTTCTAATAAGAAGGTAGCGCCAACCTGAAAGAGTTGTTCCTTGAATCCTCTATGACCTCATGAGGGCCCAACCACTTGCTCACAAACTTCTGCAAGTGCACATCCATATAAAGGTGGTATGTATCAAGCATGACCAAAGAGACCACCATGATCTCATGAGCAGAAAGCCATTTCTGATATGAAAACTGCTTTTAATCACTAATGGCTTTAGTCATATACTCCCAGACCAGGGATTGAGTGCTACAGATCTGCTGCGCTTGTTCCACTGCTGCAGGGACCTCCAGGTGATGGAAAAGCCCAGGAGAAAATGAAGGATTATACCCTAAATTTGCCTTATATGGCGAAGCCCTTTAGAAATGTGTGAGGTGTTCTATCTGAGGATCAATTGCTTATTACATAAACCCTGATCTTAAATTAGAAAAATTTTGGCAAAAAATTTCTTGATTTTTAGCCAGTGTTATATGGTATATCAACTGTCCAGAAGCTCACTAGGCTTACCTAAAGTTATGCGACTCATCTGACCAAATTTGGGCTAGATTTCCCTAAAAACTTGGGAATTTCTATTAATGCAGGAAATGTACAAGCTGGTAATTTCAATCTTAATATATTGTTAACACTCTTAATAAGGACCAACTCTAATAAAACCAGGTAAAGAGAATTAAAAGAAAAGTTCTTTTTATTTATAAGATCATATTTGATTATATGATACATGTATACATAATTAAATGATATTATCATTAGTCAAGGCGCCAATATATATACCTCTAGGGCATCTACTAGTCATACCTCAATAATTCAATTCTCACATTTTTCCACCTCAGTTCAGCCCTTATACTGAAAAATAATGACCTTTTACTAGGACTATTGGCTGCAAAATACTCTCAAAATTGGTAAGTTTTCAGGAGCTAAATTGCAACTTGAATGTGCAAAATTGTCCTAGGGCCAGCCCGACTTGAATTTCGTCATACAGATGATGTGATACAACTTCTGGAAAAATGGGCATTAAAATAAATTTAATGACGTACCTCTAGTTAAAACGCCAGCAAACCTCTCAATAGCACTAGGTTCCCATTTGGGCTGTCCATGTGCAAGTGCTATTGTTTCATCATACAGCTGACAAAATAAACAAATTGGAAAATTTGGCATCTATGCCTAATGATGTACCTATAATTGTGACGCCAGTAGCCTCTTGATAGCACTAGGTACTTTCATTTAGACTGTCCATGTTCATGTGCTATCAAGTTTTGTCATATGGCTGAAGTAATATAATGACTGGGAAAATTCGCTTTAATATAAGCTTAGACGTCCTCTTAATTGGGACGTCAGCAGGACTCTAAATAGCGCTAGGTACTCCCATTTAGGCTGTCCGTGTGCAAGTACTATTATGCCAATTATGAGCATCAACATACAAAATTAGCCTTAAGGTGAATTACTGATTGTGATAATTTGAGGGGTATCGCATTGTTGTTTCAGCCCTTGGAATTTTTAGAGGGAACTTAGATATTGATCCCAGGGCAATTTCTTAATAATGAAGTCAACTTTGTTCTAGTTAATTGGGCATTATTGCAAAATTGTTGTCAGGGTAATTGTCTAGAACTGGTGGATCTAAAAGGGTTTATTTTTGAGTCAACCACCATAATTGATAGTTTTTAAAGGAAGTAATTGAGCCAAAACCGGAATTTGACATTTCCTCCACTTGACTTAAACATAAACCCTGAGATTCCCAATCAATCTTCATTGATTGTTTTCATATACTGGTTCCAGTCCAAATTGCTGATGGTTATAGAGCTTAATTCCTAGCTTTAGAATTGGCCCAGTTGCTAATAGATATAGAGTTGAGATCCATAGCTATAAGGTTGGCCCAAATTAGCATTAGATTGGGTGCTGGATCTCCTCCCCTCCTTTTTAGTGAAATATAGTATTAATTATTTATGTGTTCTATATAAAATTTATATTATTTATAGTTTTATACTTTTTTCTATTATTATTAATTTTTCCTTTTTCACTTTTTTACTATATTTTATTTTTATTTCGCAATGCTATAAAGCCTACATGTTTTTTCTCTTATTTGGCCAATATCTTGAACCTTTATATTTACTTTGTATGGACACAAATGTATATATGGTTGGTAATAACATTCTTGATTGTATAAGTGAATTGAGATTTCTTCACAAATCCAAATGGGCTAACTCAGATGCAAACTTTTGTGATCATAATTTGTTGGCGTTGCAAAATAGAGCTTTATCACCTACTTTAAAATCGGCCAAATGAAAGCATTTTTGCATATCCTTTTCATATAGAGCCTTTTTCATGGCTAAACTGTTATCAAAGAATGAGCTTGCTATTTGATTATGGTATCAGCAAGTTTCTCAACATATTAGGTATATTTGTTCTCACCAGGATCCCTTAGGAATAAATATAGTAGCAATGGTATGGCTGGATGTCTTCCATATAAAAACTGAAAATGTGACACCCTTGTAGCTAAATGGTAGAAGATATTGTAGGTAAACTCTGCTGAACTCAGGTAGGTACTCCATTCAGATGGTTTGTTTAAAGGTAATTTACGGATGATATTCAAAAATCCCATTTGCTTTCTCAACTGTACCATTGTTTTTAAGATAATAGTATGTGGAAAGCATGCCTCTTACTCTCATCAAATGGTCGAGCCTTGGGAAGGCAAGGGATGTGAAATTTGTTAAATTGTCTGTAAGCATGATCTGAGGACACCCATTATTTTTTGAGGATATTTATAAGGACAAACTTGGCTGTAGTTGCTGCTTATTCTTACCAAATATTTTTATTTTTCATCCATTTAATCAAAGTGATAGATTGTTACGCTAGTATACATGGCCTTTAAATTACTTGTGGGAAGAGGCCTGACAACATTGATAAATATTATATGCCAGGAAAACTTAGGCCAAACAAGCTGATAAGTTGTGCATCTATGTAACGGTTTTCACCTTCAACAATCTTTAAAAGGTCCTGTTTTTAATGATTTCACTTTTCATAAGTCCAATAATTATTTTGACAGTTTCAGGATCATCTTGGTACCCCCCACTTATCATCTTTTTAAACAACTCTTCAGCGGCCAAATTGAGTGTAGCAATAGTAGGCGTTAGGACAGGCAGTTAGCGTTTTGATGCTTTAACTCCACATGATACTCAATTGTGTATTTATAGGCTTATAGCTTTAATGCCCATTAGGTTAATTGGCCATCAGACTTCCTCAAGCTGTTCAGCCACCTTAGGGATGCACGATCAGAAGCAACTTTTAAGTGAGTGCCATTAAGATAGGCCCAAAATTGTTTGCAAGAAAGTGTGACCACAAGCAATCCTGTTCTGTGCCATATAATTTCTCTCATATATACATAAGATCCATTTAGAACAGGCAACAGGAAGTTCTTAACCGTTCTCCCTAGCTGAGGTAATACAACTTCCACTGCCATGAGTGATACATTTGTGTGGAAAATAAATTCGCTTCAAAGTTAGATTTTGTAAAATTGGGGCACCCAATAGTGCCAATCAAGACTGATCAAATGCTTCTTGACAAGTTAAATCCCAGTCATATAAGACATTGTCCTTGTGTAGATGAAAATTGGTTCTCCAGGCTGTGAAACTTTGGAAATAAATTTGCAATAGTGGCTGATCATACATATGGAAACTTGGATATTGCTTCTTTGTTTGTACATTTCATTTTGGATATGGCATCTAATTTAAATGATTAGGGTTGAAGTCCTTCTTTACTGATTATGACATCATAAGACTCAAGCTGATCCTGCCCAATTACAGGTACAAGTTTAGTTTTTTATTACATCTTGTCCTTATTAAATAGTTCTTAAAGTGGTATCTAGTCTCTCATTAGAATGGCCCACAGGACAAATTAAGCAAAATTAAATCTTGTGTGTGCTTTAATTCTGACATAGGTAAAATTCCCATACCCTGAGATAAAGGCTTTATACCAGATGTTTCTTCATCAAAGTTTGTATTTTCTTCTGGTCTATCCTGTTCAGATTTGATCATTTGTTTAACTAAATAAAGACTGTAAATCCACTTAACTGTGAATTATATTGTGTGATTAAAAGAGACTTTTTGGTATAAAGATAGGCATAAGGGTCCATATAAAATAACTCTCTGCCCGCTTTGAGGGAGTTTATTATATCTCTCCCCTCATTAATATGGCAAGACGGTATGTTCTTATTATTGAATATAAACATTCTGGTTTGGTGGTTCCTGTTAAGAGTGTATTACTGATTTTGAGTGAGCACCACTTGTTAAACCTGAGTGTCACACGCTTGTTTCATAAAACTCTGCTCTCAAATTAGGAAGAATTTTGGCCAAAAAATCCTCGATTTTTAGCCAGTGTCATATGGTAAGTCAACTTTCCAAAAGCTCACTAGGCTTATCTAAAATTTATGTGACTCTTCTGGTCAATTTAGGCTAGATTTTACCTATAAGTTTTGGAACTTCTGCTGACTCAGGAAAAGGTACAAGCTGGTAATTTCAATCCTAATATCTTGTAAAAACTCTTAATAAGGACCAACTCTATTAAAAGCAGGTAAACAATAATTAAAAAGAATAACAAGTTTTATTTAAAACATCTTGTTTAATTATATGATTATATGATATTATCACTAAGCCGGGCGCCAGTATTTATACCTCTAGGACTTCTCAAATCCTTACATCGCGAATGCATATCTCACAGATATCATTTACAACCTCAGTCCAGTCTTTGAACTAAAATAACCATGACCTTTTACTAAGACTAAAGGTAGCAATTTACTCTCAAAATCAGGAAGGTTTCAGATAAAAAAATCAATCAAATGTTCGTAAAGTCAGCCTGATTTGAGTTTTGTTATACAGATTATGAAACACAACTTTTTGGAAAAGCGGTCATTGATTTAAATTTAATGACGTATTTCTAGTCAGGACGTCAGCAGCCCTTTCAATAGCACTAGCTACTCCCATGTAGGCTGTCTATGTGAAAATGCTATTGTTTTGTCATACAGCTGACAAAAGACAATTACTGGAAAATTTGGTGAAATTTAGGCTTAATGTTGTACCTTTAATCAGGACATCAGTAGCCTCTTGATAGCACTAAGTACTCTCATTTTGGCTGTTTATATGCAAGTGTTATAATGCCAATTGTCAGAATTTTTAACCAGATGGAATCCTCCCTGATTTATCTAGATTTATGAAGAAATGGCTAATCCCAGAAGAATGGATTAATGACTAAATCTAGTGGTTGTTTTGATGATTGCTCTTTAGTTGTTCCCCAATTGGGTCAAGCTGAATTGGTATTTTGCCGAGTAGAGAAGTTAGGTTCAAGATGGTCCAATTGGTGGCCCCAAATTAGTATAAGGATCACCAGCGACTAATAGCTAAGGATGATCCAATTAGTTGATTTAGTATATGTTGGCGGAAACCAACAATCCTGAGTTTGAGGTGGCTGAGGATGTTTCTGGCACCTGATAATCAATTATCATATGAGAAATGTGATTCCTAAACTAGGTTTATATATCACCAGCGACGAAAAGCTGAGGATGATAATTTATATTAATTTAGTATTTGTCAGCGGAACCCAAAAAATTCTGAGTTTGAGGTGGTCAAGGTTGTTTCTGACGCCTCATATATATTTATTTAACTATTTCCCAAATAAGTAAATTCCACAAATGATTGACTAGAAGAGTTGAAATGTGATGTTGGCGAGATGCCAAGATTTCTTCAAGTGAGCAACTTAAGAGGTTTCCAGCGCATACTAAGCAACTCAAAGGCCAAATCCCAATTTAATATTTATATAAGTAATTTACTCAGCTCATCAGCATCTGAAGGCTAATGATGAAGCTGAAAATAACAATTGGTCATCAGGAAGGATGAGGTGAGAGGGTCGACGCCAGGGAAGAGAGTACCACAGCAGAAGGCTGAAAGAGTAGATGGCTGGAAGAACCAGTGATGAGATGATAGGTTAGTGGTGGGTGTAGTAGCCCTTTTGTAAAAATCAATACCTGGTGCTTCTCTTTTAATAAACATCTCCCCTTTGCCCATTCTCCTTTTTTATTAGGTTTATGTTTATTCTTATGGGTTGGGGTTTAGGCTGGGGGATCCCCAAATGGCGCAGGTGAAACTTCAAGGGGTCAGCCAGTGCTACTGGCACTGACACCTAAGGCGAAATGGCAAGGGTCAACCAGTCTTTATAATGGTTGGCCTGCTGATCAGCAGAGCCCACTGTCGCTGGAAATGCGATTTTCCAACACCAGTTGTCAGGCTTCGCCCTATTAGTTGTGTAACCTCAACCTTGGGCACATAATACATTTATTTATATAGGTAATTTTGGCCTATACTATTAGTTTGATAATTGATAGTTTATCAGGATGAGGCCAAAATTATTAATCTTAATTTACTAAGATTTAATGGTTGATACCACAAATTCATAGCTAAACAAATTTGGGATGTTTCACCCCATTTTAGCTCCACTGGCCAATAAGATAGGGATGAATTCCCAAGCTGAA
>JAKSZP010010632.1:0-184146 GCA_022478985.1 Massospora cicadina | reverse complement strand
CTGCCATGGTCAACTGTCTGCAACCAATCAGCTCCTGCCACTGCTCTGATTTTAGTGGCTGGCCCAGAGTTGGATGAGCTTAATCCATTCATATGTCCTAACTAGATGGATGATAGTGATCATCTGTATGATGTCAAGCCAGATTTCGCTTTGGTGGAGTTTTTTATTGATCCTCCTGATTTGCGCTTTTGCCATTTCTGCACAAAAACCAGTTTTGCTAAGTATAAAATTTTAAATAAAATGGCAGTTGAGGCTGAAGCTGCCTCTGCCAACACCCTACTCTGCCATCAACTTCATGGGTGATGGAATCCCTGATGGAGTGTATTCCTATCCCAAAATTTCCCCATGATTTTGATGAAAATGCAAAATTGAGGAGCTCACTTTTGGTGTGAGCCAAGCTTGCATTAATGCAGAAAAAACTTCTACCTTTGGCCCCAATTATCCCTGAACCCACCAGCGCATCAGGTCGTTCACTTGTGTGCCTGCTCTCCTCACTTTTGCTGAGCATCAACTTGCTCAATATGTTGAGGCAATGGGCACCACCAGCCTTATAAACAAAGAAAACCCACGATTATACCTCCTTATGCCAAATGTTGCTGATGCTCCTACCCTTATGTTGTCCACCATGGTCCACCAGCTATAGCAGACGGTTGACAAAAGTTTTCCCACAGCTTCCTCACCATCTGATATGGCTTCCTAGGCTGATAACTTGGGGCTGTATTAGTACTTTTTTATCATGATAATCCCTTTGTTTGGATCAATTGCAAATAAAGATGTGTGATGGATCCTTTTTTTTAGGTTGGGCACCACTAAAGCTAAAAAAAAGAAAGGCTAACATCTAATAACACTATGCTGTAACATGTTACCCAAAAAAGATCATGGTTGGCAACTGTATATAATATTTCCTAAGGTTAGGTCTTAAAGATCCGTTATGACAACATCTTTTAATATCATTCTCTGATGAGGCTTAATTGTCAAGTCAATGCAAATTGGGATAATCTAATTAGAATTATATAATTTTCTAGAGAATTGATCAAATTTAAGCTCCCAATCTACCAGATAGCAGCTGCAGTAACCAACATTTGTTAGACTTTGATGCCAATCACTAGTAATCTGTGTAGATCTTGCTGGGCTTTATCTATTGGTTTAAAGGTGTGTTCCCCTACCTATAGAAACTAAATTATCTTGTTATTCCTCTAAAATAAAGCCCATTTTGCATGTCAGGACTCCCAATATAGGAGTTGTAATTTAAAATTTATTTATTTATTTTATCAATCCTGAGTGGCCGGCAGGGGAGAATAACCAAGTTCTGGGACACCATGTTGACACTTACATATTATGGCCAAAATAACACATCAGGATAAATAGGGGATAACCAGGACTTTGGAGTCAGCAGGCATGGATAGCCAGAGGTAGGTGTGAAGTGATAACCTGCCATACCTTGGCCCACATTGGGTTGGGGTTGGCTATGCGCCATTCAGACTCATCCCTGTGAAGCCCACCAGGTAACAGAGGCTGGTGGCATATGAATGTCCACTGCACCTCAGCCAGTTGGGGTATATTCTGTGCTTTTATCACCTCACTAGCAGTTGACCCATGCTTCACTAGGGTGTTTATAAATTACCAGATGATTCTAAATTAGTTTAATTTTTATATTGGTAGATAGCTATCAATAAGTAATAAACCATTAAACCTATTAAATATTCAAACCTCAACCACTTAGCCAAAATCAATTAAGCTTGTCAAATTAACTAACCCATCAAGCACTTACCTGAAACTATTAAGCCCATTAAAACAACTAAAAGATGAACCACCACTTAGCAAAAAACTAATTGTTAACCTTACAAAACAGCCAAAAACTAACAACTACTTATCAAAACCTATGAAACTATCAAATAAAATGAATATGAAATTCTCAGCCAAATTGCTATATAATTTTTTTTTTTTTTAGTACTAGATGGTCCCAACCCAAGGGGGGGGAAATTGCTATATAATTACTATTAGAGACATACATGTTTTAGATCTTATATAAAACTATTATTAAAATTTATATGGTTTTATTAAATAGGTATATTACAATTCCTAAAAATTTATAAATTAGTTGTACCAAGTTTGGTATTTTTATTGGTTATTTACTCAAGATAATGCATCCAATATAAATAAATAAACAGAATATAGTTTTGTAAAGAAAATTTTAGGCTAATTTTTGTTGATACCCAGTTTAACATAGATTAGTTTATGGTTTAAAGTTTACATGATGATCCTAATCAACTCTTTTTATATTTGTAGATGGTTATTGATAAAATTAGAAAATCAAAGTATATTAAATCAATATAAAATTACCAACCTCTCAGCCATACCAATTAAATCTATCAAATTAAAAAATACTAAACCTCTTAGATAATACCAATGAATACCAAATTAACCAATTACCAACCGCTTTGTAAACAAAAACTAAATGTATCAAAACAAACAAAATCACGTATCTCTTTCTGCTAAGCATCACTTTTCAAAAATCAATTCAGCCTGAAATCTAGCTCCACTAAAGAGATTTACGAAAACTATTAGCAAATATGGCGGGAAACCCCGCAAAAGAACCCACAGGCTAAGCCAAATGAGCCAGTACCACCCCTCAAACGAAGCAACCCTCGGTTACCCACCTCAGGGTCAACCAGAATCACCCACTCTCAAGCAGCAGCCATGAAAGCAGGCACCACCCCCCAACCTGGAGCTACTCCAACTAGCGCCAGTTCACCTGATCGCACTTCTGCAACCTGCACGCCTAACAGCTCTGTGTGCGCTGCCTCCCACCAACCCGCTAAGCCCCCTCCAACCAAGGAGGCCATCACCCATGCTGTTTTAATGGCGTCTGCTCAGTTGAATGCAACTCAGCCCATCCAGGCATTCACCTCCCCCATTGTGTCAGCTAATTCAGCCCCATATATTATTGCTGACGCCGTGTTTCTGGCTCCCTCCATGAGGGGCGATACCCAGCTACCTGGCCCCCAAATCCTCAGATGTAAGGTTGGATTAGCCGCACATTCTGGTTCACTAAGCACCAAATTGGGACAATCTACTCTTCCCAATGAGGATTCAAATGGTTCGGATTTTGGAACTTCACACCAGTTCCAATCTCACCCGTTCCATTTAAACCCCATAATTGGCACTTCTCAAGTTGGCACTTTATCTCAATATGCTGAAAATGACCAATTCACCAATCAGCCAATGAGTTTTGCCCACGAAATCACAGCAAATACTTGGGCTGAATTTACCCAAATAGATTGGGATATTGATGAAACATCGCCCTCCTCCCAATTGGCTGGAGTTAATTCCAATCTGGATGGGACTCCCCAATTTAGCGAGGCCCAACAATCACCTGGCCCCCAAACCCTTGGATGTAAGGTTGGATTAGCCGCACATTCTGGTTCACTAAGCACCAAATTAGGACAATCTACTCTTCCCAATGGGGATTTAAATGGTTCAGATTTTGGAACTTCACACCAGTTCCAATCTCACCCGTCCCATTTAAACCCCATAATCGGCACTTCTCAAGTTGGCACTTTATCTCCATATACTTAAAACGACCAATTCACCAATCATCCAGTGAGTTTTGCCCACGAAATCACAGCAAATACTTGGGCTGAATTTACCCAAATAGATTGGGATGGTGATGAAACATCTCCCTCCTCCCAACTGGCTGAAGTTAATTCCAATATGGATGGGCCTCCCCAATTTAGCGAGGCCCAACAATCCGCCCCTCAATATAATATGACACCAGCAACTGCTGTAACATTCCAGCAACAAGGGAACTCCACAAACTTGTTCAAGCCACCAGCTCACACTCAACCTGTGATTGCAGCTCAAAGCAAACACAAATGTACCAAAGGAGCCACTGGGGCATGGCAAAAACCTCTGGCACCAACGCTACCCAAAGCTGATCCCCGTGAAGTGGCGTTTATTGCTGATGTTAAGAAGAAATGTGCCGAAACTAGAGCGCAAAAGCTCTACCTCGCTCAACCCTCTCCCACGCAATTCGTCTTTATTATGGGCATAACCCTGTTGAATTCTATACAGAGGATTACTTATCATACTTTGCAGCGATTGTGGAGACATTCCCAATTAACACCACCATCCATGAATCAGTGGAGGGCCACTACATCGATGTGGGATTCACTGAAGCTGCCCTTGCTGACCATGCTGCCACCCTCCAGGTCATTATTCCATGCGGATCTCTTTGCATCTCCCGCACACGCTCTCACCTGGAGAAAATTTCATGGGTTACTTTTTCCAACCTACCAACGAATGTTGATCCTGAGTCTCTTAAACTGGCACTCCATCGTGGTTTTATGGAGTTTGGGTCTGTTCTTTCAGTGGACTTTAGCGTCCCCTCTTACTATGCTCCCACTCAAAGAGCTCACACTGCTAGGGCATCGTTCATCCCCTCCCCCACTGTATCCCGCAACATTGAGGTTATTCCTCATGTGGCGGTAGTTGGGGCATGCCCTGAGATCTTTTTTGTCGACCCTGATCAGGTGCGCCCCCGGTGTTCATGGTGTAACGCCCTTGGACACTTGTATAGTGGCTGCACAGCTCGAAAACAAGCCCTCTTATCCACCACCCAGGGGCCTAAACCAGGCCAAAAACGATCCCACGCGGCTGCAGCAGCAATTCCACAACCCACACAATGGGTTCCCGTTCAAGACCTGTCCCCTGAGGCTTTACGCCTAGCAGTTGAAACAGCTAACCCCACTATTGGTATGGGATACCTTCGCGCTCATGCCCCCCTTCCAATGGGCACCCCCTCCAATCTCCCAGAGTCAACTCCCTCTCTCACCAAGCGTAAGGCATCTCCCACAGGGTGCCCCTCGTCAGCCACCACCACTCAGGGCTCCGCGGCACCCCCACCAACCTCCACCAGCGATTTATCGCATCAACCCTCAGCTCCCAATGGAGCTATGTCCACCAGCATGGACTGGCAACCCGCGGCCTGCGGTAGAAGTGCCACCTCAAAGAATCCTACCCCAACCCCACAGTCCATTTCGCGCGGATCCTTTGCAGTGTTGGAGGAAGTGAATATGGACTCAGACTCATCAAATGGGGACACTGCGGAGGTCACCATTGAGCACCCTCAGGTCCTTCCCCTGCAACGGAGCGGGGGCAGCATCCTAGGCTGGCTTACTGGGTCCTCCGCCCCCCCACCCTCTCCTTCCCCTCAGAACCCTCGACGCTCCTCACGGATTGCAGCTAATAGTCAAGCTAAAGGACTCAAAACTAGCCGCCTCACAGCAGCAGGTTTAAGCTCTGGCAACCCCCCAGGACATGGAGGGGAACAGCTATGAGTCCCCATGGCAGCACCCTGGCCCTGCAATCCATCAACGCAAATGGGTTGTGGTACTTTAAGCGGAGAGCTCGCCTCCTCCGAAACTTCAGGTCAGCACAAATTGACATCGCTGCTGTCCAGGAGCCCCATATCCTCCCCCACGAACAATCTGCATGGAATGAACAGTTTGGAGGCAACTCCTTCTGGACAAACCATGCCACCCTTATTGTTTTGAATCCCCAGGTTAAGACCCATTCTTTTTCACAATATCTAGGTGGCCGCCTCATACTGGCCAAACTCACCACTCCTGACTTCTCCTTCTTCGCTGCAAGCATCTACCTGCCTAATGCAGGTCAGGAGCAAAATCGGCTTTTGGAAGAGCTCCTCCAACTCAATCTCCCACGGAATACAGTCCTCTTAGGAGATTTCAACACAACCATAAGTCGCGTCCATGACTCTTACCCCCCTGCGGCAAAGGAACGCCCTGGATCAAGTCGCCTCCAGGATTTCCTTCGCCTGAGTGGCTTTATAGATGCGCTTCCACCCTCCGCGTCTGGCCTAGGTTGCATGACTAGGATCCAGTATGATGGAGGAGCTTTCCAGTCAGCGTCACGCATAGATATGGCACTGATTGGCCCCCTGCTAATTGGCCGCGGCTCCTCTCCCATCTCTCGTGACAACCATCTGAGTGATCACAGGTCACTCACCGTTGTCCTCACCACCACACTTAGACCGTCGCATAGGTTCTGGCCTAGGGTTGCCCCAGCTCTTCTCAACAACCCCTTCACTAAGGAGAAGCTG
This sequence comes from Massospora cicadina, assembly GCA_022478985.1. NCBI lineage: Eukaryota > Fungi > Entomophthoromycota > Entomophthoromycetes > Entomophthorales > Entomophthoraceae > Massospora > Massospora cicadina. The sequence continues at coordinate 178,025 of JAKSZP010010632.1, read as the reverse complement.
TCTATGACCATCCGGGAGACTCTCACCTCCCCCACCCCACCTGCTTGACCACAAGGCTAGATGGGCGGTGACCAAGGAGGGCATCACCCGCGTTGCTTACAACTGTGCCAAAGCCCAGATGACTGCAGCTCGCGCCAGAGTCAAAAGGGCGGAGGCAGAATCAGACATCTAGAGCGAAACTGCCAGCCTTCGCCCTCTCCCAGATGGTTGGAAGACTGGGAAGCGGCGCAGGAAGCACTCCGCTTGGAGCTCACACTGCAGGAAGAACGGGCAGCAAACTTTACAACATCTCGTTACTATGCTCAATGGGAACGCCCCACCCGCTTCTTCTTTCAGAAACAGAAAGCCCGGTCAACAGCGCAGGATATTACTGCACTGAAGATTGGCACTACAACCACTTCAGATAAGGAGGAAATCACGCAGGAACTACACCGCTTCTACACCAGCCTCTTCCATGCCACCCAGGTGGACCCATCGGACATCCAAGACTTCCTGTGGCGGGCTCCAGAGCCGCCCATTGACCCACGGGCTGATGAGGCTCTACTGGCGCCTATTTCCATCCAGGAGGTGATGGAAACCCTTCTGAAATCCCCACGGCTTAAAGCCCCCAGGCCCAGACGGAATACCCTTTGAGGTGTACCTTCTGGAACCTGCAGTGATAGACAGAACCCTCCACGACCTCTTCGCTGCACTCTTGGTGAATGGCGAGGTCCTCCCCGACTCCAGAGGCTCAATCACGACCCTCATTCACAAGAAGTCAGACCGTGAGAACCTGGCGAACTGGCGCCCCATAGCGTTGATCAACACAGACCACAAGCTTTTTATGAAGCTTCTGGCCAACCGCATCACCAAATGGGTGTCACCTCGCCTCTCCTCATCCCAGCACAGTTTTATTCCGGGGAGGTCGTTATGGGACAACTATAATGACCTTCACGTGACTTTGACTGCTAACTCTCGTAAGGTGAATGGCTTTGTGGCTCTCCTGGATATGGAGAAAGCATATGATCGGGTAGCCTGGAAGTATATTGATGCTTCCCTGGCCCGCTTCCATCTCCCACCCGCAGCTAGGCGCTGGATATCAGCGCTCTATGACCAGCTCCACACCAGAGTCCTGGCGCCAATGGGTTTTACAGTGGCAGTACCAGTTGGACAAGGTCTCCGGCAAGGGGACCCCCTGAGCCCTATCCTTTTTAACATCACCCTTGACCCCCTCTTGGCCTCCTTACAGGACAAGCTAACAGGGATTCTGGTCCCAGGTAAAGCCCCCACACGCACCATGGCATTTGCAGATGACACTGCTATTGAATTTGGCTGCCCTGGGGATGTTGCCCTCGCTGCTGTGACCATTGAGAGGTACACCAAGGCGTCCAATGCCATGGTAACACCTCCAAGACAACAGTTGTACAGGTCGGCTCTCCCACCTTCCCCCCACCATTTGGTATTGAACCTGAGCGCGGTACCTTCCGTCACCTGGGCGTTCTCACCAACCAACAAGGAGTTGCGCTAAAAGACAATGAGGACTTGCTCCTTGCAGCAGTTAACTCCAGGATTGCCAGCTGGAACCGGCGGCACATCACCCCCAGGGTCAAGCTCTGATGGCCAATGTGTTCCTCCTCTCAAAAGTCTGGTTCCTAGCGCAAGTCTGCCCATTAACAGATGCCTTTTATACGCGGCTCAATGTACTCCTCCGCTGTTGGATCTGGGGCTCAAACCATCCACCTATGTCCCTCTCAACCATTGCCCGACCCTGCAATGAAGGGGGCCTAGGGCTTCTGGACACGCGATCCCACGCCACCACAATCTTCCTGAAGTTCCTATGGCCGATTGTCTGCTGGGACGCGACCACCATGCCCCAATGGGCGCCCGCTCTCCGCCAGTCAGTGTCAGCAGCTCTGGGTCTTCCTAGAGCATCTCTGACCTCATTAGGGAGTGGCTCACAAACCACCCAGGCCATCGCCTAAAACCATCCTCATCCCCCTACTGGAACCAGGCTCTCCTTGCCCTGAAACGAGTAGGCGCGCGGATCCACCATGCTTTCCCATACAGAAGGGAAGGCCCTGGCCTCAGCCCCCGTCGCCATGCAATTGTGCACAATGGACAAGTTGTCACAACTCGCCTCAACCCCCAAGATCGTCCTCCCATCCGCCCAAGACTCCTTGAGTTCCTCCCTCCCTCCGTGAGATTTGACCTTAAGGAATTGTGGAAGGACGTCTATCACCCCATCCTGTCAGCAAAGGTGTCCAACACCTTATGGAGGGTGCTCCACTGTTCATACAGGACAGGGGACCGGACTGGCCCTACCTTCCAGCACCAAAGCTGCCCCCGCTGTGTGGAGCCTATTGACTCACACCTCCATCGTTTTTTCACCTGTCCAGGTGTCGCCGAATTTTGGCCAAAGGCCCGCGCGCTCCTCCATGCTCAGCCCTGGTCTGGACACCCTGTGCAAGACCTCATGTTTGAGCAGACATTGACTGGTTGCCACCGACCCCTCTGTGTCCTCGCCTATGCCACAGCCATCTGGACCATCCATAACTCCTTTCTTCGTGCTGCCTTTGACCAGCAGGTGTAGACCCTTCCACATATGATCACCCACTTTCAGGTACACTTTGAGATGGCCCTGAAGGTCTGCACTATGTCGCCAACCCTCCCCCACTCAGTTGTCACTGCAGCACGGCTCTGGCGCGCAATTCCCCCTCCCTTTCTCGATGCCTCCTCCCTCCTCTTCCCTCGCCTCAGGCTCTTAGGAGCCCAGGCGTAATTCAATAAACATCGATGAATCCCCCCCTTGGGTTGGGACCATCTAGTACTAAAAAAAACAAACAAAATCACCAACCAATTACCAAAACCATTTAACTTATCAAATCAACTAATCACTACTTTATTAAAACCATCAAGATTATTCTTCAACCCAAAAACACCAACCTCTTGTCAAAACCAATTAAGCTATTTAATCAACCAAATATCAGATTGCTCAGCCATGTCAATATGCCAATTTACAATAAAAACATATAAAATTTTCACTTCTTATGTATAAACCTTTGTACTTTAATATAAAAATTAAACATCCAGCTTTGAGGTGCACGTGGACCTCCTCCCGTCCACCTATATCCAACTTTTCAAAGCTCATATGCTGTAGTTTTGGCTGGGCATCGCGCACATTCACACACATACACACTTGCCTTTATTAATATAGATATGCAATATATGAAATGGCCAAACTTGGTGGGATCTAAACTTAACTTTTTAGTATTGTTTGCACTGTAAAATTTAGTTTTTGATGCAACCTATTACAATAATTGATCAAGCAACTCTCTTTAGCTTAAATTTGCATTATGTCATTTGGTGACTAAGATTTTGGAAACCTCATCCATTACATCAACTCAGGTCAAAATTTTTCTGGCAGGTTGTGCTTACCTGGCAGCACACAAGACAGTCCATTTAGCAATGTCCCATGCATTGCCTTAAACCCTTGAGTCTTCATTTTTATGTTTAGCTTTTTTGGCAGGGATTTGTAAGTCTGGGAGACGCCCCCTCTGCTTAAACCAGGTGGCATTCCCATTCTTATAAAAAGGGGCTGAGAAGTCAGCTGTTCCTCTCATATCTCAGGGTAACCTCGCCCATGTGGTAGACAAGTGATGGGTAACAGCTTACCCTTTAATGGACCCACCACCCATACCAGTATTAACTTCAGCTAAAATTAGTACTGCAAATCAATGGAATTTGTGCTGAGCTATTGGGAAGTTGGCATCCTCATGGGGAAAAAGATTCAAATGAAGTCAATGGCAACAAGCTTTTGGCATCAAGGCCCAAAAGTTCCAAACTGTTGGCAAAAAGCCTGACAGGCGCGTACTTATGGCAAATAAAGCGTCTAGTGTCAAATCTTTGGAAAAGCTCACCAATAGCATCAGGCCATTGGGAAATGTTGCACCAGTTCAAAACCCTCCCTAAAATCATCAAAATTTTTGTCCAATATATCTCGCTTGGCCAAATGAATGCAGGAGTGACCATATGCAGGTGGGTTGGGCATCCCAAACCCATTCCTGGCATCTTGGGACAGCCCCTACATGGGATGGCCTTGGGAGGTTCCCGCTGCCCATCAGGCGATATGCCATTGCTCCAATTGCTGGAACTGTGGAAAATCCACAATTTGGTCATCTGTGGGTGAACTGAAAATGACTAAGACCACCACTAATTCTTTAAAGGTTGGTTCCAAATAAATTTGTTTTCCCCCTTGATCAAAGTTTTCCAGGTTAGGTCAAATAAGTGCTCCAATCCTGCACTTTTCTAAGTTATTCCCTAAATTGATTGTCTATATAAGCAGTCATAACACACTGAGGAAATTGATGGTCAATTTTCTTATTATAAAATCAAATAAAATGTTTCCATGCTCTGATTTATTTTATAAAAGTTCATATCTCTTTGCTGAACCCCTGCAACATCTCTCGTGTGGCCTCATGGGCCTCATAACGAGTGGGCAATCCCAGTCATGTTAGTAACTTTGGTACCTACCACAGTCAATTGAGCCTATTTCATTAAGAATTTTTTGGAACTCTCCCCAATTGCAGAGGCCATCCGCCTGCAGGATCTTGGTAATTGTGAACCCACCTATCCCCACTCCAGGCGAGGATCTGCCCCCTCATCAATGGTTTATACCCAAATCTCTTATGAGAAGTATTGAATTGCTCAATATGATCTTGCAACTCCTTACGCCCAGACAGTTGGGTCTGGAGCCACAACAGACTGGTTTCTCGCTGGGTTTCTTTTTACTCTCACAGCACGTTAGCATACAATCATTACCTATCTCACCAACACTTTAACGTCAATCAAGCGGCAAAGCCCTGGAATTCTGGCTCACCTTTTGGGTGCTCCTGCATCCTGACTGGCAGGCCAATCTAAACCTTATTTTCCATCTCCCTGACATAATTGACCGTCCATTGTTTCTGGCCATTTCCGCCCTCCTTGTAGAGATGGGCGAACCAGTGGTAACCCTCTCTCAAATGAATGTGCAGTTGGTAGTCAGCCTTCTGTTGTTTATTTAATCAGTCACTCATTTTGTGAGCAGCTCCCAGATAGCTTTGGAGGAATTTCTCCATGTTGGTGTGGCCAATGCCCACTACTCTCCCCTCAGCTCACCCTCAAGTAGGGTATTTGGGTTTTTCATCCCAAGACGTTGCAAATTAGGTCCTTGACGCCCTTGATGAGGTGAAATGTGGTCTGCAGTTGCACTAAACAATGAAGCTTCACTGACAAATTCTCGCAGGGTGTTGCCCTTTTGGATGGTTGAAGGTGAAGCTTGTCAGTGGGTGTGAGGTCTTCTGCATTCTGCTATTTGCAGGTGACACCACCTCACTTGTCACAGTAGAATTGGCAGTTTTGAAAACAGTGGTACTTCATTCCAAACGTTTGTTTCAATTATTGTCCATAATTGCCAGATCCCTAGAATGATTTCTTTAGTTTCAGCCTTCCATGAGCAAGCCCTGGCGTTGATCTCCCCAGGGATGTACTCCAAGCAATTATGAACTGCGTTGGATTTAGTCTCCACTCATCACGTTGTTTAGTCCACCCCTATGGGAATAGTGGATCAAATTTGAAAAGCAGCGACTTCCATTAATGCAGCACTCCGCCACACTTCCCACCCTCAAAATGGAAATTTTATGATTGGCCTTGCCAACTTAGCATTGGGTCTTGATCTCAAAATTGAATCAGTATCCGTATTGGTTCCAGAGCCTGACACTGCCCTTGCGCCCAAGTTTGTTTGCACCGGCTTACTTGTCTGTAAGTTGATGGAAGCCCATCCTGGAGAGAATGGGACCCAACCCCTTGTTTGTCCCAATTTTTCTCCTTTAAAGGAACCTGCTATACCACCTGACTTGGTTGAAATCTCTTTGGTGTCAGCAGAAATGACTGTATCTTCCAATAAACAGAATTTCGCCTACTTTTTATTACCAAAGTAAAATTAGTATCAGGGCACACCAGCTGTCCTTTGAGTCCTTAGTTGACACTGAAGCAGCGGGTAAATACATGAGTCTGGAGTTGGGCCGTCAGCTTAATCTAGACTTGTATTTGGGCCTTACGGTGATGGTCGCCTCATTGGCCTCCCAGCCATCCTATAAAGTACAGCTTCCAGTACCCTTCTCGCTTCACCAGTTTAGTTTTTGTGATTGCTTCTCAGTGATGCCTAACCTCGATACCATTATTTTGGGTGTGGTTTGGTGGCATTGGCAGCATGTGAGAATTCACCTTGAATCTAATATGCTATCATTTTCCAATGGTCAGGTGGAGGGCGAGTTTCCTTATTGGATACCTTACTAAAATTTATGCCGTGGATTGATTAAATCTCTTGTTTCTCCCATAGGTCTTCCACCAGATTTTCCTGCGGCGTTAATGGGGTATCAAAACGCCTTTGATTTTGAAAAGGTGGACCGCCTTCCCTCACATACGGAACTCAACTTGTGTTTTTGGACAATGGTGGAGGTGGTGAACATAAATCGCCCACTGTACCCACATACAGCGGAGGAGGCTGCCCTCAATGCATGGGTAGATGACATGCTTAAGAAGGGTTGGTTTAAAGAGACATCACATGTTGCCTCTCCCATTGTCTTTGGGAAGAAAGCAGATTGTTCCCTTTGTCCCTGCGTGAATTACGGCCACCTTAAAAATATCACGGTTTACAACCCCTATCCACTGCCATTGGAACAAACTATTGGCCAAGCAATTTTCCAAGTAACGTGTATTCTCAAAACTTGATCAAAGTTAACACCTTTAATCAAATTTGAGTGATGGAAGGTCATGAATAGCTTACCACTATCCAGACAAGATGGGGTTTATTACAATTTAAAGTGATGCCTTTTGGGATTAAGAATGCGCTTGCAACATTCCAAAGGATGAATGATAATGTTCTGGGTGATCTCTGGTTCACCTGCGCGGTCACATATATCAATGATATCCTGGTACACTCTCCCTCTCCTGAATAACACGCAAAAGACTTGAAGGCTGTAGTGGATGCCTTGCATAAGGCGAGTCTGCTTGTCAAGCCATCAAAGTACAAATTTTACTAGGAGGAAGTCACATTCTTGGGTAACCTTGTATTAAAAGATGGGTACGCCATTCCGCACAACAAACTGGATGAAATACGCGATTGCCAACTCCAACAAACCAAAAGCAATTGAGAAGCTTCTTGGGCATTATTGTTTTCCTAGAAAATTCTCTCCTGCGCTATTCCAATTAGCCGCCCCACTTCATCCATTCAAGGGTATAACGTTCCCTTTTGATGGACGCCTGAGTGCCAGCAGGCATTCAATTTAATTAAGGAGATGTTTTTGTTGCCTCCCATCCTTAGGCATGCGGATCCCTCCTAACCCTATATTGTAGCGTGTAATGCATCTTCTGCTGCAGTGAGGGCTGTCCTGATTAAAGAGCACGATGGGTTGAAACACCCAGTCACTTATTTTTCCCACAAAATTTTCTTCCACTGAGCAATCCTAAGCCATCCACCACAAGGAGATAGCAGCCATGTCGTGGGCCTTGACACACTGGCGATATCTCTTACAGGGCGCTCAGCATGAGTTGACTGTGCAAACTGACCACCAAGCTCTTCTTTATTTCCAAAAGCCACAGAAGTTGGTGCACTGGCAGGCCCAAACCTACCGGATTTGTGCAGTTTTAACTTCAAATATGAGTTTGTAAAAGGAGCATGAAATATTTCCTTCCCAATTTTCTAAACAGCAACCCTACACTTTTCCCAGCTGACTCAGATGAGGCAGATCTCGTCAATGTCATTCCCCCAACCCAAATCTTGATCATCATACCTCATGTGTTTTGCAGCATACTAGCTTCAGACGCGCCCTTAGTTTCGTGGGCCTTAGCAGTGCAAACAGCATGTGCAGAAGGGTGGGCCTTATGAAGCGGTTGTCCTACCATCTTCTAAACATTTCTTTTATTCTCTTGCCAAGTGGCTTAACTAATTTAGATCACAGGTGTGGGTCCCTCCCCTCCTCTGAGCCAAAGTAATGAAGGCTCATCATGATCCTCCCACAGTCAGTCATCCTGGATTAAGAAGTGCATCAATTTAGTCAAGCGTACCTATAATTAGCTAAGCTTGTCAAAGGATGCCCCAGCATGGATCACGGACTGTGTAACTTGTGCATGGCCAAATTGGACCGGTCTGGTAAGAATGGTCTCTTACACCCCTTGCAGCAGGCAGAAGGGCCATGGACATTGGTGTTCGTGGACTTTATTGTTATGCTTCCAAGCTCCAAGGGGTTTACAGCGGTTATAATGGTTGTAGACCGCTTCACTAGATTCCCTTTGTTTATCCCATGCTCTTCCTCCATCACTTCCAAAGAAACTGCCAGCCTTTTTGTGCGTCATGTGTTTTCAATGTTTGGGCTTCCACATGAAATTATCATCAAACGCAGGACCAATTTACAGCATGGTTTTGAAGTGAGCTCTTGGAAATCTTGAAGATTATGCCCTGTCGCTCCACTGCTTACCATCCACAGTTGGATGGCCAAACTGAACAGGTCTGTCAGATCTTGGAACAGTATCTGTGATGCTACGCTGAAGCTGCTCAGGATACCTGGTCTGATGACCTTCCCCTCGCTGTGTTTGCATATAATAATAGAACGCATGCATCCACTGTATTTTCCCCATATGAAGTGATCTTGGGGTACAATCCTTCCTTTTAGGTTGACCTGTGCCCTCTCCCAGAGGTGCCAGCTGCAGCTGACCATGCTCAGCACATTCAGGCCACACAGTCCCTGATTCAGGAGCATTTATCTTAGGCCAAAAGTGATTACAAACGGTTTGCAAATTGGGAGAGGCTCCCAGCACACAAGATAAAAGTGGGTTCACACCTTATGCTAGACATGCACCATTTGTGGATGCAGGTGCCCTCGTGTAAGTTTGCAAGTAAACGCTTTTTTCCCATTTGGTGGAAGAAGATTTAAGAAAATGGCACCTTCCATTTCAAACTCCCACCCCACTGGAAGCAAAATCCGGTCTTCCATGTATATCAGCTGTCCTCATTCAAGGGGCGATTCCATCAGACCCAGATCCCATTGTGATCAGGGTGCTGAGGAAGCTGAAGTTGAGGGCATCCTGTCCTCACAACGATCACGCCGTTCAATTCAATATTTAGTCACGTGGAAAGGCTATACATCCTACAAGAATAGCTGAGTTGGTGTGCAGGATTGTGTCAACTTCTCAGAGCTCGTCAAGGCTTTCCATGCCACCCACCCAGATGCTTTTCGTCCTCCCTAAAAGATCGCTACACTAATGGCAATCAAGTTGCCCAGGGCCTACAAGAATGTGGCCCTTGCACAATTCCCCAGCGGTGGTGCTCCCCTTTTATAAAAGGGAAGATAATGTAAGTTTGGGAGAGCGCCCCATCCGCTTAGACTGGGTGGCATTTCCATTACCATAAAGAAAGGGCCAAGAAGGCTACCTGCCCCTCTCATCTCCCAGGGCAACCTCGCCCATGTGGTTGATGAGCAATGGGTAACAGCTTACCTTAAAGGACCCCACCACACATCCTAAAATTAACTTCAGCCAATTAGTACTGTGTGTCGGAATTTTACCCAGATGGATTCCTCCAATGATATATCAATATTTGTGCTCCCCAATTGGGTTGAGCCAAATCCAAATATTTCTCTGAGATTGGAAGTTAGGATCAAGAGGAGCCAATCAATGGCCTAAATTAGGTTTACAGATCACCAATGACTAGTAGCCAAGAATGATCATCTGTATTAATTTAATATATGTTGGTAGAACCTGATGATTATGAGTTCAAGGCAGCTGAGGATGTTTCCAGCGCCTATATAATAAGTGACTGTTGCCTGAAAGTTGATACCCAGAATATCAACTGAGAAGAGTTGAAATGTGATGTCAGAGAGATGCCAAGATATTCTCAAATTAAGTAAGCAACCAAAGAGGTTTACAGCGCATACTAAGAAACTTAAAGTCAAACCAGAATTTGATGATAATTTATAATAGTAAATTATACAGCTCATTGTCAGCTTAAGGCTGAGGATGAGCCAAAACTAATTTGGTTATCAGGAAAGGATGGGGTGAGAGGGTCAATGTCAGGTAAAGAGAGAAGCGCAGCGAGGGAGAGTGAGAGTGGTTGGCTGGAAGGTCCAGCAATGAGCTTATAGGTTGGCGGTGAGCGCAGTAGCCCTTTTGTAAATATAAATACCTGGAGCTTCCCTTTAGTAAAGTTCTCCTTTTGCCTAATCTCCATTTATTATAAGTTTATGTTTATTCATGTTTTTTTGGGGCTAGTCTGGGGGATCCCCAAATGGCGTGGGGACATGCTAAGGGGTCAGTTGGTGCTGCTGGCCCTGTCACCTAAGGTGAAATGGCAAGGGTTGACCAGTCTTCATACTGGTTAGCCTACTGACCAGCAGATCCACTGTCACATAAAAGAAATTTCTTGATACTTTGGATCTAAAGAATTTGTGCTGAGATATCAGGAAGTTGGCATCCTCATGGGGAAAAAGTTATAATGAAGTTGATGGCAACAAGCCTTTAGCATCAAGGCCTGGGAGCTCCAAACTGTTAGCAACAAAGCCCAACAGGTGCATACTTTTAACAAATATAGTCTAGTATCAGATCTTTGGCAAAGCTCGCTGATGGCATTGGGCATTGGGTAATGTTGCTGCCAGTTTAAAACCCTCCCCAAAAACATCAGAATCTTTGTCCAATATAATTTTCTTGGACAAAAGGATGCTGGAGTAACTGGGTGCAGGTTTATTGGGCGTCCTGATCTCGTTCCTGACCTCTTGGGACCGCTCCTACATGGGGTGGCCTTAAGAGGTACTCGCTGCCCATTGGAAAAGATGAAATTGCTAAATCATCGGAACTGTGGAAAATCCACAATTTGGTCATCCATGGGTGAACTGATGACAACTTTTCCTGACGCCAATTCTTTCAAAGTTGGTTCCAAATATGTTCATTTTTTCACCCCTCACTCAAAATTTGCCAGGTTAGGTCAAATCCTGAGGGCCTGTCAGGCCAACAGCAAGTGAGTATTAGACTGGCCTCCCAGCCCAGATGCCAAAGCACCTGAATGATAAACCAGAATACCCGGGGCACTACTGCTGATATGACAAATATGGCACTAGAAAGGAGTTCCACCAATATCTGCCGGTGAGCCCGGATTTCATACAGGCACATAGTAGAATACCAGACAAACATGACCGTTAACCCCGAGGGGTATGAGTGTGTCAGAGGAAAAGGCGGCTTAATTCTCAACATATAAAAACTAAATTTTGGGGAGGGTTTTCAATGGAAATATTAAGGAAGAAAAATTGACCAACAATTTTCTCAGTGCGATGCAACTGATTAAATAGTAGTTGATTTGGAGGGAAAACAAGCTGGGATCAGGTCCTGCAGGTTTGACCTAACTGGCAAATTATTCAGGAATGGGCAGATTAGTTCCCTGGGAACTGACATCAAAATTTGGCGGGGGTCTGATTTGCTGTCAGTTTGACCTCAAACGTCTGAACCAAGGCTCACTTTGTTTCTGACAGTTGGCATGACAGCATTTGGCCCGACAAGTGGTGGGAATCCCCCTAGGCCACCCCACATAGGGGTGGGCCCATTTGGTTGGGAACAGGTTTGGGATGCCCAACCTGCCCGTGCTCAGTTGCTAGGCCATTCATTTGGTCAGTGGCATTGCATCAGGTGCAGCGCCCGATTTGCCAGCAGGAAGCTTCAAAACCTCATCGATGGTGTCCAATGCTATTACCTGCCCATTGGGGGTGATGCCCAACAGATTTGGGAGGGGGGGTTTTTGATTGTCATGTTAACTGAATCGAAACTGTCAGGCATTCCAGCTGATAGATCGGTCTTCATACCTTTTTGATCATTTGAAATCTGAGCATTGGGCTGATTGCCGCTCAAATTAGTTATAATCAATTTCATTTCAGCGATCTTGGTGCAGATTTCACTGATTCCTCATAGCAGTTCTGCCAAGGAGAATGTGGGTACTGGAAGCGGGATCTGAAGCAGGAGGGCTGTTACCCAGTGCTCATTTACCACGTGAGCGAGATCGCCCTGAGAAATGAGGGGTATGGCCATCCTCTTCAGTATCTTCTTGCTCAGGAATGGGAAAATGGCCCAATCAACACCCAGAGGACGTTCCCCAGGACTTACATTACTCTTTCCTTTTCCAAGGGAAGGGCCCCACCACTGGGAAACTGTATGAGAGCCACATTCTTGTGCACCTTGGGTAACTTGATTGCCATTACCGTTGCAGGTTTTTGAGGAGGACGGGGAGTGGTGGGGTGGGTTCATGAAACACTTCAACCAATTCCATACACTTCGCACAATCACGTGCCTTGAACCAACTGTTCTCATAAGCTGGGTAACCTTTCCAAGCCACGAAATATTGGATGGACCGGCAGGACTTATGGGATGCCAGGATGTTCTCCACCTCAGCCTCTTCTGCATCCTTGATGATGATTGGTTCAGGTTCTGTGGGAATGGTACCCTTGAAGGGTGACAGCTGGGAAACGTGGAAGATGGGATGCTGTTTCCAGTGGGCAGGAAGCTTCAACTGGAATGCACCATTACCCAAGGCCTCTTCCACCAGATGGGGGCCAGAACGCTTACTTGAGAATTTGTGAGAAGGCGCTTGAATACATAAATGGTGGGTGTCAAGCACAACATAGGAACCCACTGTAATATCATGACCTGGGAGCCGCTTATGATCTGTGAACCTCTTATAGTCATCAATAGCTTTGGTGAGGTGTTCCCACACCAAGGAATGAGTTGGCTTAATATGTTCAGCGTGATCTGCGGAAGCTTGGACCTCAGGCCATAAGTAAAGTCCAACTGAAAACGAAGGATTGTAACCCAATGTTGCTTCATAGGGCGAAAATCCTGTAGATGCGTGCGTTCCATTGTTATAGGCGAATTGAGCTAGGGGAAGGTCGTTAGTCCAAGTGTCTTGTGCGGCTACAGTATAACAACGCAGGTACTGTTCAAGAACTTGGTTGACTCGCTCGGTCTGTCCATTGGACTGGGGTTGGTATGCTGTAGAATGGCAGGGATATTTTTAGGATAGATAGAAGTTCACTCCAAAATTGCGCTGTGATTGTGAACCATGGTCGCTAATAATATCCTGGGGAGACCAAACATTGAGAACATGTGACGCACAAAAAGGTGGTCAGTCTCCTCTGACGTAATCACGGAATGGCAAGGAATAAAGAAGGAAAATTTTGTGAAATGATCCACCACCACCATCACCACTGTGAACCCATTAGAACAGGGGAGTTCAACGATAAAATCCATGGTCACTGACATCCATGGACCCTCCGCCTGCTGTAAGGGGTGTAAGAGACCGTTTCTACCAGAGCGGTCTGACTTAGCCTGAGCACAAGTAACACAGTCAGCAATCCAGGCTGAAACTTCTTTTGTCAAACCCACCCAAAAGTAGGTCCGTTTGATCAAAATGATGCATTTCTTAGTACCAGGATGACCAACCGTGGGGATCGTGATGTGTGTGGAATACCTCAGTTTGGAAGGAGGGGGAACCCAAACGCAAGGTCAAAAATATATAAGACCCTCCTTCAGTGAGTATAAGGAGTGTTCATGCTTCTGGTGAGATAACTGCTTGAGCAACTCCACGCCCTCAGGGCAGGCCATTTGACTGGCTAGGTCCTGAGCAACTAATGGAGTGTTGGGGGCCAGAGTGATGGAAGAAACAACAGGGGGAACAATCAACAGGATTTGGGTGGTGGGAATCACAGTGACAAGATCCACTTCCTCCGGATCTGCTCTCTGGAACGTTGGGTGGGGCTGCGGCTAAGAAAATCAGGGAGTACATTGAGTGCACCTTTTATGAATTTGTATTTGAATTTAAAACTTCACAGGTCCCAATAGGTTTGGGATTGCTGATGTGCCAATATTGGGGTTTACAAAATTACAAAAGGGCCTGGTGATCCATGCGGACCATTAATTCATCTTGAGCACCCTGTAACAGGTACCTCCAATGAGTTAGGGCCCATGCAACGGCCACCAACTCCTTGTCATAAATAGCCCAAGACTGTTCCATAGAGGTGAACTTTTTGGAAAAGTAGGCGACCAGGTGTTCCAAGCCATCGTGCTCCTGGAGCAACACTGCCACCACAGCTACTGCCAAAGCGTCACATGCAATGATATACGGCTTGGTGGGATCACGTGTTTCAAAATGGGAGGGGATATGAACACCTCTTTAATTGATATAAACGCCTGCTGGCATTCAGGCGTCCAGCAAAACGGAACATTTTTCCCTGTAAGGGGGCCGGAGCGGGGCAGCAAGCTGGGAAGGTGCTGGGGAGATCTTTTTCAAAAAAATGATGGTTCCTAAGAAACTCTGTAGTTGTTTCTGGGTAGTCAGGGTTGGCCATTCCCAAATAACATCCAATTTATTGGGAGGAATTGCGTAGCCATCTTTAAGGACGAGGTTCCCAAGAAAGGTAACCTCCTCCTTATAGAATTTACATTTGGAAGGTTTGATGAACAAACCTTTCTTATGCAAGGTGGCCACAACTGCTTCTAAGTCGATAGCATGCTGTTTGGGAGTCGGGGAGTGAACCAGAATGTCGTCAATATATGCTACTGCGCAGGTAAACTGGAGGTCACCCAGTACATTGTTGATCATGCAATGAATGTAGCGGGAGCGTTCTTCAGCCCAAAGGACATCACAAGTAATTTGAAAATGCCCTGCTTTGTCTGGATTGCTGTTAACCATTCTTGCCCTTTCATTAACTGAATCTGGTTAAATGCATTGACGAGATCCAGCTTAGAAAACACCCAAGATTTAGCAATTGCTTTGCTTATTGTCTGTTCTAAAGGCAGGGGTAGGGATTGGAACAGTGATTTTAAGTGCCCATAGTCCACACAGGGGGAGAGAATCATTGGCTTTTTTGGCGAAGATGATGGGGGATGTGACAAGCGAGGTCTCCTTAAACAACCGCTTTTTCTTATCATATCATACAACCAGGTGTTGAGCGTGGCCTCCTCCTCTGCTGTGTGGGGATACAACGGGCAGTTGATATTCACCAACTCCACCGTCATGCAAAAACCACAGTCAAATTTAGTGTGGGGAGGCAAACAATCCAACTTTTCAGAATCAATAATGCTTTGGGAGTGTTTTAAACTTTCTGGAAAATTGGAGGGTATGCCCATAGGGGATATGAGGGACGTGATAGAACTGCAACCTTGAGATTTCTTAAGAGTGTCAACTAGGGGTAATTCACCCTATAGTTGATCTTTAGCAAATGACAGCATGTTAGACTCCAGATGGATTTTGACATGTTGCTGGCACCACCATCCCACTCCTAAAATCACTGAAAACACCAAGTTTGGCGTAGCAGAAAAGCGATCACAGAAGCTGAACTGGTGTATTGAAAATGTGACTGGTTGACATACCAGGTATGAGGTTTGGGAGGCTGACGATGCAACCATCACTGAAGGGCCTGCATCCAAGGCAAGTTCCAATTGCTGGACCAGTTCCACACTCATGAAATTTCCCGCGGCTCCAGTGTCCACCAGGGCCTCAAAGTAGATGTGATGGGACCCAACACTAATCTTCATGGATAATAAGAAGTAAGCGGAATTCTCTTTATTGGTAGTTGTAGATGAATTAGTGATACCAAAGAGATGGTAGTGAGGTCAGGGGAAACCACTAGGCTTTGGTGGGGAGCCAGCACATTGTAAGTCGGGATGTCAGATTCTGCTGACATGGGAAGAATAGCCGCGGTGACTATGGGGTATGGGTTTGGAGTTTTGGGTGGGGCCAGACTAATGTGGCCAGAGATAATCTTCTTTATAACCTGGTTCAGTTGGAAAGAAGGGACCATTGCTGCGCTAATATACGCGAGAAAGGCAGAAATGGCTAAGAAGAATGGTTGATCAATTATGTCAGGCAAACAGCAAGTAAAAATTAGACTGGCCTCCCAGCCCAGATGCCAAAGCACCTGAACAGTAAACCAGAATGCCCAGGGCACTGATGCTGATATGATGAATATAGAACTAGAAAAAAGTTCCACCAATATCTGCCAGTGAGCCAGAATTTCATACAGGCACATAATAGAATACCAAAAGAACTCAGCCGTTAACCCTGAGGGGTACAAGAGCATTGGTGGATAAGGCGGCTTAATTTTTAACATATAAAAACTAAATTTTGGGGAAGATTTTAATGAAAAATTTAAGGAAGAAAAATTGACCAACAATTTTCTCAGTGCAATGCGACTGATTAAATAGTAGTTGATTTGGAGGGAAAACAAGCCAGGATCAGGTCCCGCAAGTTTGACCTAACTGGTGAATTATCTGGGAATGGGGAGATTAGTTCCCTGGGAACTGACATCAAAAAATTCAGCAGTGGGCTGAGTCGCTGTTAGTTTGACCTTGAACATCTGAACCAAGGCTCAGCTACGTTTCTGATGGTTGGTGCAACAGCATTTGGCCTGATGAGTGGCGGGAATCCCCCAAGGCCACTCCACATAGGAGAGGCCCATTTGGTTGGGAACGGGTTTGGGACGCCCAACTTACCCATACTCAGTTGCTGGGCTGTTTGTTCAGTTAGTGGTATTGCATCAGGTGCAACGCCCGATTTGCCAGCAGGAAGCTTCAAAACTCGGTGATGGTATCCAATGCTATTACCTGCCCATTGGGGGTGATGCCCAACAGATTTAGAAGGGGGAGGTTTTTCTGATTGTCATGTTAACTGAATCACAAACGTCGGGCATTCCTGCTGATAGATCAGTCTTCATACCTTTTTGACCATTTGAAATCCAAGCATCGGGCTGATTGCCACTTATATTAGTTACAATTGATTTCATTTCAGCAATCTTGGTGCAGATTTCATTGATTCCTCATAGCAGTTCTATCAAGGAGAGTGTGGGTACTGGAAGCAGGATCTGAATAGGAGGGCTTTTACCCAGCTCTCATCTACCATGTGAGCGAGATCGCCCTGAGTAACAAGGGGTACATCCATCCTCTTCAGTACCTTCTTGCTTGGGAACAGGAAAATGGCCTGATTGACACCCAGAGGACGTTCCCCGGGACTTACAGGGCCTCAAAACCGCGCTTTTCTAAACTATTTTCTAAATCAATATTTTATTTAAGCTGTCATAACGCACTGAGGAAATTGATGGTCCTTTATCTTATTTAAAATTCATCAAAATATTCCCACGCTCCAATTTGTTTTATTTAGTTTCAAATTTTTCTTTACTGAACCCACGCAACATCTTTAATGTGGCCTCATGGGCCTCATATCGAGTGGGAAATCCCAGTCATGTTAGTAACTTTGGTACCCACCATAGTTAATTGGGCCTATTGCATTAAGAATTTTGTGGAACTCTCCCCAATTTCAGAGGCATCCACCAGCAGGACCTTGGTATCCTGTGGACCCACCTATCCCCTCCAGGTGAGGATTCGCCTCCTCATCAATGTTGTACCCAATTCTCCTATGAGGAGCACCAAATTGCCCAATCTGACCTTCCAACTCCCTAAGCCCAGGCCCGTCGGGTCTAGAGCCGCACCATCCTGATTTCTCGCTGGGTTGCTTTTTAAGCTCGCAGCATGTTGGCATAAAATCATTACTTATTTCTCCGCATACTTTAACGTCATTCAAGTGGCAATGCCCCTGGCATTCTGGCTCACCTTTGGGTGTTTCTGCATCCTGACTGGTAGGACAGTCTAAACCTTATCTGCTGTCTCTCTGACAGAAATATAGAAGTTTGGGGGTGGTCAGTTGGACTGCTGACTGTTAAAGCCTCTGAGCCCACCTGAGACCTCCAGGGAAAACATTGACGCTTTCAGATAACCATGGATATTAATTGATTTCCTTAAAGCTCCCCTTTCCTCATAGGTTATCTGTTAATATATTGCTTGGTTGTGATTCCCCACCATAGCAATCCTGGTTTCATGAACTAATATTCCTGCCTTTGAGGTGGTGGTATAATGACTGGTGATCATATATTGTATTTCCTATGGTTGGGATTTAGGAAATATGCTATGAGATGGTTGCAATTATCTTCTTAAAATGAGGCCTAATCGTTGAGCCAATGCAAATTGAGAAATTGTAATGGACGGGGCACCCAAGGCCCAGCCCACCACCAGCTGTGAACAAAAACCCTCAGATAGGGGTCACTCCCATGAGGGAAAAGGAAATAGCTGTACCAACCCCCAAGACTCCTATCCAGGTGGGTGGCCTCACTGGGCACACTGGGCTGAGGTGCGGCGCACTGGCCTATGTCACCTTGGGGCCACTCTGGCAACTGCCATCCTGAAGGGATGGGCACAGGCTAAGGTACAGCGGACATTGATGTCATTCTGGCCTCTGGTCACCTGCACCACATCTTTTGACAAGCTCCCCCAGCCAACACTGGGCTGGAGTATTCCGCTCCACCCGGGCATTGCCACCCCAAAGGATCTTAAGATGTCCACCCCTTCCTCACTTCCTATTGCACCACCATCTGCACCAAAACAACCTGTTTGAGAAAAAAATACAATAATAAATTATATCAAATTATGACAGGTCTAGCAAACATCAGCCTTTATTGGGGTAAACTCAAGGTTTGGAATTAGAATTCTAAAGTGAGGTCCATCGGGGTAACCTCACTTTAAAATATTGCCTAAAAAGGCTAAATGCATTGTTGGTCATGAGGCATGTAAAAGCCTTTAGAATAATGGCGTCCCAGCAACTCGTTGGTAAATGGGGAAACCTCCAGATATGGACAACCACTCAAATATATCTAAATAATTATCCCACTTTTAACTTAATTAGGAAAACTGCATCAGAATAATGGAACTGCAACCAACAATATATGCAAATCTCATAATTCAACCTTACAAGATCTATGTATGATCAACAACCGTTACATCACCCCTTGAAACAAGAATCCTGGTGGATCAAAACCTGGATTGTCAAGGCAGGTGTGTGCAGGGACCAACGACCTTTTTGATAGAGGACCTTTTTATGAGGGCAGCATGGGAAAGTCAGATGGAAATCCAGAGCCCCCAGATCAAATCAACGGGTTCCCTGGAGGTCTCCTGATGGGCACAAGAGGCCATCAACCATCAGCAGTCTTGCCCGCCCCCCAAGCTCCACATAGCCTTCGTTGGAAGGCCCCACCAAACCAACAAAAAGGATTGATGGCCCATGGCAATGCTTGGGACATCGACCACAGCCCGCCAAGATAAAGTTGACTTTGGAATAATGTAACGGATGGGGCTCCCAAGGCCCAGCCCACCACCAGCTGTGAACAAAAACCCTCAGATGGGGGTCACCCCATGAGGGAAAGGGAATTAGCTGTACCAAACCCCCAAGACTCCTATCCAGGCGGGGTGGCCTCACTGAGCACACTGGTCTGAGGTGCGACGCACTGGCCTCTGTCACCTTGGGGCCACTCTGGCAACTGCCATCCTGAAGGGATGGGCACAGGATAAGGTACAGCGAGCATTGATGTCCTGCTGGCCTCTGGTCATCCGCACTGCAGCTTTTGACAAGCTCCCCCATCCAACACTGGGCTGGGGTATTTTGCTCCGCCAGGGCATCGCCACCCCAAAGGATCTCAAGACGTACACCCCCTTCCTCACTTCCTATTGCACCACCGTCTGCACCAAAACAACCTGTTTGAGAAAAAAAATCCAATATTAAATTATATCAAATTATGACAGGTCTAGCAAACACCAGCCTTTATTGGGGTAAACTCAAAGTTTAGAATAGAATTCCAAAGTGAGATCCATTGGGGAAAAACTCACTTTAAAATATTGCCTAAAAAGGCTAAATGCATTGTCAGTCATGAGGCATGTAAAAGCCTCTGGAAATAATGGCGTTTCAGCAACTCGTTGGTAAATGGGGAAACCTCCAAAAACGGACAACCACTGAAATATATATCTAAATAATTATCCCACTTTCAACCTGATTAGGAAAACTGCATTGGAATAACAAAATTGAAACCATCAGCATACCCAAATCACATAATTCCCAACCTTATGTGATCCATGTATGATCATTGACTGTTACAATAATCTTCAATATAAAATTATATTTTTCTAGAAGACAGATCAAATTTAAGCTCTTAAATCTGTCATGGTTGAATGATATCATTGTGGGTACTGACTGTCAAAATAAGGCTTAGCTGGATGAGACCAATAGTACAAGTTGGAAGGCATGCCTGACCTGAAACACACCTTGGACCAACGCTGGGTAATGGTAAGATATGCCAACTTGGTTCTAGGGTTCACGTGATGGTTGGGTGAGCGTTACATCCATGGTATTAAAATGCACCAATTGTATTAGAAATTTTGACAGGTCATTGCAGTTAACAAGAGAATGGAGATTTGAGTCCCTTTGGTCTATAATCTTGCTAAATTTGGGTAAAATCCAACTTCAGTCAATTGCCAAGTTCAAACCTACTTGAGCTATAGTATGACATGTGATGGAAAGTTGCATTTGTTGATTAGAATGGGCGCAGTGCCTCACTTGATGTGAAATGATTACTCTCCAATTATTTAAATATAAAGTTATGAGAACAACCTTCTTTGTGGTTGCCTTATCCATTTATGATAAAAATTTGGCTTTTCAAATTTTACTTAACCCATGTTACCAATTGTTACTCTCACAGGTTGACTTCTATTAGGATTTTCCTGGGGTTTATGAATTTACTATGTGGTGTTGCCACCATCCTATGTGGGATTAAGTTGAGGTCTTAGTTAGCCTGCTTGTGGAGAGTATGAGACACTCTCCTGACTTTAGACGTCCAACTCTTTCTTGATACTTGTGAGGATTTTTTTGTTTGGGATTTCTTCAAAGAAGTGATCTAGTGCATTAGCTGGTTGCCGTGATCACTAGTCTTCTCATCATGGCATTATCATTTTTTGGCAATAGCCCAGCTTGGCATTTCATTTTTTGCTGCCTATGTATGAGTTCCTGCCCTCAGTTCACGTTATTGGTTGTAGTGATTTATTTGAGGTCCTGCTATCTAGCCTAAAATTTCAAAAGAGTCTATTATTTTTAATAAAACTCGCCTTCATTCAGCCTCTTAGGTTGTGGTTGGGTTGCTTTGTGTTTCCATAGTGCTTTTGTTGAGGCAATAGAAGGTTTAAAACTCCTTCTGGAAGTGGGCCAACCCATGTTTCCTTCCTTCCAAACCTTTCGTGGGTTCTGTGCACCCAGTCAGTTTAACCAATTTTTGGGGGTATATATATAAAAATGTTAGTTGGGTACAGACCTCATTTGGTCCTCACATCGTCAAAACGTCATTTTCTAAAAGAAGCATAATGAGATGGCCAGTGGAAACTTGGGTATGGTGGACTCCACTTCCCTTCACTGATACTATGATTAGTTTCCTTCTGAGTGAATTATCCGCCCCAACTTGTTGGCTCATTGGTGCGTTTTCACACATGATTTTCAACAATTAATAGAAGGAGAAGCGCGGTTCTCTACTGCTAAATTAAATAAAATTTTGGGTTTATTTGAACACTTTTATATAAACTTTTAATAAACAAACTAAAAGTATTGTATGTTTTTATGGATTTTATTAGTCACTGTGGAGAGGTTAAGAAACGAACCCTCTTAATAAGTTGATACTTAACATTTTAAATATTAAGGCTTGAAGTTCAGATTGATTAGTAGAGTCCAAATTAGGGAATATAGGAATTTGACCTATTGGAGCTCTCAAATCTTGCCTCACTTTATCATAAGGGCTGATGGAGGGTAGAGAGTGGGAAGGCCAAGTCCATGAGGTAATGTTTTGATGTACTTAAGCCAATCACCATGTGAGAAAATATTTGCACCTTATAAGACCCCCTCCAATCCTATAAAAGGGGCTGGTATCTGCGGCGTGATTTGAAAAAGATTAGTTGTAAAATAAAGAGACCTCTGAAGGGCTCCCTTGATTCCGCCAATGATTCAGAGTATACTGGCTACCCAAACTCAGACTATTTAGCTAAGTATTATTGTTATTGATAAAAGTATTTCCCAAATCAAAGGGAATCACCACGAATTGGCCAGGGTCTTTTGGACTATTTTATTGTAATTTTTGTCCAAAATGCTCTTCTCACAATATCAGACTTGCAATTGTTTGACATTACCCCCTTTAAGAATGTTAGGGGGATAAAGGCGTAAAAACTGGCCATGGACCCAGTTGATGGTGACTCCAGAAGCAAGGGATTTGATGAAGTATTCATCCCCTTGCTTAATATGTGACTACAATGGTCCCTCCCAGATAATTCTGAGCTTCTCACTCCTAGGAGTGATCCAATTGTGGTAATACAGTACCAATTTGGATACTTGGAAGGATGGAAGAGGGGCCTGGCTCTCATTGGCAGCTTGACCTTCTTAAGTAACAGTCTTCGCCAAGTTAGTCATATCCTTGGACTGTTATTGGATAATGTGCTGGGCCAATTTTTATCATGGCTTGTTCAGGGCCTATCCTGTCAGTGAAGATATCTTTGGCCAATAAAGCTGGCATCACAGGTTCTCGCCCATATAACACATGGAAAGGAGACATTTTAAGAATATGATGGTAACTAATACAATAGACCATGAGCGCGCTGGGTAAGTAGAGTTCCCAGTGAGAGGGTCTAAACTGGTCATTTTCTGGAGTATAGAGACCAGGGTTTCATTAACTCTTTCTACGGCACTATTTGTGGATGGATTATAGGAGACTAGGAAGAGTTGTTGTGTCCCCATGGAGGTGGCAAGAAGCTTTACCACTCTGGAAGTGAAGTTTTTCCCATTGTCACAAAGGAGGACCTGGGGCAACCGTGCCACGTGAAGATATATTGATGCAAGAAAGTAGCCATGGCTTTTGCAGTCTGAGCGGGGAGAGCCACAGCTCCAACCCCTTTAGTGAAATGATCAATTTCAACCAAGATATATCGATTGCCCCAGTAGTCTGAGGGAGAGAACCTACCACATCCAAACTTATGGTGTGGAATGGTTGTTGGGGCGTCATAGGTTCGTACTGGTCATGGGTATTGAAGCTAGATTGTTTTTTGCAGGTCAGACAAGCATCCAGGTCTTCAACTATGGCCTCCATGATGCCCTCCCAGTAATACCTCTCTTTAACCCACTCATAGGTTTTCAGGCTCTGCCATGGCCCATGATAGTGTGAGACTCCATGATCAAAGGTACTCGCTAAGACGGTTGGAGATTGGGCAACCAGTTTACTCCTACTTTCTTGAATACCTTCCCACTTTCAACCTTGGCGTTGTGGGAGTGCCGTGCTAGCATCTTTTGTACTGGTTCATCTTTGTCAGCCCACGCCTCAGGAGCCATTAGGAGGTCATGCAACCTCTCTGCTTCGCTATTGTCAAGGTGTAGGACAGGCAGCCACGTCAACCAATCAACGTTCATATGGTTTGTCCCAGATTGATGCTCAACGGTCATATCATAATGCTGGAGCTTAAGAGCCCAGTGAGCCAACCGCCCAATGGGATTTTTCATATTTTGTAACCAATTTAAAGAGGCGTGGTCAGTAACCACTTTAAATGAAGTCCTATGTATAAAAGTGAAATAGTATTTGATATTAAACAAGACGGCAAGCCACTTCTTTTCAGTGACGCTGTAGTTGCGCTCAGCTTTTGAGAGAATCTTACTGAAATAAGACACAGGATGATTTACTCCATTTTCATCCAACTGAGCCAAGGTAGCTCCAACGGCATAATCGGAGGCCTATGTGAAAAACATAAAAGGCTTGTCATAGTCAGGGTGGCGGAATATTGGCCTTTTTTGAAATAGTGCCTTCAGGGTCTCAAATGCGGCCCTTTGTTCAGCAAACCAAAGGAAGGAGGTTTTTAGCTAAGAGACGTACGGGAGGTTCACTAAGCTGGGCGGACTGGGGGATGAAATGATGGTAATACCCCATCATGCCCAAAGATGCCTGGATGTCACAAAGGGTCTTGGGTGCCGACATCTTAGATATTGCTTCAACCTTATATTGTAGAGATTGAATCCCAGCTTTTATTATGGCGTGTCTGAGAAAATCAATCTTCCTTTGGTTAAAAGTACACTTAGAGGGCTTTAGTTTGATGTTAGATTCCAGCAAGCGTTGAAACACCTCATTTAGGTGCGTGAAATGCTCGTTGAACGTCTTGGAGAAAATGGTGATGTCATCGAGGTAGATGATCACAAAACTTAGCTTAAGGTCCTGGAGAATGTGATCCATAGACCGCTAAAAAGTAGCAGGCGCATTACACAACCCCTGAGGTAGCTGAGTGGGTTGAAACAAACCATCTCTGCAGATAAGGGCGCACTTCTCCTGATCCTGTGGAGAAAGGTCCATCTTCCAATACTCACTAGCCAAGTCCATGGCGGAAAAAAATTTAGACCCAGAGAGTTGGTCCAGTGAATCATCAATGCGGGAGATAGGGTAGCTTCCTTCTTGGTGAGGTTGTTCAGCTTATGGTATTCCATCACTACCCGATGACCTCCATTTTTCTTTTTTATCAAAAGGAGCAGGGATGACCAAGGGCTTTGGGAAGGCACCAACAACCCAGCGTCCAACAATTGTTTGAGCTCCGTCCACAGCTGTAGTTCCTCAACTTTGGATTTGTGGTAAGGTTTGGAGCAGATAGGGTGAGCATCACCAACGTCAATGGTATGAGTCCAATCCTTTATGTGCCCATAGTCAATGTCAGATTTAGAGAAAATGTCGCTGTAGGATTTGGGCAGGGTGTGGACTTTATCCAGCTCAGCTGGGGTTAGTTTATCAGAGATATTAACGGAAGGTAGGGTACATAAAGACTAGTCAGCGGGTAAGCCCATATCTGCCATAGACACAATACAGTGAATTTGCTTTATTTCCTCAAGGGGAATCAGCATGCCTCTTCTGATCTCCTGATAATTTTTACAACCATATCTTTCTTGGTGATTTTCCCTAACATAAGGTTGATAGGTCGCTGATAGGCAGGATCTAACACACCCGGTAAAACTCTGGGCTCCAAAGGTCTAACTCTGTCAATGCTTATTAGGTGCAGTAGGCAGTTTTGGGGGATTTGTATGGTAACCTTCTGTCAACTAACCTTTGTTCAACAGCCTTGATTACCACTTCTTTTGAAGCATAAAAAAGGGATAACCTATAGGTCGTCCACTGTTTGAGGCAACATTTTTGTATGTCGTCCTGCTGTGGTATAGTGTGAGGATAAAGAGTAAGAGGGATATTCAACTGTGCAAACATAATCCTTTTTATTAAGCTCTTCATTTGTTAAAATCAGGGGAACCTCATAGTTAATCAAAGAGAAATAACCCTGATTCATGTTGATAATCCCTTCATACTTGAGCATGAACTGGGTACCAATGAGTAGATCATAGTTATTGTTAGTTAGGGCCAACGCTGGAGCTGACAAGATGAGCTTTCCAAAACGATTGGGCAGAAAAGAGTACGCCTTAATGGCGCAGGTGTTGTTGGGGACTGCAGTACCAAATTCTTGAATCTAGTCGAGATTGGGGGCCAGTTTAATATTTTAATGAGCTTTGACGACACAACGTTTAATGGGGACCCAGTGTCAAGGATAGCCCTAACCTGAACTCCATTGATGACAACCTTCACTTTGGTTAAGGTTCTACCCAAATTGGTGAAAAGAGCGGACCTCCTATAAATGGAGAGTAGAGGCAAGTCGTTTAGCTGTCTCAGTGTATTTCTTCTTGATAGACTGCAGGATATGAACACACTGTTTTGGGCGGAGCAAGGTGGTGATGAGCTGGTCAGCATCGCTGACAGTGTTAATAATCTCAAGACCACTCAACACTTTCTGGAGATAATTTTGATGGGGGATTCTAGCCAAATCCACTCTCTTTGGGTTCAATCAATCAGTTACCTCCACTTCAACTGGAGCTCCTAACACATAATGTCCCATATCTTCACAACCCCCTTTAGATTTTTCATCAGAGGGGTTATCAATGCACATCAGGGAGTCCATTGGTGATAAGGTAAGTTTAGGGATTTCTTGTTTGCCAAAGAGCCTGGGGCCGCTCATTTACCCTATTAGCTTTTGGGGAAGGCTTTGGAGTTATCACGACTCAGTCTTCAACCTTCAAAGTAGGGGGTTTGTGCTGCCTCACGGAGACAGGTCCCAGACTAGAGTTAGCTGGATGAGATGCTGAGGGATAACGTTGCAGAGGTAAATGCTTTAATTTTACCAGCTTTGGGTCGATCAGTGATGTGTGCTTTTGTGAAATAGGTGGTTTAGCTTTTGTGACCTGGTCATTTAACCCATTGTTAGTGGGGTTGATTGGCACCCGAGGAAGGGGTTTAGGCGTAGGAGCAAGCTTGGGAACCACTTGGGAGGGACGCTATGGAGAAAAATGTGGGCGGGGCAAAGGGACGACTGCTTTTACCAACTGGGTTTTTTAAGCTGAAGGCGGAGGAAATCACTGCTCTGTCACAGCTATTATCATCTGACTATCTTTATGGGTAGAAGAAGCATTTTGTGATGGCAACTCTGCATGAGCAGGTTTCCAGAGGGAAACAGCCATAGTAGAGGCTAAATTTGGTTGACGTAGATGCTTTCTTCAGAGATCCTTGCGTAGGGTCAAGTTTATAGATATCAGCCACAGCTAGCAAGGTTTTCTTGATATTTTGTACATTTTTGAAAGAGCACTTTACAGAAGAGAGATGCATCGCCAAGGAGGGATGAGACGCCAAGCCAGACAAGGTAGCCGCAATAGCATCGTTTAAGGGTAGCATTTTTGCAAGAAGTAAAGGCTGAGCTTTTTTGTAAAAGCGTTCAGCTAAAGAGGCAATTGATTCTCCATGTTCCAGGCTAAGGCACATTAAGGACTGTTTTTGTCTTTGCAAGCTCTGCGCTGATTCAAACTCCTAAATGAGTGCTTTCTTTACCTCAGCCCAAGTTTTAAGGTTGTCCATATAAGGGACCATCATCTCTTGGGCGGAGCAGCTAAAGCAGGGGAGGATGTACTTTACTTTTTGGGTATCGCTAGTCCCTTCCATAATCGTCTCATACACAAAAAAGAATGAGGCAATGCTACCCTCTCATGGGGTAAATTTGTCTCTGAACGGGGATTTTGTAATAACTGGAGCAGCCTCATGAGAAGCTTGGCATGAGCGTTGTTCAAGTGATTCAATTTGAGACAGGGCGCAGGCTAGCTGCTGGGCTAAAGCATCCAGCTGAGGGTCAGAGGCAGAGGGGAGGTTGCGAGGGTTAATGACCCCAACCCCTCCATTTTTTATAATAGTTTTGTGGTGTAATACCCCTTTAGTAAGCACCACTTGTTGGAAATCAAGTTTTTTGTTGGCTCGCTGGTGTGTTTTCACATCTGAATTTAAACAATTAGTAGCAGGAGAAGCGCGTGCCAGCTCTTATCACTTTCGCTGAGCATCAACTTGCTCAATACATTGAGGCGATGGACACCGCCAGCCTCATTAATCAAGAAAACCCACAACTATACTTCCTTATGCTCCATGTCACTGATGCTCCCATCCCAATGCTGTCCACCATGGTCCGCCAGCTAAAGCGGGCACCAGACAAAAGTTTCCCCAAAGCTTCCTCCCTTTTGATATGGCTTTCTAATATGTTAGCTGAAGTGCCATATTAGGAATTTTTTATTTCTAATAATCCCTTTGTTTGGAGCATTTGCAAATAAAGATGCATGGTGGCTCCCCTTTTTGGGTTAAGCACTAGTGCTAAAAATAGAAGGAGAAGCGCAGTTCTCTACTGCAAGATAAATAAGATTTTGGGGGGTTACTTGACCACTTAAATAAACTTTTAATAATAAACAAACTAAAAGAATTATATGTTTTTATGGATTTTATTAGTCACTGTGGGTGTTAAAAAATGAACCCTCTTAATAACTTGATACTTAGTATTTAAAATATCGAGGCTTAAGGTTTGGATTGCTTAGTAGAGTCCAAATTAGGGAATATGGTGATTTAACCTATCTGAGCTCTTGGATCTCACCTCGCTTTATTGGAAGGGCTGGTGGAGGGTTGAGAGTGGGCAGGACAAGCCTGTGAGATAATGTTTTGATGTACTTGAGCTAATCATCACGTGAGAAAATATTTGCACCTTTTGAGACCCCCTCCAACCCTATAAAAGGGCCAGTCTCCATGGTGTGGCTTTAACTAGATTAGTTGTAAGACGGGGAGGGACCTCTTAAGAGCTTCCTTGATTCCGCCAATAATTTGTATTATCCCAGTTACCCAAATTTTAGCTATCTGGCTGATTATTATTATTATTGGTAAAAGTATTTCCCCAATTAAAGGGTTCCACCACGAATATGCCAGGGTCTTTTGGCCAATTTATCATTAAATTCATCCAAAACGCTCTTCTCACAATATTAAACTTGCAATTGTATAACACAACTGAAGGGGGGTTCATTAGTTTATCCACAAATGTTTCACCAGTGAGGCTCCTATAAATACCAGCCTTGGGAACATGAATTCCCTTTTGCAAATGGAGGCTTCTTTTGCTTCCAAACCTTTTTAGGAGCATTAGAGGTCAGTGGGGTTTTACGCCCTATTTATTTATTAAATGTTTCAAAAAAAATTTGCTGTGAAGATTTCACCAGCTGCAATACCCATAAATACCATCCTGGGAAACATTAATTTTTTTTGAGATCTGGGGAGCTTCTCAAAGTTCAATCAACAAGCTTGAGCCAATTTCAGTTTGCTAGGGGTTCAAATCCCCGCTATTATTTAATTGTTCCAGAAGTTTTGCCAGTGGTGTTTCAACCTCAACCGCCTTATAAATACCGCCCTCAGAAGGCTAAAGTTTCTTTTGAAAATGGCATCACTTCTTTATGCCACGCCTTTGCTCATGGGCTCAATCAAGGGTCAGCAAGGGTCTAGCCCAAAAGGTTGCTTATATTTCTATCTGGCACAATTCCCGTTCAAGATCTCCATTACATGTAACGCTTCTAAATCCCTAATGGGACGGGGTCAGGCCATCTTAGTAATGAATAATGATCCACAAATAGCTGTCAAATTGGGTTTGATTCTAGGGCATCTCAAAAAAGCCAATTTAATGGAAACTGCATATATACAAATGAGCATTTGGAAGCTCTTGCAGGTCTAGCCATGAAACAATTTATGTTTTAACATCACCCCTGAAAATCCTTGGCTCACCCCCACCTTGATTTACTAAACTCAGGAAGATGGGAAAGAGTTAAATCTTCAATATTCTGGTCATTATGTTGCTTCAGATGGTACTGTGGAATATTTACTTTCAGTGGTGATATGAAAAATACAAATCGACATTATTTGATGGAAACCCCATCCTGGTGGTGTGATTATGCCAGATAATAACCTAACTAATAAATTGTCAGCTCTATCAGTTATGGATAAAGATTATTCTGTTTATTTTTTTACTTTCTGCTATTTTTTCTTCCCCATCAGGGAAGTCTAGGACAACAAATTTAGTGGATACTGGGGCCTCATAGAAATTAATTGATTTGGATCTAACTGACTGCTTTGGGTTAAGCTACCTACCTGGAGATATGGTTAGGTTAGGTGCCTTCCGGGGCATTCCCACCTTGAAGGTTGAGGGGCTGGTTGATTATCAAGTTGGTATGTTCCACTTGGATGACCATTTCTTGGAAGTTAAGAACCTTCTGTATAATTAATTATCTTGGGAGTAGGTTGGCGGCGAAAGTCTGATGTCAAACCCAGTTTGAAGGCTAATCCTTAACCTTGTCCTTGGGAGCTAGTCATGAATTGATAATTCATATGTCAGATGGTAGCCCTTTGAGCAACTTGCTGCAGTGGCCCAATGTTCATGAGCTTAGATTGCGCCTCTGCTGAAGCCCACTCCTGAAGCACCCTTACCACACTGTTTGGAGGGGTTGTAATCTTCATTTGATGCGGCTTCAGAAAATGCCTTACCTGATTACTTGGAGTTTGATTGTGATTTTAATCTCACAGTTGACCTAGTTTGCATATTATAACTGATTTGTCCTTTGACTCTATGGGAAGAGGCGGCATAAGATGTTAGGGTACAGAGCAACTTTCTAAGTGAGCCATCTTCCAGCGTACCTCACCAATATGCTCACTGATACTCCTTGTGAAAAATTAAGATGGTACATTACGCCCTTTCATAGATTATGGTACTTGAATAATGTGACCATACCCAATCTGCATCTCGTTCCTCTGGATGCACAAATTTCCCTCTATGTGGAGAAGGACTAAGTCTTCTCCAAGATGGATTGCTTAAACTCTTTTAACCAGATTCTCATCAAAAAGGAGCAGTGATGTCTGACTGAATTCTGTACCAGGAAGGGGATTTTCCAATTTTGGGTTGTGCTTTTTGGGTTTAAGAATGCGTATGAAATTTTCTAACGTCATATTGATGCAACCTTGGATGAGTTGTTAGGGATGTGCGCTGTGGCTTACATGGATGACATTTTTGGTGATTCCCCAATCAAGCATCCCATGAGATTTACCTTTAGCAGGTGGTGGAGCATTTGAGAGCAGCGAATTTGATGCTATAGATTAGCAAGTGTGAGTTTTTTAAGTCCCAAGTCACCTTTTTTAGCAATATTGTATTTAATAAAGGACACATGATCACTTCAGACAAGAAGAAGGTTATTTGGGATTGCCCCGCACCAATCTTGGTCAAAGACTTGAGGATCTTTTGGGGACTTGCACCTTTCTTAAGGGGTTCACGCCAAATCTTTCAAAGGTAGCGGCACCCTTGCTTAAAGCCAGTGAGGTAAAACTCTCCAGTGGTCTTCTACACTGGAAGATGCTTTTCAAGATGTGAAATGCACATAGATCTTCATGTCTGTTCTTCACCACGTAGATCACAGTATGGAGTCTATAGTGGCTAGTGATGCCTCCAACTTCTCTATTGCTGCAGCTCTGTAACAAGTGGGCGATGATGGAGTTAGATATCTTGCAGTATATTTTACATAAGATGTCCTTGCCTGAGTTAAATTATGATGTTTATGACAAAGAATTATTAGCGGTATTGGAGGCATTAACCTACTGGCGTCATCATTTACATGGTTCTTCCCATACATTATGCGTTTGTATAGAACACTGTGCTCTATTATACTACCACGATCCTCGTGTCATGACCCCATGGCAAACCCAATGGCATGATACCCTCACTCAATTTGTGTTTTCTTATGAGTTTACAAAGGGCAAGGATAGTGGTTTTGCTGAAGGTTTAAGTCAAAAACTTGCATTTGCACCTGATCTCAAGGAGATGGAGTTGCACAACTCCCACTTGTGATTCCCTCTGGTAAGATTTTATCTAAGCAACCACCCACCACAGTATGCATGCCATCTCCTTCTTCGCTGGAGAACCTGGGGGAATATGGTATGTTCTGGAAGGTTATCCTTTCTCAGTCCGTATCATCAGAATATGATATGGTTCTCACCAAATGCAAGTTAAATCGGGAGGATATTACCAAGAGGTACCATGTAAAGGAGGAGTTGATATGGTTCCAGGGGCGCTTATGGGTTCCCGCCAGCCCACTCCATATGGAGTAATTAAGGAGCACCATGCTGGAATCATTGTAAGAAATCCTGGGAAGCTAACCTTTGGAGATTATCTGCTGTATCTATAACTGGAAGGGTTTGGTCACACAGGTTTATGGTATTACAAGGAGTGCCTGGTCTGCAATATGATAAAGCCAAATTTTCAGCCTCTCATGGGGTCGTTGTTATCAGTGCAGAAGGCAGCAGGACCATAGACTTCACTCTCATTCAACTTTTATTGTGGAGCTACCCTTATCAAAGGGGTATGACGCTATAATGGCAGTGGTGGGCCAGTTTACTTAATTCAGCAATATCATTCCATGTAACATCATGGTAACAGCGGCGAAGATGGCCAAGATATTTGTTTCCCACATGTTTCCTCTACGGGGTGCCTCAGGAGATTATTAGTGACTGTGGACTCCAGTTTACATTAGTGTTTTGGAAAGAATTGTAAAAAATTTTCAGATCTGCCAATGCCGTTCTATTGCCTACCAGCCTCAATAAGATGGTCAGACAGAGTTAGTGGACCAGTGTCTTGAGCAGTTCCTGCAGTTTTACACTGCAACAGAACATTCTGATTGGGCTTCTCATCTTCACCTGGCCCAATTTGGCTATAACAACACACATCTTGATTCTATTGGGTGTTCTCCATTCTTTGCCAATTATGGCTTCACCCCTGTTTTTAACATGGAACCCAGTTGTGGGTTAAAAGGTGGAGGCTGTTAGGGACTTTGGCAAATCTGTCAAGAAGGTACATAAAGAGATCAACGCTAATTTGGATGCCACTATGCAGACGTATAAGGAGAACACTTATGGTAAGAGATCGGTGGATCAGCATACAAGGAGGGAGATTTAGTGATTCTTGATGCCTAAAATATTCCAATCAAGCAGCCATGCAAATACTGGGACCAAAGAGGATAGGACCTTATCACATTATCAAGAAGGTGGGTCATGTCTTGTACCAGTTGGATCTTCCCCCATCATTTCAGATCTTTGATGTGTTTCATAAATCAAGCAGACTTTGGTTAAAAGGTCCCTGTAAGTCCAGGGGAAAACCCCTGCGCCTCAACTGTGAAGTGTTCCCTTTCTGCATGAAAAAAGGCTTGAAGAAGGCGGCCATCCCCCTTATCACCCAGTTCAATATCATTCATGTGGTGAACGATTGGCGGGTGATGGCCGTCCCTTTGAAGGCTCCTTTTTCTCCTCCCTACTTAACAACAAGAGAGCTTATTTTGCAGATTATGGGGTGTGCACGGAGGTGGTGGTGGTGAGAGGACGCCATGCAAAGGGCAATGGCAATAATGTAGCCCTAGCGCCGATGTCAGGGTCTGCCAAAGTGGAGAATAAACCTAATCAATTGGGGGTCTAATCCAGAAATAATTTTGGGGTTCTCCAATAAGGCGAAAAATCTGGATAAATTGAGGAGTCTGACTCCGGTGAGATCGAATGTGATAAATCCACCAATACCCAGTAGGACAGGGCCACATGGCCTGGTCAAGGGTGCTACCAGTCACCCACCAAACGAAGCATCATTGAGCCAACTGAAATCATAATGGGAGGGAAAATTTAGTGGAGAAATTTGAGTGAGAGCCGGATGGCCAGTGTGAGGTCAATTTGGCGTTGAGTTGGTTGCAGAATCTCACTCTGCCAAAAACCAGTTGGGTTCACAAATTTTTTTTATGTATTCTCACTTATTCCACAAGCCCTAGGCCTTAAAACAACATCCCCTCACTGGCATGGTTGTCAGTCAGATCTTTACTTTTTGTCTTTTAATAAATAACCCATTTCCAACCAATCATTTACTTTTATTAAGTTTTCCCAGCGTTGCCACCTAAACAACCCCAAACCGTGTTTCTTGGGCTGCATCATGATTGGGCCCTAGTGGCTATTCTCATAACGCTTCTCACACCTTCGTCATATGGTGTATGACATGCGTGACTTATTTGTGGATATTCTTGTTTTTTGAAGCTTTCTGGCGACAAGATGCTCCAATTATGTTAAAGATCTTATCTATCCGTTGGGAGAGTTTTCATGACCTTGCCACCCAATCAATCACCAGTGGTCCTGTGGCTAATCCTGACCCACAGTTGTTTCCAAAGAGTCCCCCATACCCAAATCTTCTGGCCCCTCAGGGGCCGTTGTCTAGTTGCTTGTCAGGTTGATAATTACAGCAGCCGCCAGCTGTCATTCTCTGTTTGCCTCCCTCCCACCTTAACACCAAGTCACTCAGATGGCAATGCCCGTGGGATTCTGGTTTGTCTTCTGGGTGTTCATGCACCCTGACTTGCAGGCCAGTCTCAAATTTTTTGTTTCTGGATCTGTGACATAATGACTGACCCATGGTGTCTACAATTTCCGCTCTTCTGTTTAATTTGGGTGAAGCAGTGGTTTCTATTTACCAGATGAACTTGTTTTCAGTGCTTTTCCTCAAGTTGCTCATTTTGTTTGGTTGATTGTAGCGTTTATGCATTGCTGCTGGGTGGCAGTGGTGGATTTCTCACCAACTGTGTTGTCCCAGAGATTCCATCCTCCATTGCGGCCCACCCTTGTAGGTGTGCTCACCAACTCCATCCATGGAGATTGCTAATCAGGTGCTCAACGCCTTTGTGAGCTGCATATGTGATTTTTGATCTCCCCTGTGAGTTCCACTACCATGACGAACGCTCAATGGAATGTGGCCTTGTTGGATGCAGTTGAAAGTGATTCCCGCCGTTGGGTACAGTGTATCCTGTGATCAGCCACCC
The DNA here is from genome assembly GCA_022478985.1 of Massospora cicadina. NCBI lineage: Eukaryota > Fungi > Entomophthoromycota > Entomophthoromycetes > Entomophthorales > Entomophthoraceae > Massospora > Massospora cicadina. The sequence continues at coordinate 143,842 of JAKSZP010010632.1, read as the reverse complement.
AGTCTGGAGTTTTAACTCCTCTGATCTCACTGGAATCATTGGTTTTATAGGCGCCAGTGGTCAGATCGGCTCATTTTCATTATTTTTCTTCTCTGGAATGGGAGCGTCCAACCTGATTTCATTTGTAGAAGCTTTATGTGAACAAGCCCCTGCACTTGGACTCCCACTGGACGTCGCTATGGCAACATTAATGCTGCCTTGGATCCATCGTCCGCTTATAATGCCATTTGGGCCACACCATTAAAGACGGTGGACCAAATGGGCATGATGGCGAATCCATTGGTGCCACATTCCGCCAGATGACCCATGGGGTGGGCTCCTGTAACCCTGTCAGTATATTATGTGGGGTTCTGCCTGAGTCCTAGTCCTACCCAAACTCATGAAGTTCATGTAATGGGGTTTGTTGAAGGTTTAATGCTTTCTGACCCTGATGGCAGGTCCAAGCCCACTTTGGCTCCCATGGGCTAGTCTGTCATGGCTTAATGACATAATTGAGGGGACCAACTGTAAGGATAAGGCTGGACGTCAGGAGGCCAAAATGGTCATGTTGAGGACCACTATGACTTAAAACATACCTTAGGCCAATGCTGGGTTCAGGCGAGATATGCCCAGGTTAGTCTTGGGGATGTGCGTAGTGCTCAGTCCTGTGTTACAGCAAGGGCGTTAAAACGCACCAGCTACATTATAATGATGATGGTTCAATTTGGCTGCTTGGAGAACGAGGTTTTGAAACCTGGTCGATTTTTAATATTATTAAATTGGGACGAGTCCATTTACAAAGTAATAACTCAAGTTTGGTCAATCACAAGCTATAATACCCTGGCTGATGGTGGGGCGCGCCTATTGGTTCTCTTAAGCGTAGCACCACTTCCACTAATTGATGACTTGCCTCCTATTGTTTAAATATGTTTCATGATACCAACTTTTCTCGTTAATCAACTTCCCAATAAAATTCCCCATTAGTTTTTACATTTTTTTGTATGGTTCCTTGGGCAAACCTGTGAGTGGATCTCCTTGTGGAGGTTTCTAACAACGCTGGTCACTTTATTTTAAATAAATTATCTATTGTATCTGGTGAACCTCTGGGCCGCCCTGGTCCCCTATAGATCTAGGCATTCAAGCACCATGGTACAGATATCCACTTTGTTATGGACTCCCTCTGGGGTCCAACCAAGTTTTGTTTTTTTATGTGCTACCTACTACTATATACCGCGTTATACACCCTTGCCATGGGTCCCTTTTGCTCTGGCACCTTCCACTGTGTCCTGTTTCCAATCTTTCTAATGACTAGTTCCCTGGTGGTGTGGCTGTGCATCCCGCATCGCCTCTCTGAGAACAAGAGAGTTACAGACACTCTCTTGACTGAGGCGCCTCCTGCAACTGAGAAGATAGATTTCAATCCATTGGTCCTCAGCTGAAAGATGCCCAGCGCAAGGAAATCAAAAGCAGTCCCCAGTCTGGGTACAAACCCCTTGACCAAACCAGTCTCCCCGCCTGACTCTATGATTATTGCCACCCATCTTACAGAATCATGGGTCCTTTCCAATAAACAAAATTTGCTTATTTTACCATTGTAAATCTGGATGGGTGTGCACTAAGTGTCATTTGAGGCCTTGGTTGACATGAGAGAAGCGGGAAACTTCATGAGTTTGAAGCTGGCGCAGAAGCTTGAGTTGAACTTGGATTTAGTGGCGTCAGTGTTGGGCGCGTCATCTGCTTTAATGTCATCCTTTAATGTGCGGTGGCCAGTAGCCTTCTTGGTGCATCATTACAGTTTCCGTGATTGATTTGCGGTGGTGCCCAATATGCTATTCCTTTTCATTCTGAGGGTGGGATTGAGGCAGCATCTGAAGGTTAATATCCATTTAGACTTAACGCTGCCATTCACAAATACCCAGATGGAAGGCGAGTTTCTCCTTATTGACACTCTTACTAATTAATGAGGCGGAGCTCCATCATGACGCTCGCTTCTTCATGAGCCTCCTGCCAGATTTTCCTCCAGCGTTGGCGGCATAAAAGTATATATTTGATTTGAAAAAAGTTATTATCTACTGCCACACATTAATACAACTTAGCATTCTGATTGACAGTAGCCATGATTAATGATAACTGTCTTCTGTATCCTTACATGACAGGAGAGGACAAGGCTTTGGAAGTATGGTTGAATGATATGCTCAAGAAGGGGTTGGTATTTAAGCAAACGTCCTTTATTGCCTCGTCTGTTGTTTTCTCTCAGAAGGCTGATGAGACGCTGCAGCCCTTCGTTGACTATGGTCATTTATATAATAACACAGTGAGCGACCCCTATCCCCTCTCCCTCAAGCTGACAATCAACCAGGTGATTGCAAAATCCTTGGTGTTTTCTAAGCTTGACCTTGTAAATGCCAACCAAATCTGGGTGACTGAGAACTAGAAATGGCTTATCGCTATTTGGACTCAGAGAGGCTTATTTCAGTTCCAGGTGATGCCGTTTGGCCTGAAGAACGCTCTGTCACATACCAGTGGATTATCATTAATGTGCTGGGGGGCCTTAGGTTCACCTGCGCGGTGGCATATATCAATGATATCCTTGTCCAATCCCCCACTCCCAAGTAACAAAAGAAAGACCTGGAGGCGGTGCTGGCCACTCTACACAAGGCGGGACTTTATGTCAAGCATCTAAGTGAAGTTTTGCTAAAAGAAATTACCTTTCTGGGGTATCTATTTTGAAAGATGGTTATGCCATACCTACCCAGAAATCTTGAGGCCATCCTTGAATGGCCTACCCCATAACCCAGAAGTAGTTTGAAGTTTCTTAACATTATCTTCCTGAAAAACTTTCCCCTGCCCTTTTTCAGCTTGCCGCACCACTGCATACCCTGATGAGTAAAATGTGCCGTTCTGCTGGATGGAGGAGTGTCAGCAGGCATTTGAGGCTAGTAAGTGGGTGTTTCTGTCTCCCCCAGTTCTTAAGCACAATGAACTCACCAAGCATATATTGTAGCATGTGACGCCTCATCCGCTGTGTTGTGGGCATTTCTGTTACAGGAGCATGATGGGCTTAAATACCTGGTTGCTTAATTTTCCCACGACTTTGCCTCTTCTGAACAGGTCTGGGCCATCTATGATAAGGAGTTGGCGGCCATGGCGTGGGCTCTGACCCACTGACAGTACCTTCTGAAAGGCTCTCATAATGAGATATCAGTGCAGACAGATCAACAAGACCCTTTGTACTTTCATAAGCCTCATAAGCTAGCTCACCATCAAGCTAATATGTATAGTGACCTTTGTAGCCTCAATATTAAGTACAAACTTATGAAGTGAACATTGAATTTGCCTCCCTACTTTCTGAGTCACAACCTGCGCTGTGTCCAGCAGAGTCAGAAAAGAAAGAACTACTTACAGTTATTCCGCTGGCCCAAACCTTAGCTATTGCTCCTCCTGCGATTTCTGTGGTGAATTTGGGTTCAGATGAGCCCCTGGTTTCAAGAGTCTTAGCAGCCCAGACGAAATGTGTGGAAAGTCTTGAGTTATTGGATCAGTTGGCTCTTTCAATGCACAAGTGGCCCCTTATTTCTTGGTGGAGGAGCACATTCATTTTAGGTAACGCCTGTGGGTGCCGCCCCTCCTCCATGACAAAGTTATCTGGATTCACCACAACTTCCCTGCAGTGTGTGGCACCCAGGCAACAAAAAATGTCTTTATATAGTTAAGTGGATGTACAACTGCCCAGGCCTTTTCCAAGAATATTCCAGCATGGATCACATATTGCATGATGCGCACTTGGGCCAAGTCAGACTGGTCAGGTAAAAACAGCTTCCTTCATTCCTTGCAGCAGGCAGAGGGCCCGTGGACTTTGATGTCCATCAACTTCATTGTCAAGCTTCTCAGCTCCAATGGGTTTACTACCATGTTGGTGGTAGTAAATCACTTCACCAAATTCGCCCTTTTCATTAGCTGCTCTTATGCCATTACCTTCAAAAGATGACACAGCTCTTCATGCTCCATGTGTTCTTGATGTTTGGGTTGCCACAAGAGATCATCAGAGAACGTGGGCCCCAGTTTATGGCGCAATTTTGAATTGAACTCCTAGCAATACTGAATTTACAGCGTGTTGTTCAACAGTGTACTATCCCCAGACAGATGGTCAAATGGAGCGGTAAATTAAATCCTTGAGCAGTACCTCCAGTGTTACGCTGCAGCTGCTCAGGACACCTGGGCGGATGATCTTACACTTGCTTAGCTTGCATATAACAATGAAAGGCATGTGTCAACAGGGTTCTAGCCCTATGAGGCAACTCTGGGGTGCAACCCCTCGTTCTCAGTGGGGCCATGTCTTCATCCAGTGGTACCAGCTATTAATAACCACACTCAACATATTTGTAGCACCCAGTCTCCGGTTTGGGAACACCTAACCAAGGCTATCAGCGATTACAAGTGATTTTGTGGACTGTAAACGTTTCGCAGCGCATAATATCATGGTAAGTTCGCATGTCAAGCTGGATATGCGCCACTTGAAGATGCAGGTGCCTTCCTACAAAAAATGTGATCAAACGATATGGGGCCCATCTGGTGGAGGAGGACCTAGGCAATGAAGCGTTTAACCTGAAGCTTCCCAGCCCTGTAATGATCAAAATATCTCAATTGTTGCATTTTGACTTGGGTTTGGGTTTTCCAAATCCCAAGTTGAATCATATAAAAGTTTTTAGTTGGGTTGGGTTTCAATGTTGGGTTGTGCCTCACCTGGGCCATTCTTTAGGCTCGTAAGAGCATAATTGATGGTTCAGTTGAGGCCCCCAAAAAACCAACTTTAAAAGATTGCACCATAAGTTTTGAAACTCACTTCAGAATTGTTTCATTTAAGTTTACCCTCCCTTTAGAGAAAGTTTATATCCGCTCCCTAAACAAGCTCTACTTGGTGGTTCCTTTTATTCAAGAATAAAATGAAAGTTGTTTCAGGTTTTGCTGGCCACCTCGCTTACCTGTTCACCTTTTGAAAATTCTTTTGTGAGAGTTTTTGAGTAGTTAGGTTGGACCAACTACTATTCAATCTTGCAACTAACTCCAAGTTGGTATATTTTGGCGTTATCAGTTAGTGCCAAAGCTATTTGCAACTATGGCACTCAGAAACTAAAGTTAAACGTTTGTTACAGGATCATTAAAAGCAACCCCCTGTGTTCCATGCATTGCAGTTGTCCTTGTTTAAAGGGCGATTCTGTTAAAACCCAAGCCAATTGTGGTTAAGGGTCAGGAGGCTGAGGTTGAAGCCATCTTGGCTTCCTGTCAAGTGCATCTGGTTCAATATCTGGTGGCTTGGAAAGGTTTCCTGTCCTACAAAAAAAGTTGGGTCAGTGCTTGGGACTGCACCAATTGTTTTGGGATAGTAGAAGACTTCCGCGCCTCCCACCTTGATGCTCCCTGGCCCCCCAGAAGATTGCTACGCTGATGGCAATTAAGCTCCTGAGAACCCACAAAAATTTCGTCCATGCCAAGTGTTGATGATACAACTAGGACGACCAAAAGTACTCTAGATTGAGATTTGATATCTTGGTCTAATAAGATGAAGAAATCTAAAACTAATATCCAATTCTTAATTTGACCAAAGAAAGACTCTTCAGAGCTATTGACCTCCTACAATAGGTATTCTAATCAACCTAAAGAAACTCAGTAATTTGAGAAGGCCAAGCAATTCAAAATGGCTAATCAATTTGATGGGGTTAGGCCTCATTAAGAAGGTCAATCGCATCTAACTAGAACTCTATTAGATATGATCATCACAAATATTATAATATTAATGATAATCAACATTATCGGTCCTCTGGTAGAAAAGAGCTTGCCTCAGGTGGATCAAGGAAATCCTCGCAAAGAACCACTAAATTTTCCCTATAAATATCTCTAGTTTTTAATTAATAAAGTACCTCAATTCTCATCTCATGTAGTTTAATTTTGGTCTATTTTCATATATGATTCTGTTTTACAATTGGATTCAACTATAGCAATGGAACTAATAATTTTGTTGCAATTGTGTCAATCTCCACTAGAGCCATGGAACTAATAATTTCGTAGCCTTAGTCGCGCCTGCTTATAATAATTTCTCACGAAATTCCAATACTGGTGCTCCCCTGCCAGGTCTGCTTCCGAGGCTACCTGGTGAAAACATACTTTCACAATGATGAATTCATCTAGTAAAGCGAGTCCCTCTTCTGAGGAATCTATGAGTATCTCCCAATAGGTACACTCAAACTGGCAAGATTTGCCTTCAGCTAATATCAGCCATATTCAATTTCAAGCTTCTATGGACTTGGCCATTGAGGGCCCTGACCTAACTAGTTATCAGATTCAAGCCGCTAATGTAGAGGAAACAGTCAAAGGCTTGATAAGAGGGGCTGTCCAGCCTGGTGCTCGTCCTAATCGCGACCAAGCATCCAAAGTTGTTGACAATATGATGAGTTCATACAACCAAGCGAAGTTACAGTCTACCAAAGTTAGTGTGGCTAGAACTGAACAGTACCTCTGGCATTACGTACATCCCGCTATATACCACATACTCCAGATCTTGGGGTTGCATCACCTCGAGATTCAGCGCCAGTTGACTCTGGTGCAACAATTTCACTCTCAACTATCCTCGTTTTATGAGACAGCATCTAACTTTGGATGGGATAATCGGGAAGAAATTCTCAATAATAGAAGAGAGATCAACGAACTTTACAACCATTTGGTGAGAATTGACAACGGCGTTGTGGCCTACATTGGCCAAGAAATCTTACAACAGGTTAGTGATGCTGCTACCCCCATCCAAAACTGAATCTCTACCCTTGAAGCTGAGATCATGAGACATCTGGGAATATTGCAAGCTCAAATCGATGACCGCTTCAAAAAACTTGACGTGCTCCTCCAACAACTGATCTGAGTTGTGGATACAATCAGAGAAGGCGGATCTAGACCTGCTGGTCCTCATGGACCTCTAGGCCCACCTAGTTCTCCGTCAGTAACTCTGGGACCACCTGTGGAATGTGGTCCTCCTGGTCCAATGGGTCAACAAGGTCCTCCAGGTCCTTCAGGAAGGGATGGGTCGCAAGGACCCCCTGGGACCTCCTGGTCCCCCTGGCTCCTTGCTTCCAACGTCCGATTCTGAACCTTCAATGCTCTTGGTATCTCGAGTACAGGCATTAGAAACCCAAATCTGAGCAATAGCTCAAGAATGACACTTATCCTTGGAAGGTCTTCAAACTGATCTAAACTATTCTTTAATCAATTTACTGAGTGGTGTTGAGAATTCACATTGGCTATGCGATGTAAATCAAACTAATCAAGAAACCTGGTTTGCTTCTTTGACAGCATCCATTGAGCGGTTGACTGCTAAATGTGAAGTACTTGAGACCAAGCAAACTGAGATGTTGGCTACAATTACCAACTTAACCTAAGCGCCTAAAAATGACCATCTCAACCAATGGGTCCATAATTTACAAGATGACGTGAACCACTTAAGACAACAGGTTGGTTGAGTTCCCCCTCAAGCCCATTTTACAGAGTCTGAACCCTCCAAGTCTGGACCTGTCATGGTATCAGGTGTACACGTTTTGAACACGGAACCCACCCTCTTCAAACCTACTTTCAAAGATAAGTTTGAACCGGGTGAAGGTATCATCCATATTTTCCTTTTTGTATATGAACGCGCCAAGGATATAGCTACTGATAAGCAGAAGGTCCGCCACATCACCTCTTGTCTAAGTCAGTTCGCGCAAGAGATCATTGTTCCTCATCTCAAGATCTGTACTACTTGGGCTCAAGTGAAAACCGCCCTCATCAAGGAATTTGAGAGCGGCCAAATCCTCTCCAATAAAAAGCAGGCCTTTATGAATATTAAAATCAAACGAGGAGAGTCTATCCAGGATTTTGCAAAACGATTCTACCATGAATCCCAAACTCTTTCCACTTGCAACCAAAACACTGTTGATGATGCTATATCAGCCGTAATGAGTGCGTTTGCTTCTTGCACTCAGTTATTATTACATATGAAGTCCCTAAAATGAAACTTCAGCTCCATTATCGACATTAAGGAAGCACTTAAGAAATCCCTAATGGGGTGGTATATCTTACCTCCTCTAGTAACCCATGTTCTCACATCCATGCAATGCCACCTAAACCTAAATCCAAGGTGAAGAAGGAGCCATGTAATTATTGTGGTCTCGTGGGTCATGTGGTGTCTCAATGTTGGAAAAAACAGGCAGAGGAGTCGAAAAAGAGGAGTAAGCATAGGGCACGAGGCTCCCTATGCTGACCTACCTCAGGTGCTTCAGTTGAAATCTTTTTATTCTTCTACCGATTGTTATGTGGTATCCACTCCTAGTGAGCTTGATATCCCAGATGAACTATCCAGCAAAGACACTAATTCTGCTTATGCTTCTTCTTCTACCTCTAATTCTATTCCATTGATTAATCCCTTAGTGTTTTCTATCTCAAACTTTAGCACTGATGTGACCCAGGTGGAAGTAATTGTGCATAAGGTAAAAGTTTTGGCTATCATTGATATGGGATTGCCCATCAATGTAATTTCGTCCAAACTTATGAAGAAGATCAAATCGGCGCTGGACTTGAACCATTCCCAAGACTCTGGAACCGCTGTAGCCTTCCTACACTAAATCTATAGGAGCATACTCTTTCTTCCGATGCGCTTTGGGAAGCTGGTTGTGTCAGCCCCTGCAGTGGTATTGGATAACAACTGCTACGATCTGCTCTTGGGAGCTAAGTTTCTCACCAATTTTGATGCAATCATCGGTCCTAAGGACAGATACCTATTTTTAATTGGGTAACAGGTACCTTTAATTCTACAGGATGTTCCCAACACTAAAGGCAAACTTAAGTGACGCGTCTGCTTACTGGAATACCCCACTTCTATCTCACGTATCAAATACTGATCCTGGGTCCAAGGACTATACTTCCACCTCCATCAGTTTGTGCCACCGAGGGAATTCTGCTATATTCTAACTCTCCAAATACCATTCCCCCTAAAGCTCAAGTCATCACTGATACGGGAGTTCAAGTATTTGTACCCAGTGATCATGTGTTAGAGATCATCAGTAATCCAAATCCTTCTCATTTGGAGGCTTTACCTTGCCCTGGTATACTTGATCCTGCCTATGATAAACTGTTTTAGTTTTAGTGGCTAATCTCACTTCTCAACCAATGTGATTGAATTTCAACAGTCCCATCGCCTATGTGAGGCAAACTCCTGTGGGTGACTTATTGTCTGTCTCAGGATGTGGAGATCTACGCGAATTTGGGCTGGAAGATCCCCTTAGCATTGCTAGAGTTGACGTCGAATTTGGGGATTCACTCACTTCAGAACAACAGCTGGAAGCTGAGGCTCTGCTTGAGGAATATGCGGATATCTTTGCTCAAGGTCCTGGAGATTTTGGCTTAATGAAAGAGGTACAGCATCAGGTTAAAACTGGTGATACTCCTCCTATCCAAGCTCAACCATATCACAAATCCAAAGTTGAGGAAGCTCAGGTCTCAGTAAAGCTGAAGAAAATTCTTGATGCTGGACTATTAATGCCTTCTAAAAGTCCCTGGGCTCCCCTCTTTTACTCATCTGAAAGAAAGATGGGGGCCACCGAGTGGTTATGGACTATCATTGACTCAATGCTGTTAATCAGAAGGATTCTTATCCTTTTCCTCGTATAGACGATTCCTTGAGGCTATTGTCTGGATCCAAATATTTATTGGCTATGGACCTTGCGAGAAGTTATTGGCAAATAGATCTTGCCCAGAAGACAGTCAAGAATGTGCTTTGATCTCTAGTGAAGAGCTAATTGAGCCTACTCATATGCCGCAGGGGCTTTGCAATGCCCCTGCTACATTTCAACGAGCCATAGATGGCTTGTTTGGGGATTTGAAGCTTTCTTGTGTTTTAGTTTATCTAGATGATGTTACTGTTTTTTCACGCAATTTTAACGAGCATTTGGCTCATTATAGGAAGTTTTTGGCTGACTGTGTCATTCCTCTCTTAAGCCTAAACCATCGAAGTGTGCTTTTTTAAGACTGAGATGGAATTTTTAGGGCATAAAGTTAATTGAGAGGGTATCTTACCCTTATCTATTAAAGGTACAAGCTATTTCGGACATGCCTGTTCCCAAAAGCTTGTGCAATATCCAAGTATTTTTAGGAATGGTCAGATATTACTGACAATTCTTCCCCCATTTTGCGGAAATTGAAGAGCCTTTAGTTTATTTATTGCATAAAGAAGTTCCTTTTGTATGGGAAGAATCCCAGCAACAATCCTTTGATCTGTTGCGCCAAGCCCAAATGAGTGCACCTATATTATCCCATCCTGACTTTTCCAAACCCTTTATTCTATTTACCGATGCCAGTGGAATTGCTATTGGAGCCATTTTGGCTTAACATGATACCAATCTGGTCAATCACCCCATTGCATATTATAGTATAACCCTGTCTAAGGCTGAACGCAATTATAGTGTTACTGAGAGAGAATGCCTCGCTGTTTTGGCCGCTATCAAGCATTTCCGCCCTATCTATATGGCAAGCATTTCACTATTGTGAAGGATCACGCTTCCCTGAAGTGGTTGCAACAAATGAAGGATCCTGATGGGCGCTTAGCCAGATGGGCGTTAAAGCTCCAAAATTACGATTTTACCATAGAACATTGCGCTGGGGCTTTACATCAAAACGCTGATGGCCTTTCTTGATTGCCTATCTTAATGTTATTCTCTGCAGAGGATGATCGCATTTATGACCTGATTGGTAGACCTGAGCTCTGGTTCCGTGAAACTAAGGATGTTGTCTCAAAGTTACAATCCTTAACTGAAGACACTCAGATCAAAGAAGGTTCACTATACAAAAAGTCAGGATCTACGTGGTTACCCTTTATTTAGCCCTCTGCAAGGACTGATACTATTATGGAGGCCCACCAAACTGTAGGTCATGGAGCTGTCACTATGACCCTCCAATTGTTAAAAAATCATTGTTACTGGGATAACATGCTGGAATTCATACATAATGTTCTAGAGTCATGCCTTAAATGCCAACAACAACGTGGAGGAAATCTGATGTTCCAACACCAAATTATAGGACCTTCCAAACCCTTCTCTACTGTGAGTATTGACGTGGTAGGTCCTCTCCCTATGGCCACCTATGGACATTAATTTATTCTATTAGCTATCAATTATTTCTCTAAATGGATTGAAGCTATCTCGTCTCCACGGTCACCACCTAGGCTATGGCGTCTTTCCTTTTTAAACAAGTTTTTACCAAGCATGGCAGCCCAAAAGTCCTGTTATTAGATAATGGGACCAATTTCATATCTCAGGTGGTAGCTGAGCTTACCAAATTAATGGTTACCTACCAGTCACTCATGTCCCCATATAATCCTTCCACTAATGGTGCCATCAAATGAGCAAACAGTACCTTCGTAGCCATTCTTCAAAAGATGGCTTCCAATGATCCTAGTAGGTGAAACCTTTACTTACCCAGTGTGATGTTAGCTTATAGAGTTAGCTAACATTGTATTATTGGAATGTCTTCGTTTAAAGCTTTATATGGTCGGGATCCTATCCTCCCTTCAAGTGTACAACCTATACTTGAAGAGGCTACCCCACAAACCACTGATTTAGCGATGAAGAGACTGGCTGATGAAATAATCCATTTACAAGCATTAGCTTCAAGTTCTCTTGCTGCTACCACCTTGAAGGAAGGAACCTGGACCAACGCTATTAGACCTACATTACCAGAATATCAAGTCGGAGACCTTGTACTCTTCTACCACCATAGGCTGGGAGGAAGAATTCATAAATTGGACCCCTTATGGGCTGGTCCTTACCATATTATTTATTATTGTGGTATTGAATACTCCATTGCCTCTATTGATACTGGTACTGTTATCAACAGAGTGCATAGTAGGTTTCTTCACAAGTATGTGCCCCCTAGGCAAGATCTTGAGGGGGCATTGTTGGAGATACAACTAGGATGACTGAAAGTACTCTAGATCGAGATTTGATATCTCAGTCTAATATGATGTAGAAATCTAAAACTAGTATTTCCTATTCTCAATTTGAACAAAGAAAGACTCTTTGGAGTTATCAGCCTCCTAAAATGGGTGAGGCTAAGCAATCAAAAGAAGCTCAGGTATCTGAGATGACCAAGCAATCTGAAATGACCAAGCATTTAGAAGGAGGTAAGCCCTTGCTAAGAAGGTTAATTGCAATTAGAACTCTATTAGATATGATCATCACGAATATTATAATAATAATGATAATCAACAATATTGGTCCTCTGGTAGGAAAGATCTTACCTCGGGTGGATCAAGGAAATCCTCGCAAAGAACCACTAACTTTTCCAAATAAATATCTCTAGTTTTTTATTAATAAAATACCTCAATTCTCATCTCACATAGTTTAATTTTGGTCTATTTTCATACAGGATTCTGTATTTCCAATTGGATTCAACTATAGCAACGGAACTAATAACTTTGTTGAAATTGTGTCAATCTTCACTAGAGCCATGGAACTAAAAATTTTATAGCCTTTGTCGCGCCTGCTTATAGTAATTTCTCACGAAATTCCAATACTGAGCTCCCCAGTGATAGTGCATCCCAACTTCAAATAGTAAAGGATAATGTAAGTCTAGGGAAGCACCCCCTGCGCCTTGACTGTGAGGCTTTTCTTTTCTGCATGAAAAGGGGGCCTGAAGAAGGCGGCTGTCCCCTCATCACTCAAGGCAATCTCACCCATTTAGTGGATGAATGGTGGGTGATGGCCATCCCTTTGAAGATTCTCCTTTTCCTCCCTACTTAACCATAAGTGAGCTTATTCAGCGGATTGGGGGTGTGTGCGGAGGTGGTGGCAGCAAGAAGATGCTGCCAAAGGGCAATGGCGAGTATGTAGCCCCAGTAATGATGTCAGGGTCCCCCAAAGTGGCGAAGAATATCTATCAATTGGGGCGTCCAACTCTAGCAATAAATTTTAAGTTTTGCCATTAAGGCAAAAAGTCTAGACGAAATTGAGGGAGACTCCAGCGAATTCAAATGTGATAAATCCATTCAATACCCAGTGGGACAGGCTCCTGTGACCTGGCCATGGGCGCTACCAGTCACCAGCCAAATGAAGCATCACTGAGCCAAGCAAAATAATAGTAGGAGGAACAAGTGGCGAAATTTGATTGTGAGTTGGATGTTCAGTGGAAGTCAAATTGGCGTCAAGTTAATTGTGGGATCATATTCTGCCAAAAATTGGTTGGGTTCACAATTCCTTTATTTAGGTGTAAAAACGGATGGTATCATTAGGATCTGCTATGTTGTTTGTTCAGGTCGAACCCACTGAGCAACAGATAGATGATGTGGGGATTGTCAGTCCTCTGGACACAATTGAAAATATACTAAAAATAGGAGCAATTGCCCCAATCGACTCTTTTTATTTATTGTAATAAATACAGCGACCTTTTGCTGTCCTGCTCTCTTTCTACTATTAAAAACCTTTTTTTTTCTCAATCACCCATCTCGCTTATATACAGCAGCTTTGGACATTACTGCTCTCATAGCTTGGGCTATTCTATTCCACCAATTCTCATCAATTTTGGCTTGTTATTCTCTAATTCTTTATTGCCCTAATTGTAGGCGATTTACTTTGTATTTGTCAAATGTTGACATTGCCTTATCGCCTTATCACCTTATTTAGAGGCAATCTAATAATAAACTGTTATATCCCAATATTGCCTCATCTCAAGGCACTCAAATAATTGTAACTGATATCATGTTTGGCGGATTCTTCCCAATCCGCCCTAGCTGTCCCACGATTATCATCCAGTCATATTGGAATCGTGACATTGACCCCTCATTGACTGGACAATAAGGCTCCTATTTTTGTATAGTCAGAGGAACTTCAAATGTACTCGGTTAATGATCTGACCACTTGCAGGGTCCTTGATGGTATATGTGTTGACCCCAGTTTTCTCTATAGCTTTGAATGGACCAATACAAATACTGGCCAGCTTGTGTTTCCACCCAAACCCATGTTGGTCATGGAAGAGAACCATATCGCCTTCCTTGAACTGCACCAACCTGCTATGACGTACCTGATCAGTAGCCTGATTCCTGATCTTCTTGGCTAAGCTGAAGGAATATGCTTCAGTTTGCAGTTTGATCAGAGTGTTTGCCAGATTAGTCATATAGAAGTGGGGTTCCATTCCGCCAGTGTCTTCTACACACAAATAAAGTAACTCCAGAAGAGCCAGGTGTCAGCCATATAGTATTTGGAAGGGACTTGTCCCCATGGTGGAATGGTAACTAATGTTATAGGTGAACATGGCAGTGGAAAGGAGAGAGCTCCAATTGGAAGGTCAATCCATTACTAATTTTCATAGTATGTTCACCAGAGTCCCATTCACCCGTTTGACTATTTCATTGGATTCGGGGTGGTATGGTGTCATCAGAACCCCACAGATTCCCATAAGCTTATTCAGTTTGGGGAGTGATGTGCGAGGTAAAGTTGGTTCCATTATCAGTGAGAATAAACTGAGGGCAGCTGTGTCGCTGAATAATGCATTCCATCACAAACTTGGCCACAGTCACTGCAAAATCTTGTATCACCCTTGCTTCAACCCACCGGGTCAAGTGGTCAATAGCCACAAGTATGTACTTACATCAGTTGGCTCCTGTTAGCAAGGGACCAATGACATTAAGGGAAACCGCGTGCCAAGAAAAATGTGGTTTCACTACCTGGTATGAAGACTTACGGTGGAATGGCTTCTCCACTTGGCACTGATGGAAACAGGAAATAGTTTCAAGCACATTGAAGCTCATACTTTCCCAATAGTACTGGTGTTGCAACAACTCCATTATCTTATGCACCCCACCATGTCCGACTGCCTTATGCATGCTCATAATGATTCCTGGCCATGCTGAGGGTCACAGAAAATTCACTGTAGAATCGCCAATCCGCTTGTACAGTTCCCCATTCCATTGGAAGGTATTTGTTCTCATCTCTTTTTTATGTTTTGATCACTTGGGGCGGTTTGTCATCATATTTTCCGCTGAGCATCTTATTGTACATCATGTCGCTGAGGTCTGCCATCACCGCAACAGTCACCAATCGAGGTAAACAGTCAGCGTTCTGATGCTTTACTCCTGGCCAATGAAGGATCTTGAAGTCATAAGCCTGCAGCTTAAGAGCCCATCAAGCCAAATGGCCTTCAGGTTCTTTGAGGTTCTGCAACCAGTGTAATGACGCATGATCTGTTATGACTTTAAACTTTACCCCATGCAGATAGACTCTGAATTGCTTATACATGTAGATCACTGCTAAGCACTCCCGCTTGTTCACAGTATAATTACGCTCATGGCTGTTCAGACTTCAATTACAGTCAATACAGGATGTTCCTCTCCCTCGTCATCTTTCTGAGAAAGTACTGCCCTAACAGCGGAAATGGATGCATCCATCTGAATGATAAACACCCATTCAAAGTTCAGATAGTGTAACAACAGTGTGCTGATCAACGCCATAAAAAGTGTATTGAAAGTGGATTGTCGACATTCCGTCCATTTGAACACAGCATCTTTTTTTAACAATTCAAATAGCGGCCTCCCAATACAGCTAAAATTAGGGATAAAGCGCTGGTAGTAACTGACCATTCCCAAAAATACCTGTATGTCACGTTTACTATTAGGTGTAGTCATTTTGCTGATGACCTCCACCTTAGCTGGATGTGGTTTCAGCCCTTTAGAGTCTACCATAAACCCCGGGTATTCCAGCTGATCTTTGAAAAAAGTTACAGCTTTAAAGCTTAATTTTGATGTTCACATCAGCCAGCCGGCGGAATACTGCTTCTAAATGATCAAGATGCTCTGAAAAGGTTTGAGAGAAAACGTTAATATTGTCAAGGTATACAAGGACGCATGACAGTTTCAGGTCGCCAAGAATAGTATCCATGGCTCACTGAAATGTAGCTGGGGCGTTGCACAGCCCTTGAGGCATCCGTGTCAGTTAAAAAAGGCCTTTGGAGGTGATTACAGCGCATTTTTCCTGTTCCGCCATGGGTAACTCGATTTGCCAGTAACCTGATATCAAGTACAACGCTGAAAAATAATGGGCTCCCCTAACCAATCCAAAGCATCATCAATCCTTGGCAAAGGGTATGAGTCCTTTTTTGTAATACTGTTGAGCTTTCAGTAGACTTACACTACGCGGTTGATGCCATCCTTCTTTTTTACAATCAGAACGGGTAAATCCCATGGGCTTTTGGATGGTTTGAGAATCCCTTGATCTAACAACTTGTCAATTTTGTTAATGAAAAGCATCTTCCGCTGCCCTTGATTGGTGGATCAGCTTGAACCTTATAGGGGGTGATCTTCTGTGTCTAACCAATGGACCACCCCCTGAGCACACCCTAAGTCATGATTGTTGATAGCGAAAATCCCCTTATACTTATGAAATAAAGCTATTGCCTGGTCTTTTTGCTCTTCTGACAGTCTTATTAAGTTACTCCGCAGTACCACCTTTAGTACGCCTGTTGGTGCCTCAACTGGTAGACCAAATTCGTCCAACAACCCAAAATCATGAACCTGAAGGACCTCATCTATTGGAATCAAATGTAAATACGTTACAATTTGGTGTCAGAAGATTTGCATTGGTTCTCTCTGGAGGTTTGCTAAAAAAACCTTAATCTCTCCATGTCCCATAAGTATAATCCCTGGAGCCACATGAGGCTCAAACTGCATTTGATGATAGAGCCCAATGACTTCCCCATATAGCCCAATAGGCACTTCCACCTCTAACTCGGTGTTCACTAAGACTTGATGTCCAGAAGGAATAGATATGGGCCCTGCAGCTCAAAGAGATATCCCTTGATATTCATATATCTGCTGGGGAAGGGGCCAAGTCTTGCGCTTTAGTTGGTGATAGCAAACTGGCATCACCCTGTCACTATAGGCAAGGTTAATATGGCTCATATGCACCAAATCCTTCAGTATTCCGCTAGTGGTGAAGTAAATTGGGATCCGCTGACCCAGAATGGCGAGGGTCTCTTCAGTCATATTAATGACAGCCCCAAAATGGCGTAAGAAAGCGGTTTCAATTAACAGGTTGAAGTCTTCATTTGGCAGCATAATCGCCAGAGCTACAATGACAATGGACCTAAAGCGCAGAGGTAGCGTACTGTAAGCCCCCTCAGAGATGGTGCTTACTGCTCCAGCAGTTCTGTACACCATTTGATGGTCCACATAATGTTTTAACGTCAACTTTGCCATCAATTTAGTGGAAACTATGTTGACTGGAGCACCAGTATCTATTATAGAACAAACCCCATTTTTTGCTACAGAATATCACAGTACATACACTCAGAATAAGAAGAATATTGACTGTTTAATACGTGGACATTTACGGGATCTCTTTTTAAAGAAAACTCATTATCCCCTCACTGACTTAGGGGTATTCTTTAACAATGGCGTCTACTGGAAGGGCGACATTTACTCCTTTCAGAGTTGGTGCATCCGTGGAAGAATCAAGCTTTTCTGAGGAAGCTTGATCAAGAATTTGACAGGAATATGGCTTCAGTTGTTCTGGGGACTCTTCTTCCGCCGCCGCCTTGGCTTGAGCTTGTGTCACTACGTTTACTCCTCCAACTGGCTGGTGATATAAAAATCCATCATCATACTGGGGAACTTCCGCAGGATATACTACTATTAATTCAGGGACGTTTTGTGTTGGTATCGTGGAGGTAGAGAGTCCTGTCTCTACTCTGCTCCATCTTTTCCCTGATAGTATTGATCTTGGTGTATTTAGTTCACACGACAATTATGGCAGAATTTTACCAAATGACCATGGCGGCTGCATTAATAGCAGTTAACCCCATAAGAGCCACGTCCTTGATTGTCATAAGAGGGTCCAGATTGGAAAGTTTGGGGTCATTTGGTGTAACCAGGCTTAGGTTGTTAAGATGATTGTTATCATTTGGCATAGCTAGGTCCTTGTTGGTGGCTGGTTGCTGACAGTTTTCATGACCAGCCTATTGATGCTGATCAAACTGTTGAGTATAATTTGGCCAAGGACAAGGCGCAGAGTTATAGTAAGGCTGAGGATTGCTAAACGGAGCTGGAGTCAGATGAGAGTATTCTTCTTAATAAGAGGGTGCAGTAGAGGCAGTAGTCTTCCATTCCATATTTGGTGGCAGGAAGTTAGGGGATATGCGACGCAAAAACTGTACAATCTTGAGAAAAGTTACATCATCATCCAGCAGTGTCAAAACGACATTGTGAAGCTCTCAATATGGCTTCACCGTGGAGATCATGGAGATGCACACTTCAGCTTCTGCTAAGTACCCTGCCCCAATCAGCACATGGGCTTCCATTGTGAATTGATCAGTGAACTCCATGAAAGTCTTGTTTCTGCGGAATCTGATTGGTAAGAATTTTGCTTTCCGCTGTGACATCTTTGAGGTACCCCCAAACAGGAGAAGCATGGTATCCTTCATATCCTTATAGGTGTCAGAGCTACTTGGGAGGTAACTGGTGACTTGATCAGCACTCCAGAAATCCAAGGCAGATATCAACAATTTAGCATTCCATCTATAAGATGTACCTTCCGTTGCAAATTCAAACCATTTGAAGAAACCATGAATGTTCCTGTTTTGATCAAACATAGGTAGTTTCTCAATATTAACCTCCTCATCCCCTTCACAGTTTTTTGGCCCATACTAAGGAATGGGTTGAGAATTAAAAGCATTTTCCCAATGAGAAGCTGGACCAGTGTAATTTGGGATGTCTGCCGCTTCAGGGGTAGCGTGACCTTCTGCCATGGGCGGCACCACCATTACTTGAGGGAATTGGCGCTCTGACTCATAGTGATATCCCGTACTACCATCCTGGGTATAGTAGCTCTGGCCAGCGTCATATTCTTCCTCATATGATGCCCCCTCTTGATGGTCATTCTCATCCCAGTGAGAAGACTGAGAGGCGCTGGTCAATTTTTGCTCTGCGTACTGCAGCCATTTGGTAGTATCATCCAACCAGTTGGCGAGTTCCTTGTTTTGTTCTCCCAAAATTTGCATTTGGCTAAACGTGCTATCAAGCTGGTGCATGACAGCTTTTTGTTCTTGGAGGAGCTCATCCTGTTTCTTGAGCACTGCATCTAAGGTAATTTTGAGCTTCTCATACCTGGCTGGTGCAGTGTTTCATGAAGATCCCCCAGTAACACAGGCTGTGTAAGACATGGCTGGCAACTGGAGTTTCGTAGTTCTTAGTGATTGATCAATGGGCCCCCTGTAGTGAGCACCACTGTTATAAAATTAGATGGTATCATTATGATCCGCCGTGTTGTTTATACAGGTCAAACCCACTGGGCAACAGACAGACAATGTGGGGATCATTGGTCCTCCAGACACACTTGAAAATATACTAAAAATAGGAGCAATTGCCCCAATCGACTCTTTTTATTTATTGTAATAAATACAGCGACTTTTTGCTGTCCCGCTCTCTATCTACTATTAACAACCTTTTTTTCTCTCAATTGCCCATCTAACTTATATACAGCAGCTTCAAACGATACTGCTCTCATAGCTAAGGCTATTCTATTCTGCAATTCTCATCAATTTTGGCTTGTTATTCTCTAATTCTTTATCACCCTAGTTGTAGGCGATTTGCTTTGTATTTGTCAAATGTCAACATCACCTTATCACCTTATTGCCTTATTTAGAGGCGATCCAATAATAACCTATTATATCCCAATATTGCCTCATCTTGAGGCACTCAAATAATTGGAACTGACATCATGTTCAGTGGATTCTTCCCAATTCACCTTAGCTGTCCCACGATTATCATACAGTCATATCAGAATTGTGACATTATGCATCCTAACTTTTTCCATAAGCCACAAGACCTTAAGGCAACCATCACTCACTGGTATAGAAGTCAGTCAATTGTTTAGTTTTTTTTCAACAAACAACTCTTTCCCAGCCATATAATTTACTTAATTAAATTTTCCCAGCGTTTTCCACCTCAGCAATCTCAAACTATGTTTTTTAGGTTGCATCATGATTGGGCTCTAGTGTCCGTTCTCACCATGCTGCTCACCACCTTTTTCATATGGTGTATCACATGTGTGACATGTTGGGGATAACCCATTTTTAGAACTCTCTGGCGCAAGATGTTTCAATGATGTTGTAGATCTTATCTCCCCGTTGGGTGAAATTTCATGACCTCACCACCCAATCTATAATCAATGGTCCTGTAATGAATCCTGGCCCCTCCATTATGCCTGAGGAGTCCCCATACCCAAATCTTCTGGCCCCTCAGGGGCCGTTGTTTGGTTGCTTTTCAGGTTGATGGTCATGGCGGCCACCAGCTGTCATTCTCTGTTTTCTTCTCTCCTGCCTTATTAACAAGTCACTAAAATGACAATGCCCTTGGCATTATGGTTTGTATTCTAAGTGCGCACGCAACCTAACTGAAAGGTCAGTCTCAAATTTATCTGCTGAATCCGGACAGTCCCCTGCCAGAGACCCCAAAGTCATATATTGAGTATGGGGCATTGGAGTTGGAGGTAGGGTAGATTGTAGCCTCTTGTCAAGTAAAGAGAAGACTTGAGTACCTGGTGTCAAGGAAAGGGTTTGATGCTGTTGAGAATAGCTGGGTACCAACACATGACTGCATCCATGTGCAAGAACTTATTGATGCCTTTCATGAGCGTTTCCCAGAAGTGGCAGGATCTAAGGCTAAGCTAAGTATTGCTGTCATGAAACTGGCCCCTTCCCATAAGAATTTTTCCTTGGCTGGAGCTTCTAGAGGAGGGGTGGAGCCCCAAAAGACTGAAAGGTAATGTCATGGTTAATGTCATCATTGAAGGCGCAGATCACAGGAATAAGGCTGAGCGTGAGGAGGTCAAGTAGACAAAGTTGAAAGGCCTGAGAGATCTGAAAAACTCTGGATCAACTCTGGACTAAGTCAATTTATGCCCAAATTGGTTCTGGGGTGAGCACGTGATATTTGGATGAGTGTTACATCTGCAGCATTAAAACTCACCTGCTATTTTAAAATTATAATGAAATTTTATGGTTAATTGGAGAACGGGGTTTTAAGACCCAATAGTTTAAAATATTGCTAAATCAGGGAAAGTACAGTTTCAGTCAATCACTTTAGTGCAGACTTACTTAAGCTACAGTACAATGAGGGATGAAAAGTTGTGGTTATTATTTTTTTATTGTAGTGCCTCACCCAGTGGATGAGGTTCCCCCTAATAGTTTAACAATGGTTTTATAAGACCAAACTTCTTTATTGGTTGATTTGGTTAACTTAAACCTGTAATTTTATTTTTAAAAAAGTGTATATGTTTTATATTAGTTGCCAACCTCCAGAAGGGTTCAGATAACGTAGTCTGTTTAGCCCTCACCTTAAGGACTTGAGGCAACAATCTCTTTTGCAATGCCTTGTTACCTCTGTTGCTATTGGGTTGTTACTAGGTTGTGGGGTGGGGCCTTCCCCTACCTCTCCAAAAGTGTGAGCATTATAGACACAATCATAATAAAATTTTAAATAAAGCTTTGGTATAATTTGCTTAAGTTCCCCCCTACTTTAAAGGACATTTTATTATTAAAACCCTGATAAAACCCTACTGTAATGTCTGAACTCCATTTCAAGCTCTGGTCTGACTCTCATTTTAGGTGCAGAACCAGCACCCATGCTGCTACCTATTCCACTGAGTCTGCCACGTCATATTTTACTAATTTCTCCTTCCATACTTACACAAACTCTCTTAGCTCTCAGTGACTCCTTTCCCTAATAATTTGCTTCAGCTTGGTATGCGTTTTGCTACAGAAATTCCTATTGAAAAAACATAGAGATAACCTGGGATGTTGCTTTCTCCTTCCTGGGTATTTTTCCCTTTTTTAACACCTCTTACATGGCGCCTTACCACATGCAATCTCCTGCGCTCCGCTTTCCATGTCAGTTCCAACTTTTGAACATGTGGCTTCAATACCACTTCTTCTTCCAACTCAGCGTCACGTTTTCTTGCAATTGGGTAGTTAACACTATGCTATCATTTGTTATAACCTGAACTGAAAAAGGTGGACTGGTATATCTGCCCTTTTGTCTCATGAGAGGGTTTCAGCAAATTACTTTTTTGAAATTTTATTATAGGAGGCAGAATTAGATAATCATAATTTTACTCCACCCTGTTCATTCCCAATTTGTGGCTATCTACAGGGCTCACAGTGAGAACCTGGGGTTTAGAATTTAAGTTAGTATAATGGTTTTGAAAAATGGCCTAAATTTTTGCAATGAAAGCAATTAATTGGACTAACGTCAGGCTTATCTAAATGTGGGCCATACAGCGAGGGTAAATCCTTCTTTGGATAAAGTCCCAAGATTGCAGTTTGTGAGGCTTGTGATAACTCTTGTTGGGCGCCTCAAAAGTGATGGCGCAATGTCAGAGATAATATATCATATGGATGATCTCATATCTTCATTAAAATGGGAAGCATAACTTGATAAAAATATTTGTAAGGCTCAC
This sequence comes from Massospora cicadina, assembly GCA_022478985.1. Taxonomy (NCBI): domain Eukaryota; kingdom Fungi; phylum Entomophthoromycota; class Entomophthoromycetes; order Entomophthorales; family Entomophthoraceae; genus Massospora; species Massospora cicadina. The sequence goes on along the minus strand of JAKSZP010010632.1, from coordinate 121,349 downwards.
CAGAATGATGAAGGGTGATCTGCAAAGTAGGTCCATTAATAACGGTAGCAACAGATTTTGTCTGTGCTTCTAGATAAAATTCTTTACAAATATTTTCACAGTTTTTTCTTAAAATGATGTTAGAGAACTTAAGTTTCCAGGTAGTCATCTAACCTGCCCTGCTGAACTCATTGATGAGAAGATCCTTGGCGTTGCAGTAGGTCACATTAATCTTCTGTAGTTTAAACATAACTAACTCTTAGCTTCCAGAGTCCAGTGATTTCATTACTGTTGATAACTTAGCATTTTTGGATGCCCCAACATATTAATCTTAAAGGACTAAAAATTGTGCACGTTCACCTTTTTATCAAACTCTAGTAAGTTGATAGGGTTGACATGAGCTTAAAGTTCTTGGCTACAGGGCTGCAGGCCCTGCATTGCTCCTAAATGACTTCTTAGTGATTATGAAATGCAGAGGTGAACTGTCCTTTGAACACCAGAGCAGCCCGGGTTGAAGAGCTTACATGAACCTGTGTAAGACTACCATAATGGTTGCGTTCAGGGTAGTTGGAGCTTTGCAAGTAATCAAGTCAGAATGCTTATAGGGAGGTGTCACCAGCGTATTCAGATGAGCTGACGCCACAAAACTCAGATTGTAGATAAATACTATAGGCAAATTCTGCATACCCCATGCCTCATCGCCTTTCAATATCTCCTTCCATTAGAAAATTTATGTCATCATTAATAATATCAGTGGGTTGTGCACCAGATTAACCATTAAATAGTCCCACATAGTAGAAATATGGCGGTGTTCCGCCTCCAGAAGGATTTTCATATTACTAACTTTTTGGGTAGTGGCCATAAATTCCGCTTGCATGTTGATGTTCTCATATACCAGGGACCTGACCTTCTGCCCTGGTATTTTACCTCGAGTTGCAAGGCTTCCATTATTTGGTACAATTCAGTATCAGAGTGAACAGCTTTAGTCATATCTACATCAAGCCATCAAGGTGGCGTTAATGCATTTCAATATTTTAGATAATTTCTTTGATTAGTGATTGTAAGCCAAGTATAATATCAGAGAGTTTCTCAACGTGGGCAATTAAACTCTGCATCTACTTGTCAAACAATGTCAAACTGGTTCTGCTGGGCTTCTATAGCAACCGTTTCATCCTCAGCAATTTGCACTACCTCTGCTGAAGGGAAGCCTTCAATGGAGGCAATGAGATCCATACTTAATTGTAACAAATTACAGGGAACCATGTTGTGAGATTCCTGTAGTGAATAACACTCTGTTGAAACTGGCGCTTAGGTATCTTATTTCTAATACACAGGCTACTATGCTTAAAGTTATAAGGTACTGTTAGATGACAGTAAACTTAGAAAACTTGCAAAAAAAGTCACTTTCTAGATAGCATATTATTTTATTAAAAATAATAAAGTTCACATTGTAGTATCTACTACCAAAGGCTCTACAGATTGCTCTATATGCTTTCCTTTGAGCTAGGTTTTCTTCCAGCAATATAGAAAAAATAATACCTTATTATTGGTATCCTGTTAAGATTTGCCCCTTAAACTATTGTTCCTATTGGTGAATTTTATTATACTAAGCTGCACTCCAAAGTGGTAGACTAGCAAATAAAAATATTATAATTGAGCTAAGGGAGTGAATCACTAGGGCTTGGGGTATTTTCATTATAGTCACAATCAACCAGCTGAAATTAAGAAACTGGAGGATGGCCATAATAAAAATATGAATCCACTAATGAATATTTTATGCTAGCACGGGGGACAAAATGGAAATATGAATCATGCATGAATTGTAGTGGATCTGAACTCTCAGGCCATAATCCAAGGCGATCTAGAAATTGAGACATTAAAATATACTAGTGGGGGTAAAAAAATGTGCTTTAATAATATATATAACTAAGGCGCCAAAGCAAAATCACCAAAAGTAATTTAACAAAACTTTGGCAACTCCCCAAGAAGGTGGGAGCCGCGCACTAGAGTACTCAATAAGCAAATCAAATCTTATATCTAATTACTAGTCAAACTATAATCATGAAATATAATATAAGCTGATGGTTGGTCAAACCATTTGCAACAGAGTTAATTCCTTGCCCTAAAAAATCCCTCCATAAACCCCTATTTATCTAATATCAATATTTTTATAAATAATTTTTATTTAACTGAGGTAAGCTGACCAGAGGATGGGCATTACCAAACTAAAAACTAAAACTAACGTTACTAATTGATTCAAACAAAACGCTCAAATGAGTAGATTGGATGAAACACATTGAATGAAACAACCAACCAGGTGGGCAGCAGAGACTGCTTATCCCTTCATGGTGGAAGGGGAGGGGGAATTGGGGGGCTCATCTTCAGCAGCAGCTTCCTCATCCCAGAGTAGAGTACATGTCAAGGCAGATAGCAAGGGCGTCATGGCATCAGCGGCATGTGGTTCAATATCTCTAATGATTGGTACTTCCAAGAAATTGCCAACTACAAAAATGGCAGTGATATATTCTGTTAAAGCTTTTTCAGCTTTAATGCGGGAGTCTGGTAGTTTAATGAATGTGACAATATGCGTTTGGGTAATCTTAGCTTTCAGATTCCGTGCTACAGTAACCACATTCTGGACAGTGTCATTGACATTTTTGTGCAATTATTTCATATTAATCTTACTTTTGAAGTAAGCTTTTTGGGGATAAAAGGAGGTGGAATTCCTCCTGTGAGCATTGCCACTGATTTGGTGGCAGCTTTGCAGAGAGGATTCCAATCTGGTGTGGCAGCTGCTTCTACTGCAAGCTGATGGTCACTGTAGAATGGTTTAGCATTTGGCTGTGGGGCATATAAATGAGGGGAAATTATGCGTCTCATTCTGCATTACAAACTGGTTGACTTGCAGAGATGGTTCTTCAATGATATCACCTGATTTTTCAATTTCATCCAATAAAGCCCATGGGTTCTGGTTAAATTAAATTGGGGAATTGGCATATGGTTGAGGATTGGTTGATTTGTTGGAGGATGCATGGGATCAAACTGGGGTCCAATCCTGTGCTTGATTGGGTGGAGCATTTGTGGCACTGGGGCGAGGAGGAGGCTGATTGGTAGCTGCAGGTGCAGCTGTAGCAACAGGCTTTGGGGAGGGGGGAGGTAGGATCATACCCCATGCCAGAACTGGCATGGGTGGGCAGCAGATTGGGGGTCAGCGGGTGAAAAGTCTGATCCATCATAAGTAACTAAGGAGGGGCAGTTGCGTTTTGAGTGGTCCAACTCAAAACAGGATGGGCAGATCGTCTGCCCGCCCTTGACGCAGGCCCAAAACGGATGGTCAGGGGCAGAAGGAATGATGGCATAAGGGGTATTTATAAATAATTTTATATGGCTATAGTAACAACTGAGCCTCTCCTAACTTGGCCAGTGATCATATAAAATTTATAAAATTTCCAAAGTTACTTTTAAAAGCTTCAATCAGTCTAAAAATCTGATGATGAAGTCTTTATATAACATCTGGCCTCCACAATATTTTGACAGCCACTCACAATGACGTCATAGTATGCATCTTTATAGATGCTGGTTAAAAAGAGTATGCACATAATTTCAAAAATGATGCTTCAATGAAACCCCTTTTATCCCTTTGAATTTTACCACTAATGATGGCTGATTTACTAAAACCTCATCCAATTGGAGTTTACATGTTTGTCTAACTATAAGCAATGGAGATATTACTAAATATTGTTGTAAATTTATTTTTGCAAAAACGCAATTGCTTGAGAAGACCAAAGTATAATGCAGCCACAAAAGTCACAAGAGCCATGGGAGCCACAGGATCCATATTTAGGCTCAGAACCTTATCCACACATCTATAAAAATATAAGATCTCTACAATATACAATCTGCAGAATGTCAGAGAGAATCAGAGAATTGGACTCCAATGACCCTGAAACAAACATACAAATAAAGAATTGCATTATGAAAAAGAAATTGATTTGTTAAAAACCATTTCCTACTTTTGACACCCAGAATTCTCTAAATATTTGTATACACTAAATATAATACTAAAATAGCTTCTTTCACAGAATCTAACTTTATTGGTGTTTCTATTTGGTGCTAATAATGTAGATATAAAAGACTTACTGTCAAAGATTCAAGCTTAGCCTAATTTTACTATTAGAGGATGAGAGAAGCTCTAGTGTGCTTAGTAACAGCAAATTCAAAACATTCATAAGCTTTATCACAGTTGTATGCGTTTGGACACATGATTAAAAGTACTGCATACATGAGAGTAAGATTTTCCAAATGTCCTAGTAATGCACCCTATGATAAAATAAATAACTAATTGCAACTAGCTCAACCCCTTCAATCAGCTTCCCTAAGCAACTGGGACAGTTGAAAATATAGGAGTCAAACAGCAACAACTCAACCACATTGATAAATATGTGACCCATGGCAAATGCAAGCTAATCAATTTCATCTTTGGCATCTTCAGGGAAAATTGGCTAGGAAATTAGAACAGGGAATACAGTTGTAAAGTGGCTTCATGGCCATGTGGAGAGTGTAAAAATTCTAGCCAGTTGGGTTGCTCACTTGGTACAAACCCATATTTTCACAATATGAAAGACATGTTATTCTTAGTACATTGCATCATTTAGAGAGAGGAGGCCAAAGTTGTCCTTCTAAGCTCATTTATTAGCTCTTGTTGTAAAAGGAAGAGATTAGTAGATATTATACTAAGGTAAAAACTCTTGTAATAATAATTGAGGATTTATAAACGCCTTTGATAAGAAGAATATCATACAATTTATCTCAGGATCAAGTCTATGATCACATAAGATAATATGTATGTAAAAGAATTTCTATTATATGTTTAGGTAAAATGTACATATGGATACAGATGGGCTTCATTATTCTTCCAGTATCATGTTGATTATTTAAAATTGCAAAAGTCTGAATCTAATAATGATTTTATATTATCACTAGTATACCATTCTATTATTGTATTAACCTGCTGAATCTGATGATAAAATCTAATCATATTATTAAGTTTTAATTAGAATTATATTTTGGAACATGCGCTTATAGTTCAGAATGTCATGTGTATAATAAATAATCAATTATTGTTTAAGACCAATCTGAGTTCTTAATAAGGGTTGCACTTTGTCATAACTCCTTCAGCTTTAAATAATCAGTCATATGTAATATAATTTCCTTAATCAAAATTGGGCTCTACTTAGTCAGAAGTGATGTAGTTGACATCATAAAAGCACAAAATAAGCATTTCATTAACATTAGCCAATAAGGCGGGGGAATTTTTGCACATATTAGAACTCCTAAAAACCTATAAAAGGGCATACTTTAGCACTTAACTTCTCCTAAATTAAAGTTAGCTAAAATTATATACAATAAAATTATAATTATTGGAATTGCTCCTAAGGTAATTCTGAGAGGAAATCTAATGGTAAAGGGTGAAACTCCAATATTCTTTGTTAGAAAGCAGATATTGGAATGACCAACAAAGCTCACTTTAAGAAGATTGAGGGCAGTGAATTGAAGTAGAAATCCTTCTTATGTTCCATTTGGGTATAGGTCAAGATTTAGACAAGTAAGGGAGGTATATGTAGGGTCACAATACTGAGGATTACATAATCCAAGTCTTCTGTTGTAAGATTATTATTAAGCGAGAGGATGTTGTGTGACTCAGCGTTTCAATACCGTTGTAGTGTTCCTGAATCTAAGTCCCCAGAAACAAATTATCAGTGGATGTTTGTTATATCAATTCATTAGCTAAGATGACAGCAAAAAAATGTATATTCAAGTAATTGTCCTGTGAAGCCAATCTATGGTATATTGTGGTAAGCTTAGGACTGAGAGGTTGGCTGTAGCTGTTTATCAAGAGGTTCCTTTTCACCCCTTCATAATCATTGGTAGAAGTTGGTAGACTCATGTTGGATGTTTATGTTAATACGAGGTGTTCTCAGTGCCATCTATCATATCCATAAGGCAATCAGAGTGGTAGGCAGAATCATCAGAGTCTCCTGGTTGATCTTTGAAAGTCTGCTTTGTTTGCTACACATGTGGTTTAGGTTGTGATGAGTGATGTTTCATCATTTGGTAAAATGAGCTGGTCATCATTAGGGTTACACATCCCTAAGATGCTGTTTTTTCTCAGGTAGTTAACAGGTGCTTCCATGTTATGACAGTGATAACTCAGGCCTGATATATCATCGCTGGGGTTTGTTATTGGAATGACTTTGGTCATGTGAGAGGTTGCTTAATAACTTCAGCTGTGTGGTGCAATCTACAGTTAGGGTTTCCTAGATGTTGTGTATTGATCTAAAGTACAAAATCATATCTTCAATAAGATTGTTATGTACTGTTTATGCTTGGTTGAGGGAGTATAAATTTACTCATAGTGTATACAGCAGGAGCATTGGTGTTCAAGTGATCATGTAATATTCTATAGAGAGATAAAGGGTAAAATCCAGAGTTACATCTGTCTTCACAAGACATTGTTGTTTTGTAGAATCTTGACTTGAGTTTAAAGAGCACTGTTGCAGGCTTAAGCAGTGGATTAAGATTCTCATAGCCCTTGACAATCAGCTTCCAGTTGTTTGATGTGTAAGTTGAATTAATTTTTGATTAACTTTCATTAGTAGTCTGGCCCAGTTGGAGGATCCTAGTGAGTTGTTCTTGGTGTCTTTGCAGGAAGCATTAGTGTACTTTTCATTTGTGTGGATCTTCTTGTTGATCAAGGGTACATGGTGAAATTGATTAGCTTTAAGTTCACCAGTGTGAAACAGGGCTTGTTAAAGTTTACCCTCAAGGAATCTGGTGTAATCTTCATCTTTCTTTTTAGTGGAAGAGACTTCAGTGTCAGTAAGGTGTACTAGGTGATTGTCCATACATTTATATTCTAAATTGATAGAGGGTTTGCTCTGAACAGCTTTGAGGTGTAGGCCTTACATGTTGTAAAGCTTCCTAAGAGCTTAGTGCATTGCATGTAGGAGAGCTTCCTTCCCTAAGAAAGCAATTTGTAAACTTAGTGGTGTACTGTACCCCTTTAGTGAGCTCTAATTAAAGGGATTCTGAGTTGTTAGGTTTCTTGATTAGTGTTAATCCAAAAATGTCACAATATGACAGGTTTGGTATACTTAGTATGTTGCGTCTTCTTGAGAGAAGATTCTAAGTTGTCCTTATATGTAAGGAGAGTGTCTATAACTCTCCTGTTTCCAACGTGATTGTGCACGGCGCATAAAGCCAACGCAAGGAAACTAGCCGTTAATACCAAAGCTACTAGTGCCCAGAAGAGGGTGCTGGAGCAATAACAACTCAAGCAAAGAAATGTGATAAGTAACCAGATAAAAAACATCGCAGTGCACATGGAGATTTGGGGTAAATGACCCAGGTTGGAGGGTACCTGGGCGAACCAAAGGTGCATGAAGTGATAATCATATTGTGTTCAATTGGCAAGGTTAACGGAGCGCGAGACCTCCTCAAAGAGGTTCGCACACAGGATTGCTAGAAAAATCATAAATCAAAATGGTAAAATTGGGGAAATTGTTATTGGGAAGTCAACCAACAAGGAATGTTGGTCGAGGAAAACAAATTTAAACTTTGACAGGGGAATAAGGGGTTTGCATAAGTGGACCCAAGCACCAACCCACCAATAGTCACATGCTACCATCCAGATTGGTATAATATGCTAAAACTGACTTCACTTGTGTAATTGATTGAAGTTGGATTTGACCCAAACATGTGATTTTGTAAATGAAACAGTTTTAAAACCCCATTCCTCGACAAACTGAACCAAACCATCCGCGTTTGTTATGTAGACCGTTGTTTTGACGCCTGGGCCATCAAAAGGGGCTGGGCATTTGGCACCCCACTAGTACCAACCTGGGCATATTTTGCCTGTACCCAGTGTTGGTCTAGGGTATGCCTAAGGTCAGGGAGGGCCTATAACTTCACCTTATGGGCCTCCTGGCGCCCATCCTTATCCTTGGGGTTGGTCCCCACTATGATGTCATGACACCATGACATTAACCTCTCTTCCTGATGGGGCTCAAGCCCCCCCTCCAGGGGCTTGCGCCAGGGAAAAGTTCTTGTGGGCAGGGGTCAACTTCATGGCGGCAACATTCAGTTTGGGTTGAGATCCAACAGCCTGGTGGAAACGCTTGTGGAAGGCTTTAATCAGATCTTGGGCATGCACACAGTCATGCGCTGGAACCCAACTGTTCTCTGCAGCGTCAAAGCCCTTCCAGGATACCAGGTACTCCAGTCTTCTTTTAATGTGGCAGGAGGCAACTATATCTTCCACATCCCACTCTGGCGCCCCATCCACTAGATAGGCCTCAGGAGTCTCTGGTGGGGGGCCCTCAAACAACGTCAGTTTGCTCTCATGAAACACAGAGAAGATCCAAAATGAGGGGGGACATCTAGCTGATATGAGGCATGGCCCACCTTTCTAACAACGCGGTAGGGGCCAATCCTCTTTGGTCCTAGCTTCTTGCATGGCTGCTTGATAAGGATGTTATGAGCATCAAGCATCACGAAATCCCCTTCCTTGTATGCAGGACCCACTCGGCGCTTCCCATCAGCGTTCTCCTTATACACTTGCATTGCCGCCTCCAAGCTTGTTGAAGCCCCCTGGTGGACCTTCTTGATTGTCTTGGCAAAGTCCACCACCGCTTCAACTTTAGATCCACAGCTGGGCTCCATGTTAAAGGCGGGGTTAAAGCCATGGCTGGCGAAAAAAGGGGAACAACTGATAGATGAATGTTTAGTGTTGTTGTAACTGAATTGGGCCATAGGAAGGTGAGAAGCCCAATCTGTATGATCCGCGGTGGTGTAACACTGCAAGAACTGCTCAAGCACTGGTTCACACGTTCAGTCTGCCCATCTGATTGAGAGTGATAGGCAGTCAAATGGCAGGGGCAAATCTGAAGAGTCATACACAACTCTTCCCAAAAGATGGAGGTAAATTGGGGTCCCCAGTCACTGATAATCTCTTGGGGAACCCCATGGAGCGCAAACACATGCGTGACAAAGAGCCTGGACATCTCAGCCATGGTTATTGTAGTTCTGCAAGGAATGAAGTGGGAGAACTTCATAAAACGGTCCACCACCACTATAATGGCATTGTAACCATCAGAGACAGGTAACTCCACAATGAAATCCACTGATAGGGAAGTCCAGGGCCCTTCAGCCTTTTGGACTGGTACCAACAACCCCGCTAAAGGCTGCCGATTGGGTTTCATCTGATTGCAGATCAGACACTCTTTACAATACCGCCCCACTTAGGCAGGCAAGCCCTTCCAATTGTACGTGCATTGTATTAACTCCAACATCTTTGCTTTACCAGGATGACCAACGGTGAGTCCATCATGATGGCCCCGGATTATTTCCAGGCGCAGTGGTCCAGAAGGAACCCATAGATGCCCCTGAAACCACACCATCTCATCCTTCATGTGATAGCCCCTGGAGAGATCTTCTTGATTCAAAGCGCTCTTAGCAAGTATCATAGTATATTTGGCTGCCAAAGGCTGAGAAAGGACTACCTTTCTGAACATACTATATTCCTCCGCATTTTCCAGAGGGGCAAGCGCTGGCCCGCTGGCTGAGGGAGAGGAAAGTTAGGACATGATTTTATTTTGTGAAATCATCAACTGTGTGTTATGAACTTCTACCTCCGTGGGATTGGGCACTAAAGCAGGGTTGTGGCTCAAAGCATCCACCAAACCATTATCCTTGCCCTTGGTGAACTCATATGTGAATGCAAATTGGACAAGGATCTCATGCCAATGGGTCTGCCGTGGGGTTAGGACATGAGGATCGCGGTAGTACAGCAAGTCCCGGTGGTCTGTACATACCCAGAAAGGTTGGGATGAGCCATGCAAGTGGTGATGCCAATAAGTCAGCGCCTCCACCACTGCCAGTAACTCTTTATCATAAACGGCGTAGTTCAACTCTGGCAAAGACATTTTTCTAGAAAAATATCCCACTGGATGCTCTATCCCATCTTCACCTACTTGTAACAAGGCAGCCGCTATGGCAAAGTTGGATACATAGACACAATGAACTCTTTGGAAGGTTTGACATGGTGAAGGACAGATGTGGATAACAGGGTGCACTTCACTGCTTGGAAAGCATCCTTCAAACCGGAGGACCAATGAAGCACCTTTGCAAAGCTAGTCTTATATAAGGAAGCTGCCACCTCAGAAAGATTTGGAATGAACTTCTTGAGAAACGTACATGTCCCCAAAAAGCTTCTCAATTCCTTGACAGAGGTGGGGGCTGGCCACTCATGAATCTCCTTCTCCTTGTCTGGAGTATCATGTGTCCTTGGTCAAACATGACGTTGCCCAGAAAAGTGACCTGGGACTTAAAAAACTCACACTTGCTTATCTTCAGTGAAGGCTGGCTGCCTTTAACCTCTTCACCACTTTCTGAAGGTGTACTGCATGGGACTCATGGTCAGGGGAAAACATCAGAATGTCATCCATGTAGGCAACCGCGCATACCCCTAACAAGTCCCCCAACGCTGCATCAAACTGGCGTTGAAAGATAGCAGGGGCATTATTGAGCCCAAAGGGTATGACCTGAAACTAGAAGATCTCTTTTCTGGTACAGAATGCGGTTAACCACTCTTGTCCTTTTTTTAATCTGGATCTGATTGAACACATTGAGGCAATTCAGCTTGGAGAAGACCTTCGCCTTCTCCACATAGCGTGCAATCTGTGAATCTAAAGAGATGGGATGGAGGTCTGATACAGTAACGTTATTGAGGTTTCCATAGTCTACGCAGGGGCGTAGAGTACCATCAGCCTTCTCAAAAAAGAGAAGCGGGGAGAAAACAGGGGAGGTACGCTGAAAAATAGCACCTTTGGCTAACTTATCCTTCACCCACACATCCAACGCCTCTTCCTCCTGCACAGTCAATGGGCAAATGGGGGAAGCTATATGCACCAGATCCACAGTGAGCTTGAAGTCACAATCAAATTCAGAGTGCTCAGGAAGTGTGTTAGCGTAGGCTACATCAAAAGAAGTTTCCAACCCCTCCAAAAAGGACGGTAAGGGAACCTCTACAGAGGGCTTCAGAAAAGGGGCAAGCTTAAAAGTGGGTATATCGGGCAATAAGGTAATTTTCCCTGGGCGTTATCCTCTGACAAAGGAACAATCAACATGTGACCATTGGACAAAGATAAAAATAGAGTGTTTTCTTTCAAATTAGTCCTGACGTCAAACTTTCTCCACCACTCTACACCAAAAATAATGGGGTACAAGAGGTTCTGATAGCTTGAAAACTGGTCAGACAAAAGATAGGCGCCCACCTGGTAGTCCACCAACCCCATAATGTTCAGTGCAGGTATACCTTGAGAAGCCCCACCTCTAACCATACCACCTGGTGAGTAACTCAACTCAAGGTAGTCAGCAAGGTATTGGTCAATAAAATTATTAGTGGCCCCGGTATACACTAAAATAGTTGTGCTGAATTTCCCCAAAGGGGATGTAAGGGTAGCGGTCAATAAGAAGTATCCAGAATGGAATTTATTCAATGCAGAAAACGCCACTACCTCACCTGAAAATTTTTCTCTGGCGTGAGAAAGCCATCAGGGTAAGTTTTGAAATCATAGAAGGGGGAGGGAAGTGGGCCACTCTTACTACTGAGGCTACATATCTCACCACACCTTCTTCAAGTGCATATAAATTATTATATTTCAAACAAAGTTCCTTTTCCACTTCCTAAGTGCCCCAGTTCATGGTAGGGGTCAAACGTGGGTTCTCAGGGGTAATCTGATATACCATAATAGGGTCCTCATTCAGGCCAAAAGAACTAATAAACAGTTCTGAGGTAGAGATAATATATTTTTTATAAAACGCGTTTTTAGACGTAAACAACCCTATCCCTTGAACAGCAACAGAATGACCAATGTTATCCAAGGCCAACACCTCCAGGACCATCTGCGCCAATTCCACTGGCATTTTCTGAAAATGCAGGTGAAGTAAAACACGTTCATTTAAATTAAAATTGATAAATATGGCGAAAAGTCAGGAAATCATGACATTCAGGCCTCAAAGCATTTGTATCCACCAGGTACAAGCATGAAGGGTGGATATTTTCCAGTTGGAGACAACCATAATAACGCTGAGTTGCTCCAACCGTTGGGAAAAAGAGGAAACTGCGGTGCAGATAATGACAGCTGAATCCCACAGCTGGTGCCCACTGTTTCCACTTTGGAAAAATTCCACATGGAAAAAGTTCATGCACATAGAGTTAAGAGGTTGGTTGACTAATGTAAGGAAAGTGTCTATAACTCTCCTGTTTCCAGCGTGGTTGTGCACTGTGCACAAAGCCAATGCAAGAAAACTAGCTGTTAATACTAAAGCTACTAGTGCCCAGAAGAGGGTGCTGGAGCAATAACAACTCAAGCAAAGAAATGTGTTAAGTAACCAGATAAAAAACATCGCAGTGCACATGGAGATTTGGGGTAAATGACCCAGGTTGGAGGGTACCTGGGCGAACCAAAGGTGCATGAAGTGATAATCATATTGTGTTCAATTGGCAAGGTTAACAGAGCGCGAGACCTCCTCAAAGAGGTTCGCACACAGGATTGCTAGAAAAATCATAAATCAAAATGGTAAAATTGGGGAAATTGTTATTGGGAAGTCAACCAACAAGGAATGTTGGTCGAGGAAAACAAATTTAACTTTGACAGGGGAATAAGGGGTTTGCATAAGTGGACCCAAGCACCAACCCACCAATAGTCACATGCTACCATCCAGATTGGTATAATATGCTAAAACTGACTTCACTTGTGTAATTGATTGGAGTTGGATTTGACCCAAACATGTGATTTTGTAAATGGAACAAGTTTCAAACCCCCATTCCTTGACAAACTGAACTGAACCATCTGCATTCGTTACATAGACCATTTGTTTCAACGCCTTGGCCATCAAAAGGGGCTGGGCATTTGGCACCCCACTAGTACCAACCTGGGCATATTTTGCCCATACCTAGCGTTGGTCTAAGGTATGCCTAAGGTCAGGGAGGGCCTATAACTTCACCTTATGGGCCTCCTGGCGCCCATCCTTATCCTTGGGGTTGGTCCCCACTATGATGTCATGTGACCATGACATTATAGTTCAATTATTAACTTTTGTTGGAAAGAAAGAGCTCAAGTATATAATATATTGAGGTAAATACTTAATTAATTAAATAATAATTGGGGATTTATATAACATTTTGCTAAGAATAACATCATACAACTTATCTCAGAAACATGCCTATAATCACAATATAATATTTAAGTAGAAGAAATTTCAACTATTGGGACTTTTATTTCTTGTTGCAATCACTATTGCAACCTATTCAATTCAAGACTGAATCTAGTTTGATAATCTCACAGAGGAGATTAGTCTGCGCCCATATCAGGGAGCAGTTGGGCAAGCAAGGTAAGAGGAGCAGGTGGAAGGCCCACGGCCTCCAACGTTCAAAAACGCCCCGGAGAATCTGGCGGAATAGACAAAAATCTTAAAAAACTGGCAGTCACAATTTCCCCAGAGATACTCACATGGCAAGCACGATGCAACCAGTACATCAACACGCCACACCCCCAACCACTTTCATTGGTGGAATTCAGAGTCCACGTGTATCTGGACATCCAAAAACAGCCTTATGGGAAAAATTTTGTGAAGATGTACACAAAATTTTCCCAACTGCGGTGTATGTTGCACCTCACTCCATGTCACACAGTTGGCTGGACCTAGGTTTCGAGAGCAAAAAAGCAGCAGAAGAGGCTGCAGTGGTGTGCATAGTGGTCAACCTCCCTGAAGGGCAATGGGTCGTCAAAACCAAATGCACCAGATGGACAAAACAAAACCAAATTTTCCTCACGTTTGACTTTTTGCCTACTATGGTAAAACGTGCCATTTTGGAACAACACCTGAAAGATGGTCTCACCATATATGGCGAAATACAATATTTTGAAATGCAACACTTCACGCTGATGCCACACCTGTGCACCAGCAAAGCCATCACAGTTCTGACCCCAACTGAGGAGATTGCAAAGGACCTAACCCAGATTCCGCACTCCACTTTTATTAATATTGCAGGGCATACCACCCACCCATTCTGGGTGACCGTGGACAGCGCGCCCCCCATTTGCACCCACTGTGACGCGTTCAGCCACAAGGTGCACACATGCCCTATCAAGGAGGGCACCACATTCCAAGAGCACCCCTCAGCAGCCATGACCAATGGGGAGGCTCACTATGAATCAACCACCAGTACCAAAGAGGCCTTCCCATGGGGAGCAAAAGGCTGCTACTTACTAGTAAAGCCTGTCTCACCTCAAGAGTGAAAGAAGGCTAAGCAGGCCCATAGGGCCATGGCCAAGGAAACGGCCAAGGCCACTACCGCTATCCCACACTCACAACGCCAGGAGGACATGGAGACCTTTGTGGTGGAAGCAACTCGGGAATCCATCAACCAATCAGATTGGGAAGCCCATGCTGAGCGGGCCACTCAATCTGAGGATCTGATGGGAGACTCGATCTCACCCAATAGTTGAACCCAAGCTCCAGTCAAAACTGACTTGGGACCTATCCCAACTGAAAAAAATTTTTGATCTACTCAACGGTGCACCGAACTCATCCACACCACAAAAAATTCATCCGACGTCAGGAAAACAAAAAGCGAAGGCCAAAGCCAACGTGACTCTTTCCACAAAAATTAACAAAAACTCCAATAGTGTTGCTGCTAACACCCGCGCTGCTGTGAAAGCCTGTGGGGACCTAGAAGAGGCTGGTGGGCCCGGGGCCCACCCCCTCGCACCTAAGGTGCAATGGGGGAAACCTTCACTTTAGGGACATTGAATATTGCTGAACTCAAGGCCTCCCCGTCCTGGGCTAGGAAACTGAGTTTTTTACACCACAATTTACCCATGGATATCCTGGCCATCCAGGAGTCCCACTGTCCACAAGATTCCAAGGAAACTTGGAAAACAATGCTCCTCCCATCCCTATCATTCTGGTCAAAGCACTGTGGGGTGCTAATCAAGAAAAATAATTTTTCAAATTTGTATCCTCAGAAACATTCCTAAATGGCTGAGTGCTCATTGTCACTTTCTTGTGGGCTGATGTAGTGCACGTAATCATCAATATCTATGCCCCAAATGGTGCACGCAAGTGTCAGGAATTTTTCTCATCAGTCAAATCCCTCCTGCTACCCCCAAACCCATTCATAGTCAGTGACATGAACTGTTGGCTAAACACACCAATGGACCAATGCCTCCGTCACCCCACGCCCCACAGGGTCACGTTGAACTATGCGTTTTAAAGGCCACCCTTGGGTTAATGGATGTGCTGCTGTGACATGCCCCACTGCTCAAAAATATGATGCGTCCCCACATCCACAACGGCCAATTAAGGTCCATGACCCGCATCAACCTTATTCTAATGCCAGCGAAATTCCAACCCCACATCTCCCACTTCAAAACAACAAAAATAGAATTCTCCGACCACCGACTGGTCTTGATAACATACCACCTACCTGTCACAATTGCCAAGGCCCCATATTGGTGCAAAATCTGCCCCCCCCAAGCTCGTGTCACCAGGATTTTCCACATGGGTGGAAGAGGCAACTTTGGCAAAAAAGTTTGTTGCACCGTTTTGTGTGGACCCCATTTCCACATGGGCAACTTTCAAAGAGGACACCATCCGCCACTCTCACCATCTCTCCTCCAGACGCTCATGAGCCACATCGGCGGTTATCTTGTGGGCTCTGGCAGAACTGGCACACTTGGAGTCCAACATTCCAGCTACAGGATACAGCCCTACATGGGGCCGGAAGTGGGTGGAGGCAGCTGCCCACCTCAACGCACTCAAAAGGCAACGCAAACATCAGGTTTGTGTTCAATACAGGGCCACATGCATCACTAAAGGCAACAAGTGCACCGCATATTTCTTTAAAAAAAATTTTGCACCATGCCAGAGCGTGGCCTGCACACAGGTGCGAAGATCAGATAATTCTATTGTGGATACACTGGCCAAAGTGGCAATTGAAATGCAAAAATATTACTCTGAGTTGTACCAAGCCAAACCAATTCAGCCGGCTGAAGTGGCAGAATTTCTCAACAGAGCTCATATCCGCACCATTTTCTGATACCCAGAAATAATGAATTTAATTACTCTGAACAAATTATGGACAGCCATTTGTGGTGCGCCAAACCGAAAATGCCAGGCCCAGATGGCATTCCATATGAGTTCTACAAAAAATATTTCAAATATATATCCCTACTTCTGCTTGCCTCACTTAACCAAAGCCTGTTAGAAACGCGCCTCCTACCAGGAGGACATGAGGCCTTTACTGTCACACTCTTCAAGAAAGGGGATAAGCTTTACTTGGCCAACTGTCGCCCCATTTCTCTAACAAACACAGACACCAAAATTTTAACAAAAATCATGGCTAACCGTTTAGGGACTGTAGCATCTGCCACCATCTCCCCAGAACAATTCAGTTTCATCCTCAGAAGGTCAATTTAGGATTACATGCACTCTGTGGCTAATGTATGTCAGTCCACAGCCTCTGGGGCGCTTGTATTCTTGGACCAACAAAAGGCCTATGATAGAGTAAACTGGGAATACCTAAGGGCCTGCCTCCATCAATTCCGCCTACCCCCTCGCTTCATCAACTGGGTGATGCTGCTCACGGAATCTGCAACAATGGCAGTGCGTGGCCCTGGCTTCCTAACGGAAGTAGTCCGCCCTCAAAGGGGCTTGCGACAAGGGGACCCCCTCAGCCTACTCTTATACAACTTCAGCCTTGACCCACTACTGCGAAATGTGAATGCCCAACTCACTGGGGGTCCATGTGCCAGGCCAAGCCCCAGTCAAAATATTGGCGTTTGCAGATGATTGTATGGTTGGGGTGTCTATTAATCAAGATGCACGCGCGCTTGAAGCTCTCATTCAGGAATATTCCCAGGTAAGCAACGCGGCACTGAACGCCTCCAAAACTGAAATCATCCTCCTTGGTCAGTTTCAGAACTGCTGGGCCCCAGCAATTAGTTCCCAACCTGGCCCATCTGCTCACCCACGTCCACGCCTTACTAACTCAACACACACCGCTCCACTGGTGCTCCCCTTCATGCCACGCCCTACCATAGGATTGGTGCGCCATCCGGGCGTGTGGATGGAGGCAGGCGGATATGCATCAGCAGTAATGGAGTGCCATATTCTGGACAACATGATGAAGCGAATCACCTCTCTCAGAGCCCATCCTACTTCCCTTACTGACAGGGTTGTTTTAGCCAACTCTATGCTCCTATCCAAAGTCTGGTTTGGAGCCCACACCATCCCCTTCTCTCCAAGCTTCTTCAAATCCTTGTATGCCTTGCTGCAAGGATGGCTTTGGTCAGGCCGCCCTCTACCAGTGTGGATAGAGGTCATGTTTGGCCCTCATCATCATGGTAGCATGGGCCTGCTTGACTTCAAAGGCCATGCTGCCAAGATCCTGGTCACCTGGATTGTGGCCGTCACCGCTCTACACTCCCATCCCAACACTGGTCCCACGCAGCCCGCTCTAACTTCTCCTGAGCCTTGAGCCTCAACAAACCATCAAACCCCCACTCCCTGATGAAATACCTCGCATCACACACATCAGCCACAGGTCCTCACGGGACAAAAACCCACTACAAATGAATCCTACTCTCCATGTGGAGCGCAGAGTGGAGAATTCATATTAGCGGACTTACAACCCAAAGAGGCCGCCCCTCTCCTCAGTTCACACAAGAGGTACAGGGGCTACCCATCCATGATGGCGTGATCCCCATTCAGCCCCATGTCCTATCCAGGGTAGACTACCTGGACATGATGGACATCCCTTATTCCATTGAGACCCAAAAAACAATCTGGAAATATGTACATCACCTCTGTTGCAGCCTCAAGTCCGCTCCCATGTGTGGCGCTGCCTGAGGCAGGTGTATCATACAGCTGAGCGCTCTAACGCTTTACACTCATCCTGTATCATGTGCGGCCAGTATGGAACGCTGTTCCACCGCCTGGAGAAGTGCCCCACCTCTAATGTGATATGGCGCGAAGTTCAACATCTGCTGAGCCAGGATCAAACGCATCCCTTCAGTCTGTCAAGAGATATGTTTGCTCTATCAATGGCCTCCTCCCTTCCACCCTCCCACCGTGCTCTGGTGGTTGCAATCGCCATGTGGACCATCCACACGATTATCTTAGATGCCATCGCAGGCTCCACCCCCACCCTCCCAGAAACTGTCCACAGATTCCGGTCTCATTTGGTGGACCACTTTCAAGTGTGGATGTTTGGATACCTCCCACCGCGTCACTGACAGCTGGTCTCCTCCTGGTTCCCAATCTGGTTCATCAAATCAGACCCCTTCCTCCACACGTGCTCAATAGTGGCTACGGCCCCTTCACACGTTCCCTCCCCCTCCCCATAAGTGGCGTTCCCGCTGGCAACAAGAGATAGCATCGCTTCTCTGGGGTGCCTCCCCTAGTACTAAGTTTATCTGTCCTGAGTCATATTCAGAAGTGTCCGTCCCATGGTCGGCCTTCCCCACAATAAATTTAAATTTTAAAATTTAAAAGAAATTCCAACTATTGGTTAGTGAAAATGTGCATTTGGAGACATATGGATTTATAAATCTTCCAGTATTGCAATAAATTGTTAAAATCATGGTAATCTGAATCTGGCAATGCTTTTAAGTTATTGCTAATGTAAAATCCTATTATTGTTAAATCCCAGAATCTGACATAAAATCCAATCATATTAGTTAAGTTTTAATTAAATTTTTATTAAACGTGCATTTGAGTTTTGGACCGTCACATGTAAAATAGTATAAATTAAAGAAAGTTTGGAATAATCAGAGTTCTTCCAAGGGGTTTACTTTGTTGTAACACCTTTGGCTGTGACTAATTGGTTTTAGGTAGTATAATTTCCTCCTATCAAAATTTGGGCTCTGGACAGTCAGAAGCGAGGTAGCTGATACATAAATATCACAAGATAGAGTATATAAAATTTCCAATTATGCGGGGCAATATTTGCACAAGTAAACTCCTTTAAAGCCTATAAAAGAGCTAATTTTAGCATGTATTCATTTCCTACTTTGTTATCAGCAATAAAATTATATGTAAAAAATTATTATCTATTAATATTGCCCCTAAGATAATTTTGGGAGGGAATTCAATAATAGGGTTGATGCACAATAATCTTTATTAGAGAGCAGATATTGAAGTGTCTGACATAGGTCTTGAAGAAGTAGGGTGTTAATGGGGGAAGCCACTGCTTTGTTGGCCGTTTTAGTGATGGTACTTTTATGTGGGAAACCCCTTGAAAGGGAAGAAGCGGTGCTGGGAAGTAGTATTGAGAGTTAATTTAAAAAATCTGGCCAATCAAAGACTAACATCAAGATATAGGTTTCATCACTATCATCCACCCACTTGAGAGATTTAAATGGATTAAATTGCCAAATCTGAGCCATCAATTGTCAATTATTGAGTGAGGTGGGGGTGGTTGACCCCAAACCAATGACCACAGCAATTTGATTTGTGCATGAGCAACAATCTGATCAGAATAGTATGGGAAGTTTTATTTTTACTAGCTGGTAAAGTTAAGAAGGCCCTGTAGCTGATGAGGGAGGGGAGGGAATATTGAGCCCCATATAAAATTAGATTGGGCGGCAGTGGGGCTGATGGATGAGTGATGAGGGGCAGAGGCTGCTGCAGCGGCAAGGGAAGGAAATCTATGCTTTAGGTGACCAAGTTCAAAGCATAAAGGGAAGACAGCGCGGCTGCTCTCCACATAGCCAAAAAGATATTTGGGTTGGATAAGATTATGGTTTTAGAGGATTTGCAATTAGAGTATACTGGTGGAAGGAGAAGATCATCACAAAGGCGTGAGGCCCTTCAAGAAGCTGGACCCATTGCAAACAGCCAACTGTAGGATGGAGTCACCACTGTAAGCAGCCAAACCCAGCAGGAGCTCATGGCAGAGCTTCTTGAGGGAGAGATAGTAGGGAAAGCCTACAAACTGAACCACCAGAATGGCTTATTCAGCAGCCAAGTGTGAGTGGTGAGGATGGATGTATTTTGAAAATTAGCAACTTTGTCACTTCAGCCATATGTGGTGTTTATAAGAGAAACAAGATCAAAGTGCCCCTTGAAGGGGCAAAAACTATAGGCTGGTAGGTTTAAGAACCTCCTGAGCCATTTTGATAGTGGTTGCACTGTGTAAAGAAAAGAATCATATACTCAACCTAAAGGGAAAAGTGCAAAGTACTCCAGGGGAGCACCAGGGGCCTTTGAAGTACCTCCTGGTAGCACACGAGGTTGTGGGCTAGGCCCCAAAAGACAAAGCAATTGGAGGAGTTGGGAGGCTAGTGGAGCCAGCCCTGGTGTGCTTCAGCAGCAGCTGATAGTATCAGGAGGCAGCGTATCACTATTTCATGTGGGGCAGCAGCCCAAACTTGTCAACATATGAGACTCAATATGGCTATGACACAAAGGTCATTAAATTAAACTTATATATCTAGTTAATTAAGAAAGTGATCAAGGTGAAAAAAGCCCCTCCCCCAGAGTGTATGCACAAGCATAAAATTTTGATAGTGTTTAAGAAGGCAGTAACAATAGTAGCATCTTTACAAGGCTGTCAGTTAGTCTTAATAGGTAGAACAGTTTTAGCAGACTTCTTTGATACACTTTTTAATAGATTATATGATGCATACTATCTCACTTACAGCCATACTTTATAAAATATAAGCGTTGTTACACAGTTGGTTATGAAAAATTCCATGTGCATACATCTGTACAGATGCTCCATCTGGCTCAAAAATAATATTATGATTGAGGCTTTTGGATTATGCTGGACGTTCAGCAAGCCTGCTAGGTAAGTGGACAATTCAATTAATTAATATAGAAGTTGCTGACCAGCACTGGGCCTGTGCTTACAAGTAAACTTTGATAAAGATATAAATTTTCATAACTGGTGGGACTAAAAATGTTGATTTATTATATAAGGTAAATGCAACTGGTTCACATGATGCTCATATCACACTAAATAAGTACTACATATGATCAGTGCTTTTAGATGGTGAATATATCATATAGAAATGAACTTGAAGGAACCAAATATTATTTCAAGCAGGATTAAAATGGACAAGCAAGTTTCCCATTAAAATACACTATGCATCAGGAAGAAGCACTAGCATGGGTGGATCTACTGGATTTGTTAGACATTCCTTATGGTACTGAGAAGCAAATGAAAATATGGAGTTATACAACATCTTTAAATGCATCTAACAATCTGTGCACATGTATGGAGATGCTAACACTGAACATATAGGACATAAAATTGAACAGACACCATCACAGAAAAGTGTAAGCTCAGTGGAAAAATAGACACACTAGTTTACAAAATAGAGGGTCTTAAAACACTTTTACCATATGGAAGGAGTTTGCAAGGATCCTTTATGGCAAAATAGAAAATATCTAGCCTACCAAAGTTTTATTTGCAATTTGAACTGAATCAGAAGCCCCCAAGAACTTTGAGAACTGATGGTTATAATTGTAATGTGGACTGAGCATACAATTCAAATGGAAACCTGGAATCATACCTACCAAAGGATAAGTGAAGCGGTTGCCAGGTCCATAAAAAGTTTTGCGAAAGCTTTAATCTTGGAGCTATGATGGGATAAAACTATACCAAAAGCATAATCTTCTTCCATAGTTATCTTGACAATTTTAGAGGTAAATTTTCAATTAGGCATGTACTATATAATTAAATTAAGAGACATAAATCAATTAGATAAAATCAGAATAGGCTTAGCAGCATCCAGCTGCAAACTTAAGGCCTAGAGGTACTAGATTAAATTGTTTTTAACCAACTTTGAAAAAATAAGGTTCTCAATTTGACCTGTATATATTTTTTCTGTTTGTTTGCACATAACTCTGATATTACTGGACCAACTTGGATGATCTTTTTCAAAAAAAGGATGCTCTAACTTAAGTCCCATTTTACTTTTTTAAGGATTGGTCTAGTATCTGCCTAATAGTTTAGTATGTTATTAAAATGAACTGGAAGCAATGGATTTCATTTGTGGGAATGTTCATTTTCTGGATAAATTTAATTTTGGCATTGGTGAAGCAATAGCTTTAAAGCAACTTTTGCTATGATATATGTCCTATGGCTGGGGTATGTTCAAAGTCTAGGACAGTATGAGATTATAGCATGACAAGCTTAAATCATTTTAGATACCTATCATTTTTGCATTATTTGACCAATAAAACCAATTAAATTTGATGAAATGATTTATTGTAGATGGTGATCAGTAAATTTAGCATGATTTGACCAATAAAATTAACTAAATTTAATAGAATAAATTATTATAGATGACAATCAGTAAATTTAGTATAGAGGACCAATAAAAGTATTAAAACTATAAAAATAAATTATTAATATATTTATTTATGAGATACTATATATATAATATATGTATACAATGATTTTTCTTTTTTATGTAGAAATAGTGAGGGTTCAAAAATGATATATAGAGATAGTGATTTTTTAAAATAAAATAGTAAAAAAGAATCACTTTTATAAAATGCCTATTATATGGGAAAAAAGGACTGGGGTTAGAATTTTTTTGGGAAAAAGAATCTCCTTTAAAAAAGGCTCTAAAAAGTATAAATTAATCAAGACATTATGAATGTTCCTTAAAACCCTTTTTGAAGTTGGCGCTAGCTTCCAACCTAACTTATAGAATTTTGCTTACAAATACAAATCAAAGTTTATATTGGATTGGGTCCAAGTATAAACTATAAGCAACTTAGAATATACGGTGCTGAGTATATATATTAGAAATAGGTATTATAAGTCAGTATTTAATAGGGTGCCGACTTCAAAAAGGGCTTTATTGAAAATTCATAATTTCTCGATTATTTCATACTTTTTGAGCCTTTTTTAAAGGAGGTTCTTTTTTCTACCTTCATATATTCTTTTTTTGTAACGCATATCTGTCCCAAGGTTGACGTTACTAAAATAAAATAGATTTTCTTTCAGATATCCGGATTTGGATTTAAGGCCGATTACACTCCAAAACCATCTGGACACTTGGAACGGATGACGCAAAGGTCGGATGATTTCAGTGCGCCTAGCACTAGCCACCTCGAAGGTTCTAAGATCCCAAAGCTCCACAATTATAAGTGTAAGTGGGGTTAACGAGTAGATCTAAACCTGGACCTTTCTTCTAAGGATAGCCACTCAGTAGAAATGACGTTGAATACTGAGTGACGATGATCAAGTGAAGTAAATCTCTACATTAAAAATGATTTTCGGATTAAGTGGTAATGACATTCATAATGAAGATAAGTCAGCCATATCTTTAGGTTAGGAGGTTGTTAATCTATCAAGCTTTCTTCAACCCATCTGGAGGTAATTTTTATACCTTGAGAAGTAAATCGTCCCCATTCCATACCATATGCCCCTTGTGCAGTTATGTTTTAATTTAGTTATGGTTGGTTTGTACAAATTTATTTAAATGGGATCGGTGAGCATTTTTAGCGATCTGCTACACAACCTGCCATACGATCGGTTAAAATTTAATCGGTTAACTGTTCGTCAGGATTTATTTTTACTGGTGCACGTTTGCTTTTGCTTACAAGGCTTTGGAGTTCACACCTTCCAGTTCCTTCTACTTGCCCTTTTTTAAACGGGGTGCTTTTTGGGGGACCGGGCCACTAGTTGCTTGGATTTATAACCCATTCATCCAACTTGGGCATGCATCTTGCTTTAACTTTTGCGCCCATTAGAAGCGTATTGGCCCTTTTTATTGAAGTTTATTTTACTTTGGGTACCGTCAAGTTGCCATCGCTTTGGGTGTGCGAGATGGACGCCAGATTGATGGTTTAAACAGTTTTTATAAAGCGCTTACCGAACTTGTTACCTTCCTACTTCAATGGGGGTAGCAAGGTTGACATTTATCCCGAGGTTTTAACTCGGGTTGGAGCTGCAACCCGCTTATAGGGCGATCGCCCCAAATCTACGGAGTTTATCGCGATCGGTTTAAACGACGACGTCGTTTGCGTTTGGGTCGATAGATCGGGTTCGAGGACAAAAGTTTAACTAACGGGTGTTAGCATGGCCACCCGAATCATATTGTATAACGATCCCGACGTCCCGGGTTGCCTTACGCCGGACCAGGTCGATGCGCTGGTCCCCAAGTTTCGTTTGGGGAGTCCCGTGACGGTCTACCCGGCCGATTCGGGTCGTCTGGGGGAGATGGTCCAAAGGGTTGTTGAGGAAGGGTGGTCCGAGAAATGTCTACTTCTCACGTTCCACGCGGAATACTTCCCTCCGCAGGCCTGGAAGGCGATGCTGGGGTTTTTACAGCGCGGGCATCATTTTATGGGGCTCGGCGGGGTCCCTTTCACCAAGCCAATTTCAATGCGAGACACCGAAGCGTGTTATCAGTACCTGGAAGAGCTTGGGATCCCCCTCGTCCACGACGTGGATGTTCACCTATTTGATGACGAGCATCATGGGTATTGCCTTTCCCCGGACACGTGGGCGTTATTCTTGCCGGAGCAGCTTCAGCTTTTGGTGGGGGAGGACGAGATAGACCGGCACAAGTTTTATGGGGTTGACCCCAAACTCAGTGACTTGGATGAGGTGGCAGGGGAATCGGGAAGTTCCGGCACGCTGGATCGCACGCTCACACCTCTGGTCCACCTCCGCCGTGGCCAAGCGTGCCTGGCCTGCGCCGCATGGATGCTGGACCATGCTGGGGGAGGTTCATGGGCGGAAGATGGATGGTGGTGGCATGGAAACCACCCACCGTTCAGCACTGGATGTATAACGCTGAAGCTGTACAGCGCCTGATCCTACTGGCAACCCAGTCCGTGCCATGGTTCCTGGTCTGCCCAAGTTTGGCATGCTTCTTGCCCACTGAGGCACCCTCTTTCACCGTTTCAGTGCGCACACATCAACCCTTGAGGCTTACCTTTAGCTTTGGGAAAACTCTTGACATCCCTTGCACCCCACAGCTGCAGCGGTTTGAGGTGACGCTCGATGAGCCCTTTGGCCCAGGGCTGCATTGTGCCGATGTGCTATACACTGCGGGGGATGGCTTGACATTGCGCCAGATAATTGGGTTTTGGGTGTGGGATGATGCCCTAGTGTCTGCCCGCAGCCAAGACAAGCTCCAGGCCGCGGGGCAGCGCATGACGGTGGCCGGGACTCCGACTGTGATCTTTGGCACGACTTATATGGATAGCCGTATCCAGCGCCATTATCTTTCCCTCCCCAACCCCGCCCGCTGGGACGTTGATTTGGCGGAGATGGCGAAAAGCGGCGTCAACCTGATTCGCACTGGGCTGTGGTGGGGTTGGGGCGCGGTGGGTGGGCGAGAATGGTTCCGCGCGTTAGATGCTTTCTTGTTGACGTGTCTGCGCAACCGAGTACAAGTCCAGTTCACCTTCTTCGCCTTTACCCCCCATGCGTACCGAGGAGACCACCCGTGGTTGGACCCTCGCGCCCTGCAGGGTCAGAGCGACCTTTTGGCTGCTGTCGCCCTTCGCTACGCTAAAGTAGCGCCGCTGTCTTTTGATCTCATCAATGAGCCTAGCTTTGGAGAGCCCCAGACGATCTTTGCACCGAGGCCCATCCCCAGTTCCGAGAGAGAAACTTCAATGTTCCGCAGGTGGCAGTACGAGCGAACCAAGGGCGACCTTGCTCTCCTTAATGCGCGTTGGCGGACAGCCTTTTCGAGTTGGGAGGAGGTATGTCCTCCATCTTCCGCTGATCTCGCCATCAATCCAAACTCCACCGCCGCTGGTAATGGCTTCAAGGCCATGGACTATACCCTCTTCTCGTATGACGCCTTCAACGAGTGGGTGGGCCGGATGAAGGGAAGTATCCGCGGCGCAGGCAGTGAGGGGCTTGTGGGCGTGGGGCAGGACGAGGGGCGCGTGCGTCTTCCACCTCAGTTCCACACCGGCACCGATTTCACCTCCACCCATCCATGGTGGCTCCTGGACCACCTACTTTGGGATCTTGTCATGGATGGGGTTGCAGGCATCCCCCATCTTGCCCAGGAGGTGGGCGTGATGCTGACGCGTTCGGATACGCGGCTGGCGTTCCGATCTCAGGCGGGCGCTGCAGCCCTTCTTGAGCGTAAACTGTTTGTTGCACTGGCGGTCGGCTGTGCTGGGGTCATCCAGTGGCTGTGGCATACAAACGGGTACATGACTCTCGACAACGAGAACTCCATTGGGCTGGTGCGGGTGGATGGCTCCGCCAAGCCCGAATTGAAAGCCTTTCTGGAGGTGGGCAAATTCGTAGCTGCCTTGCAGCCGCACCTTCCTTTGGAGGGGGCCAGCCCTCGTCTCGTCGCCCTAGCGCCTTACTCGCAATGGGCGCTGCGAACCTCGCTTGGTGAGGTGCCGACGAGGAATCTGGTACGGGCCCTCGGGTATCATCCCAAGCTACGCATCATCCCGCAGATCATCAATGAGCTCCGCGCTCTAAACTTCACCCAGACGCTGTCCCCTCACGCCATCCTCGTCCCATCCCTACATCACCTCAGTATTGGGGCCTGGGAGGCAATCGACCATTGGGTGACACTTGGCGCGCATCTGCTCGTCACCGGGGTGGTTGGTTTGGATCCGTACGGCCTGCCTTATTCATCAACCCCCAAGGTCCTATCATCCCTACTCGCGATGCTGCCCCATCTCGGCTCTTCCAACGCGCGGGTTCCAGTTGCAAGGTTTGAGGTGGTTGAGGCTTTGGGCGCAAGCACTTTACCTCCCCCTTTGGGGTTTTATTTGATGAGCTTGCCATCAACTACGTTTACCGTCAGCACACCCAACTTGCGGTGATCCCTTCGCCCCCAAAGGGCGGCGGAACCATCATCTGGTGCGGGCTTCCGCTAGAGATGGCCGCCCAGTTCGTTCGCATGGGCTCGAACTGCTCCTGCTTAGGGGATTTCTACGCCTGGGCCTTGGATCGCTTCCAATTTCGTCTGCCCACCCACCTGCAAGTTGAGCTGGTGAATCCCAAGGGGATGGATGCGGGCCTACTCGTGAGGCAGATCGAATCCGACCCTAAGGTGGTGTGCGTGATTTTCGTATCCGAGTTGGGGTGCGACGCGCACCTAACGTTGCAACTTCAAGAGCCGGGTGCCGGGGCACCGGCCTCGGTCCGTCTGAAGCTCAAGGCCCAGAGATCCGGGTCCATTCTCCTACCTCGGCTCGATACCAAACCCCTTCCCTGTTTGGCGGGTTGGAGTTTGACCCCTAGCTTTATACCTAACTAAACCTTCGGTTGATATGCTAATCATGTTCAATTTTGGCGATTTTTTTAAAACTTGGGTCAGTTGCCTATTGACTATAAAATCGAAAAGTATGTATGTATGATCCCATCGTTCTGATTGGTTTAACTTATTTGGCCGACTGGTTGAGGATCAAAAAAATCGAATAATTCAAATTTCTTACCCGAAACTAACCAAAAACAGTAAACGATTAATGGTTGAATTAAGGGTAAGCTAGAGTTGCAGGTTCAACTCCTGGCTAGAATTTTTTATCATTTTTAGCACTAGTGGTGCCCAACCTAAAAAGAAGAATCCATCACGCATCCTTATTTGTGAATGAGCCAAATAAAGGAATTATTAGAAATAAAAAATTCCTAATATAGCCCCTAAGTTATCAGCCTAGGAAGCCATATCAGATGGTTAGGAAGCTTTGGGGAAACTTTTGTTTGGCACCCGCTTTAGCTGGCAGACCATGGCGGATAGTATAGAAGTGGAGGCATCAGCAGCAGGTGGCATAAGGAGATATAGTTGACAAATTATCATCTAATTTATATTTGTTTTATTTAATTTATAGATTTATTTTATTTATTCAAGGCAAGCTGACCAGGGGACAGACATTACCAAAAGAGAGGAAGAAAGTGTCGACATGAAACCTGAGCAGGGTCAACTCTGTCGAAGAAAGTTTTCCACCTCCGGATCGGGGCTCGGATTTTTCTGGTTAAGTCATGGGTAAAGTTTTCATGTTATAGACCTACTAACCACCAATAAATAGCTTCCTTTGGCTGGCACCCCAATCAATGTGCGAAGGCGGGAATTGAACCTGCAATCTTCAGGTTGGTAGCCGTACGCCCTACCAACTCAACTTCCACCCCCTTTAATTTATAGATTTAATTATTTTATTTATTTACAAGCAAAATTTACCCGGCGTTGCTCAGGTTTATTTATAAGCTCACACTGATATAGCTTATAGGCTGTGCCAGCGCTACTCTTGAGCCACGCGGACTAACAGCTTTGCTGTTGCCCTCGTGCATGGTGAACTGATTATCCTAACCACTTAATCTACTTAAACTCTAATATTGATTTTTGTTGAGTTTCAGGTGAGCAATTTGGTGTATTATTAGATAGTATTCACCAATTCTCACCCACTCACCCAAATAGATTGAACCCATCAGGCTTGATAATTTCAGATACGATCTTATTTGCCAATTCTCACCCACTCACCCAAATAGATTAAACTTATCAGACTCGATTAGCTTCAGATGACAAAGTGTGAATTATTAGATAATATTTGCCAATCCTTACCAACTCACCCAGATTGAACCTATCATACTCGATAGTTTCAGATTCGATCTTATTTGCCAATTCTCACCCACTCACCCAAATAGTTTAAACTTATTAGACTCGATTAGCTTCAGATGAGTAATTTGGTGAATTATTCAATGATATTTGTCAATTCTCACCCACTCGCCCAAATAGATTGAACCCATCAGGCTCGATAAATTTGGATTCGATAAGATTCACCAATTCTCACCCACTCACCCAAATAGCTTGACCCTATCAGACTCGAAGGTTTCAGATGTCAGTCAGTAGATCAGTCAGTCAGTGAATGTGTTTTATTAAGTAGATAGTTTAGAGAACAAAGTGCTATTATGGGCCTTTTAGCTGAGCTTTTCTGAAAATTTGCCAGCTTACACCTTTAAACAATGTGACATTTCTTGAAGTTGGCACACCCTAAACAAAAACTACTAACCATTCACCCAAACCTAATTTTACCTATTGTATCAACCTAAACTCACCCCCATTTGAAAACCTCATTTAAACTATCAAATTAGCTAACCACTTACTACTTACAAAACCTTTGACTTTATAATTAGCCAAGTGACCACCAACCACTTGGTAAACCTATTTACCTACTGAATTAACCAAATATAAACTTCTCAGCTGTAACAATATACCAATTACTACTAAAATATATAAAATTTACTTCTTACATATAAAACTTTTTATTTTACTAAAAATAGAAAAATTATGGTGGTATATTGTATTGTCATCCAACCTTAGTAACTATGAAAGATTTGTCAATAGGTTATATCAGGAAGTGTGTTAAATGAATACTATAATATTCCAAGACAAACAAGATTGGGAGTAAAAGAAAAGCACATAAAAATAGATGTTTCTTTATTTGATTGTAACATAAGCATTCCTATACCATTCTGTAATGATCATGATTGTACATAAATCCCATATGGTTGGGAATTATGAGATTTATGTGTGTCGATAGTTGCAATTCTATTATTCTGAGTAAGATTTTCCTATTTGGGTTGATAATGGAATAAATTTAAATAAATTGGTCCATCTGATTGGTTGTTTAGTTTTGAGGTTCCCCTCCATTTCTCCGCCAAGTTGCCCGGTTGCCATCAATTCTGGAGGCTTTTGCACCCCTCATTACCCACAATTCTTCTAGCCTTTTTTAGAAGTATTTCAAAGCGAGTTCAAGCCCCAATGGGCCCTCACTTTGGAATTCTATTCCAACTTTGAGTTCACCTCTTCCAATAAAGGCCACTTTTTGCTAATTTGTTTTATTTAAATTTAACTTATTTAACTCAAGTTGTTGGCCAGCAGATGGTGGTGCTCCAGGGAAAGAGGGTGGATGTGCTGAACTCATTTTTGGGGAGGTCTTGCCCTGGCTGGCAGGAAGCCAGAGTGGCCTGATGTGACAGAGGCTGGTTAGCTGCACCTCAGCCTGTTGACCCCATGAGCGGATAGAGGTTTTGAGAGGGACCTCTGCCTGGGGTCTGAGATGACAGAGGCTGATGCAACACACCTTGGCACAGCATGCCTGGCAAGGCCATCAAATTGGACAGGACTAATCAGAGTTGGTATGGCCACATATAGGGGTGAGTGGTGTAGGGCCAGTGGCAGACTGGGCCTTGGGAGCCCAGTCTTGACATAATCTCAAAGTCACCCTTCCTTGGTGGGCTCTGCTTTCAGGCAGCCTGCAAGATGGCTGCAGTTGATATCCCAAGCATCGCCACATGCCATCAGTCCCTTTTGTTGGTTTGTGGGGCTTTCCAACAAAGGGGATGAGGAGCTTGGGGGGTGGGCTGGACTGTTGGCAGTTGATGGCCTCTTGTGCCCACCAGGAGACCTCCAGAGAACCCATTGATTTGATCTGGGGGCCCTGGATTTCCAGTCAATACCCCAAGTTGCTCACAAAAAAGGTCCCCTGTTGAAAAAGTTGTTGGTTGCTGCATGCCTGCATCGCCAGTTCAGGTCTGAGTCCACCAGTATTTCCTTTTTAGGAAAGGGTAGTGTAACAATTGTGATTGCATATGAATCCCATAAGGTTGGGAATTATGAGATTTGTGTGTGTCAATAGTTGCAATTCCATTAAACTGAGTAGGATTTTCCTATTTGTGTCAATAATAGAATAAATTTAAATAAATTGGTTCATCTGATTGGTTATTTATTCTGAGGTTTCCCTCCATTTCTTTGCCGAGTTGCCTGGTTGCCATCAATTTTGGAGGCTTTTGCGCCCCTCATTACCCACAATTCTTCTAGCCTTTTTTGAAAGTATTTCAAAGTGAGTTCAAGCCCCAATGGGCCCTCACTTTGGAATCTATTCCAACTTTGAGTTCACCTCTTCCAATAAAGGCCACTTTTTGCTAATTTGTTTTATTTAAATTTAACTTATTTAACTCAAGTTGTTGGCCAGCAGATGGCGGTGCTCCAAGGAAAGGGGGTGAATGTGCTGGGCTCCTTTTTGGGGAGGTCTTGCCCTGACTGGCAGGGAGCCAGAGTGGCCCGATGCAACAGAGGCTGGTTAGCCACACCTCAGCCCATTGACCTTGTGAGCAGATAGAGGTTTTGGGAGGGACCTCTTCCTGGGGTCCAAGGCAACAGAGGCTGGTGCACCGCACCTCAGCATGGTGCTTGGCAAGGCCATCAAATTGGACAGGACCAATCATAGTTGGTATGGCCACATATGGGGGTGAGTGGTGTAGGGTTGGTGGCAGACTGGGCCTTAGGAGCCCAGTCTTGACACATTCATCCAATTGTGATGAAACTTTAGTGAGTAGTTGTGTGCATACCCACAAAGGTTTCTGAATTAGTACAACCATTTTTATAGTAGTAAAGAGAAAGTTTTATATGTAAGGGAAGCTTTATATATAAGAGGTGAAAATTATATTTTCAATAGTAATCAGTATTTTGTTATGGTTAAGCAGATGGATTTTTTCTTGGTTCAATAGTTTAAATGGGTTTTCCAAGTAATTGGTATTTTTGGATTGCTTAATAATCTTGATGGTTTTAGTAAGTTGGCTAGTAATTGGTTAATTTGATAAGGCAATTGGTTTTGTTTAGTTGTTGGTGGCTTTTAGTTGTTTAATTAAGTTTAGTTTTACCAAGAAGTTGGTGATTAGTTGATTTGGTATGTTTGATGGTTTTAGTAAGCAGTTTATTAGTTTATCTATAATATAAATTCTAAAATACTCGATTTAAATTGTTTGTTTATTTACCTGATCAAATCCAGATAATACCACAATCTATTTAAATATCTTATATAAAAAGGAAAGTATCTTTTTATGTATATATGGTTCTATTCATCTAATTGGCTAATGGTTATGCTTAGACAATGCATTAAATTGGTATAATGATTCACATTAGCTAAACAGTGACCATGCTCAGACAGTGCATTAAATAATAAGTACTTATAACGTTAAAGAATATCATCTTAAATCTCAAAAAGGCATAATTTCATTCAATCTTATATAATTGCAAAAAAACTATACCTTTATATAAATATATATATTATATATAGATAGATAACATAAAACTGATAATGCAAGTGATAGTTTAAAACTAGATATAAAATGAGCTAACATAGTCATTAAAGGTATTTAAAATTATTGTTTATCTATGTTTACTTTGGTATTGCTTTGGAATATAAGATGTAAGCTCTTTAATTTTTGTAGACTTCAATCAAGTCCAATTTAGGTGCTTACATCTTAAAATATTTTAGCTAAATATTAATTATTGTTGGGACTTTGCCCACATTGCCAGCTTCCTAGATTGAGGAATCTGCTGATACACTAGGGGATAAGTCCCACTAGCAGATGAATTTATTTATTGGATTATTTTAATATCAGTTTATCGATGTCAGCGGATTTAGGGGTAATTTTCCAGGTTCAGATCTGCTGGGGTCAATCTGTGCAAATGCCTAAGATCCCATTTGGCAGAGTTGCTAACAGAATCAATTCCTCTGATAGTTAATCATTGATTAACTATTAAATGTGCCAATTGAGATCAGTTAGGTTTCATCACCAACCAATTGGAAATTTATTTAGGAGTTGTTAGGTGAGTGATGCCATCTGCAACTAGTGAATCAACCATTTGGTTCATGACTTGCCATATGGATAAAGAATTCAATTACCTAATAATGTCACTAGCCAAATGTGGTTGGTTTGTGTAATTGAATGGAAACATTAGGGATACATTCTCTTGCTCTTTCATTTTAGGTTCTGGGATATCCAACAGAAGAATCCTTAGCCTGATGGAGAATCCCATAGCTGGAAGAGACCTTAAAGAGAAATTTAATGGCAACAGCTGCCATTTCATTACTGAGGTGTCAACAGAGGAGTTGGTTGCATAATTCCTCTATAAATTCTCTAGTTTCCATAACAATAAATCAGTTCTAATTCTATTTATCTTCAGTTTATTATTGCTTTAATACGTTAATTGTTGAATCTATTGTGTGATAAAGAGTAAGGATCAGATATCCTTAGAAGATAAGCTGCTCTCATAGACTCAATATGATGGGAACAAAGTCTGAGAACCTCTGAATCTAGAGTAAGATTAAGTTCCTGAGAAGAGGAAAGAAGTCCCTACTTTGTCAGCATAATCAGCATCAAATTTAGCATTCAAAGGTTAGCATTGGACCACCTATCAGCATGGTTTATCTATATTTAGATATGGACAATAGTTTCCATACTATTATCAATTATATAGCTATATTAATATCAAGCAATGCATATAATGCACTTAATAAAAGAACCTGTGCAGTTAATTTCTGGGAACTAGTATCAGTATAACCTCAGAATTTAATAAGTGTCCTTTTTTTAAAAAGTAACTACTTTATCTTCTTTTTCTTATAATAATTTTAGAATATATTTCTAAGTAATTCCCCATAATTTTAAGATATCTGTGCCAAGTTAGGGTGAAATAGTTCATTTGTTTAAAATGTGATGTCATATGTATACATATAATGATCATATAACAGTTTTTCTTTCCTGTTGCAATCAGAAATTGTAACCTACTCAAATTAAGCAGATAAAGCTTGTTAATTAGTAAGGGTGATGAGTACACGCCTAATGCCAAGTAAAGGCTGGATGAATGTGGTAAAAGGCACAAGTTTGGTGTTTGCACCACCTAAAGTTTTAAAATGCCCTGGGGACACTGGTGACCTGGATAAAAACAAGAAAACTGTGGTGAATATTTTGCAAGAAATCTTGGAATGGAAAACCAAATGCAACCAGTACACCAAAACTCCTCACTCAAAGCTACTGTCATCAGTGGAATTTGAGTTCTGAGTTTACCTGGATATTAATTCAACAGCTCTCTGGGAGAGTTTTGCAGGCATGTACACACCAACTTACCAGAAGTTGTGTATGTAGCACCGCACTTGATAACCTGCAGTTGGTTGGATCTCAGCTTCAAAACAATGAAAGCATCAGACACAGCTGCACAGATGCGCTTGGTGGTTGACCTCCTGGAGGGTCAACGTGTGGATGAAACCAAGCACATTCAATGGACAAAATCAAATCAAATTTTTTTAACTTTTGATTTTCTCCCCATGACCATTAAGCGTGAAGTCCTTAAGATTTATCTCAAAGCAGGACTTCAAAGCTATGGGGAAATCAGCTCCTTCAAAATAAAAATTTTTTACTGATGCAAACTCAGCAAAGGTAAGGCAATTGCAGTGATTGCACTGTTCTCATGGGTAGCTGAGGACCTAACTCAGATCCCAAACACTGTGACACCATTAATGAACAACAGACCTAACTGTTCCGCATAACAGTTGACTGTGCACCACCCATATGCACTCATTGTTGGGCGTTTGGCCACAAGTTACACATTTGTCCCGCCAGAGAAGGAATTATCCTTCATAAAGCTTTTTGGAAGCAATGGGTGAGGGACAAAGTGAGCCCACAGTAGATTATAGCTTCACATTCCCATGGGAAAACAGGGGTGCTATATCCAGGTAAAACCTGTGTCCCCACAAGAATGAAAAAAAGCAAAACAGCAATGCTGAGCACAGTCCAAGGCAGCAGCCATGGTGGCCTCCACCATCCCCCTGCCCAGATCCAAGCCAACCAGACTGAGTTTTCCGCTTTGGTAGAATTCCAAAATCCTATCCAATCAGAGGGGGACCCAGCTTTCAAACCCACAATATGTGCATTATACATAACCACTGGATTCATGCACAACAAATGCAACCAGATTTTCCAACCCAAATTTAGCAGAGTTTTTGGAGAAAAATTGTTGGACATACTCAATGGTGCACCACAAATCCCCAGCAACTTGAAAAATTACAAGGAAATAAACCAATAAACCAAGAGATCCTCAATTTAAGAAACCCTCAAAGATAATACCTACACACCTAACAATACACTATCCTCAAACACTTGTTAAAAGGAAAGGAAAAGACTGGATGAGCTTGCATGGCGTCAAGGAGAAACAGGGCCTGAGGGGCCCTCCCTCACTCCTAAGGATTGATGGGGGTATCCTTTACAATAGGGACGCTGAACATTTCTGGGCTTAAAGCCTCTCCATCCTGGGCTAAAAAACTGAGCTTCCTAAAAAATAATTTACCTGTGGACATCCTGGCGATCCAGGAAATCCACTGTTCACAAGGTGCTGAGGACACATGGGAAACCATGCTCCTCCCCTCTCAATCCTTTTGGTTGCCACACTGTGGGGTGCTGATACAGGCAAACCACAATTTTAAATTTTTAGAAAAAACAGCACATATTGATGGATGTGTGCTCATTGCAACCTTTTCATGATACACCAAAGTGCACACAATAGTTACATCTACGCCCTAACGTGTGCACAAATTTGACAGAAATTCATCTTGGACATGGCCTACCTACCTCTTCCATCCAAATCTTTTGTGGTCATCGACCTAGACTGTTGGAACAACCCAACCACTGACTGATGGCCACCTGCATCTACTCTACCGCAGGGAAATAAAAATTTCAGGTGATGAAAGTCACCTTGGGTTCCTTTGATACCATCCCCTAGCAAGCATCATTACTACCCAATATGTCACGTCCCCATGTAAACAATGGGCAGTTGGGGTCTGTTTCCCATATAGATTTAATTCTGACCCCACTGGATTTTTGTTCCCAGATCTTACACTTTGAAATGACAAAGGTAGATTTCTCAGACCATAGGATGTTCTCAGTGTTATTTACTTTGTCAAGTCCAGTGCCACAGGCACCTAAAATGGAGCAAACTTTGCCCAGCCGTTCTTAAGATATCTGCAATCTCAAGTTGTATGGACACCACCACATTGACACAGGGGTTCACAACTCTTTTATGTGTATATCCCCTATCAACCTGGTCAAAATTCAAAAAAGCCACAATTTCCCAAGCATGCCACATTTCATCATGGCGCTCTCAGGCTGCTTTGGCAGTCATCAAATGCGCCTTGGTGAAGGTGGACCACTTGGAGAATAATATTCCCAGGACAGAGTACAGCCCTGCTTGGGGTCATAAATGGCTTGAAGTATCATAACATCATAACATGCTAATCAGACAACACAAACATTGCATTTGTGTACAGTTTTAAAAAAAGGATATTACAGTAAGCAAAAAATGCTCCATATATTTTTCTGTCAATTTTCCACCCTGCGCCAAAACTTGGCCTGCACACAGGTAAGGCGTTTATACAAATCCATCACAGAAACACCAGATGAAGTATTGACTGAAATTCAAAAATATCATTCCAAGTTATACAGGGCTGACCCAGTTTATTGAAATGAAATATATGAATTTCTCATTGGCGCACACATTTGCACTACTTCCTGATATCTGGAGCTTTTGAACTTAATAACTGTAGACAAACTCTGGTACGCCATTTGCAGTGCACCACACAGAAAGAGCCCAGGTCCAGATGGGATTCTTTACAAGTTCTATAAGAAATATTTTAATTATTTATCCCCCCTAATGATAGCCTCAATGAACAAATGTCTCTTAGAGACACGTCTCCTCCCAAGGGGACAAGAGGCTTATATGGTAACATTGTTTAAGAAGGGGGATAAGCTTGACTTGGCAAACTGGTGCCCTATTCTCCTCACTAACACTGATACTAAAATATTAACAAAATAGTGACTAACCGCTTAGGGGTCATTGCATCTGAGTTATATCCCCAGAGCAATTTGGATTTATTCCAAAAAAGTCAATTTGGGACAGTATACATACTGTGGCTAATGTATGCCAATCCACAGCTACTGGGGCGCTTGTGTTTTTAGACCAACAAAAAGCGTATGACAGGATCAACTAGGAATACCTCAGGGCCTGCCTTCACTAGTTCCACCTCCCCCCAGTTCATTAGTTGGGTAATAATGCTCACTGAATCAGCTACAATGGCGGTAAAAGGACAAGGTTTCCTCACTGATTTGGTGCGCCCTCAGAGGGTCCTTTGCCAAGGGGACCCTCTGAGCTCACTTTTATACAATTTCAGCCTTAACCCACTTCTCCAAAGTATAAAAGCAAATCTTAGTGGTGTACAAGTGCAAGACCAAGCACCAGTTAAGATTTTTGCAATTGTGGATGATTGTGTGGTTGGGGTGTTCAGCAACCATGATGCACACATACTGGAGTCCACAATCTGGGATACTCCAAGGCTAGCAATGCAGCCTGTTGGGACCACGGGTGTAATACCTTATATCTCTCAATATTTTGAGGCCAGAGGACCCAAAGTTTCAGGGTGTTGGATTGCCTGTTTTTGCTTCTCATGTTCAAGAATTCTGTTTCCAGATACTGCGTCTGGAGAGGCAATTCCTAATAAAAATACATCAATTTTTACTTAAAATTGCAAAAAAGAGAAAAAGCATAAAGTTTATTAGCTTAATACCAGCTATATAAGGGTAATTGGGGAGATGTCTTAGGAAAAATCTAAGCAGACCAAGCTTAGGTCTAAAATAAATGAATCAGATATTTGTGGCAGACCAATTATCTCAGTTGAATCACTTGTGCTCATCTCATGCCTTGGGTTTGAACCCCAAGGTTGGGTAGCTCTGAGGGAGCATGATTTGATTGTGTTGTTCAGCATTGAGCTCCAACTTAAATAATTGGCAACTTTTGTCAGGGATTATCCCTGTCAGAAGTTTGGGTTTTTTGGTCAGATTGGGATTGATTCCCATTACCTGACACATCCAAATATGCTGTTTGGGTAGGAATCCCAACAATACCCCCCTCTAGATCTTGGCTCATTGGGGAAAACAGATGGAGAAAGTGACTAAGTACGTGGTTTATGACTGTGCCCTGAACAACCTCTATGATTGAGTGTTCATTGCCCCATCTATATATGACTTGATAAGGCCCGGACCAGTTGGTGCCCAGTTTGTGATCACGACCTTCAGGCAGGTGCTGGTAGAATAGGACGAGGTCACCTGGATGAAAGATATGTAAGGATCATGCTTAACACTAAATTGAGAAATTCTATACTGGTTGTGGTGGGAATGTTTTTGGCAGCCAGGGCCTGAAGTTTTATGTTTTCATTTGCAATACTTTACATAGTGACCTCAGGTGCTTCAAGAGAAGCTTAGTCAAGCATCACCTGGACTTTGGAAGGCAGATGGGGAATTCTGCCATACAGCGCTTGGAATGGTGATATCTTAGTAATTCGATGGTAAATAATCTGATAGTCCATAATTGCACTAGGCAAATATTGGGGACAATGAAGGGGATCAGTCATAGCCATTTTCTGGAGAGTTGCAGTTAGAGTACCATTTACATGCTCTATCATTCCATTGGTTGCAGGATGGTAGGGTTGGAGAATATCTGTGTGGTTCCCATCAGGTTAGATAAATCTTTCACCAGCATCAAGCGGAAATTTTGTCTGTTATTGGAAAGAATGATGTTAGGGCACCCATTCTGGGTGATACTCCTATTATATAAAAACATGTCAGTAGCCTTTGTCAAAGTGGTGGGGAGCGATATGGCTTTGATACACTTAGTTAGATGGTCCACAGCTAGTAGGAGGAAATTATGTCCATTGGAGGATTGAGGAAGAGGTCCCACAACATCAATGCTAATAGTATGGAATGGTTCACAGGGTGGGAACACTGGATGTTGAGAGAGGGGATTAGGTCCAGCTTGGCTTTTACATACCAGACTGGACTCCAATACATCCTAGATATAAACAAGCATTCCCCCCAATAAAATTTAAGTTTTAAGTCACCGGTAGGTTTTCTGAATTCCCCCAAAGCTGACTTGCCAATGTCTATCTAATATGATGTCAGTTTGAGCTGATGGCTTTACATAAGGCACCTATTGTTTAGACACAAGTCTGCACAATTGATTGTTCTTGACTTGGAGATTTGCTGATCCTTTTGCTAATTCCTTTTGGAGGGTTGGAGATTCGTCCTTCCATAACTGTGGTTGGGTTAGGAGGTTGTAGAGTCAATCCTCTTCAGGGTCAGTTATAGTTAAGATGGGAAGCTGAGATAGGCAATCCAAATTTTTATGGATCGGCCCTGGTTGGTGGATAATGTAAAAGTCATAATTTTGAAGTTTTAACGCCCACCGGGGGTTAATCTCCCATCAGGGTCCTTCATTTGCTGTAGCCAATGTAAGGAAGCATGATCAGTTATGATGGTAAAATGCTTCCCATATAAAAAGGGTCAGAAATTCTTAATGACCAGTAGGACCACCAAGCATCCGCATTATGTAACGCTATAATTATGTTTGGCATTAGATAAGGTCTTGCTGTAGTAGGCGATGAGATGGTCCACTAAGTTCTCATCATTCTGAGATAGTATGGCTCTGATGGCAATATTGCTAGCATCAGTAAGGAGGAGGAAGGGTTTATCAAAATTTGGATGAATAAGTACTGGAGAGTAGGAAAGAGAGATGTGTAGCAGGCCAAAGGCCTGATAATGCTCTTCTTTCCACTGAAAGGGTATTCCATTCTTCAGTAGATACACCAATGGCTCAGAGGTGTTTGCAAAATGGGGGATAAATTAGCGATAATAGACCACCATTCCTAGAAAAACTTATATATCTTGCAGGGATTTAGAAGGGGTCATCTTAGCAATAGTCAAAACTTTATCATCCATCAGAGATATTCTGGATTTACTGACCTTATGACCCAAAAATCCATCTCACTCTGAAAGAAATAGAATTTTGACTGGCTTTAGTTTTAATGAAAATTCCTATAACCGCTGAAAGACTTTGCCTGAGGTGATCTAGATGTTCAATAAAGATTCTAAAAAACGGTAATATAATCAATATGAACTAGTATGCAGGAGCGTTTTAAATCGCCTAGTAGTCCATCCATAGGCAATGAAAGGTAGCAGGGGCATCACACAACCCTGAGATATTCTAGTGGGCTCAAATAATCCTTCACTTGTGATGAGAGCGCATTTTTCCCAAACTTCTGGTGACAATTCTACTTGCCAGTACCCACTGGCGAGATCCATAGCTGAGAAATATTTGGACCTCAACATTAAGCGTAAAGAGTCATCTATATGTGGCAGGGGGTAACTATCTTTGTGAGTGAGAGTTGAGGTGGCAATAATTTATAAAACATGGTGACCACCATCCTTTTTCTGAATTAATAAGAGTGGGTAAGCCTATGGACTTTTGGAAGACACAAGTAACCCAGCCTCCAACAGTTGCTGTAACTCTAAGGCCACTTGAGCTTCCTTCACTTTGGATTTTCAATTTGGTCAGAATTTAAATAGAGGGTGATCCTCAGTTTTGATTTAATGAATTACCTCGGACATTTTCCCATAGTCACTTGGTCCCAAGGAAAAATATCACCATACTCCTCAAGGAGGTCTTTGACATCCTGAAATTCATTCAGGGTAAGATTATCCCCAATTCTACTGTCAACCAAAGCTATGGTGGGTGAGAACGAATCCTAAATCCTGTAATGAGCCAAAACAATTTACATCAGCAATACACTTAATGGGACATAGTTTTACATAAGTGATAGGAGCATGCTGAGGGACCTGGAGAGGTTTAGTGGTTAAATTCCCTAATAGAATAGAGACAGATTTCCCATAGGCAAAATCCAAAATCCCCAGGCAGGTCAACGCTTCCTTGATGGAAGGGTTTGAGTGTCCACTAAGCACTAAAATTTGATCAGGAGGGGTAAGAATCTGAATCCCCATATCTACAATAACTTGTGAGCCTGAGGGTATTGTAATAGAATGTGGGGTATACAGATGGATCCCCACTTTGGCATCCACAGCCTATGGAGGTAACTTAGTTTTTTCCCCTAAGACTTGGTACTCAATTTTGCAAATGGAGGATGTGTATTTGAGGAAGCATGTCCGTTTTTTAGGGGCTCCTTTATTTTTGATGGGGAGTTTAATATTAATGAAATCTTATACCCTAGTAGGGATATTATTTTTTCTTGTGGTAGATGATGCAGTTAAACTCCCACATCATTTGGACTTCAATAAGCAACTTGTAGTTATCATTTTCTAGTGCAACGGCAGGGGCAGTAATTATTAACTTTCCAAAACAAAGGGGTAAAGCAGAATAGTCTCCTATCACCTTAGTAGACTGACTAACTGCCATCCCATATTCAGCTTTGTAAATCAAGTCTGGATACATTTTTATCTTTTGGATAAGCTGGGAGGAAATAATGTTAACCAGAGAACCAGTGTCAATTATTGCCAGTACTTTAACCTTATGGGGTACTACTTTGACTCAAACCAACAATGATCCAAATTGGGAGTTAATAGCTAATAGGCTGTCATTAGGGATTTGCATTAAAGTAGGCGGAGAGTTCTTCTGTGGCCAAGCTTGGGGTTGTTCAATGCGTTTAAAAGAATTATCTGCCAAGGCTTGGCTTTCTATAGAATAGCTGACCACCAAAATTTGTTTGGGTAACTGACCAACATAAAAGTAAGAAAGCTGGAGGTTTTTATTCCCTTGAATAGACAGAGAGACTTCAATTTCCAATGGGGCAGCTAACACAAAAAAACTGGAAGTACTGGGGATACAGCTAGAACTAGAACAGGGGCCTTGAGGCACTTGTTTTGCGTCAGCATAGGGAGCCTCTTGCCCTATACTGACTGATCTTTTGCCGACTTACATTAAAGGATGTGGAAGTCAGCTACAATGTGGTTGTTTCTTCTGCAATGAGTGTAGTATAATTCAGGTGTAGGCAAATCAAAGGTGTAATGGCCAATACTTGGGACTGGGGCTTATTGGTGTTAAAAAAGGTGGCCCAACGGGTTTATGTAGTTTGGCCAGAATTTCCAATATAGCCTCTTTAATATGGAGGAGGAACATTAAGTTAGACTTCACCGCTTTAAGATAAAGTAAGATATTAGACATATTTTTAAATGCTGACAATGCAGCGGTGATGGCATCGTCTAACGTAAGATGATTCCA
Organism: Massospora cicadina; assembly: GCA_022478985.1. Classification (NCBI taxonomy): domain Eukaryota; kingdom Fungi; phylum Entomophthoromycota; class Entomophthoromycetes; order Entomophthorales; family Entomophthoraceae; genus Massospora; species Massospora cicadina. The sequence continues at coordinate 79,398 of JAKSZP010010632.1, read as the reverse complement.
TGCAACCAGAGTTTGTGCATTGAAGTAAAAACAGTGGGCAGATTCACTGATAGTTTCCCCCATTAAGGCTGATACCCATAAAGGTCTGTTTTTGGTTGATTAAGGTTAAGTCACTCCCAAATTTCCTGAAGCAAGGCAGTCTTGCATTAATCCAAGTATGGCAATGCATCAGATGGGGGCCATAATGTCTTGAGCCATGAGATTAAGACAGTTAGTTAGGCGTTTGAGTTTCTGTGTGTCAGTAGCTTCTTACATAGCACTTTAATAACAAAATAAGAAAGAGAAGATGCTCCCTTCGCCTGGGACATACTTCTCTTTGATTGATGGTTTGAATGTGCCAATGGGGGGTTAAAGGCTGAACAATATGCACTAACATTGGGAGGATAGCTTTACTTAAAGAGAGACTAATATTACTGGAAGTATCATAAGGGTGGAGGGCGTCCACTTTAGTTTGTAAGGTATTAATATGCTTAAATATTAAATCTACCCATTCATGGGCAGCACAAAGGGCTGACTTGGTGGCAAAGAGAGGGGATACTGCCAAATTTCGCTTTTGAGCTTGGTAGTTGCATCTCAAAGTTCAAGTTGGTGTTGTTCAAAGGAAAGAATTTGTTGCTCAAACCTGTGCATCATAGCGGGTAATTTAGTCAAGAGTTTATGGCGTTCTTTATCTAAAAAGAGATTGGACATCAAACTGGTACTGTCTTTTTATTTTTCACTGCAAACTCAGGGTGAACCTGGCAGGGAGCACCAGATTTTGGGCTATGAGGGAGCAACTCCAACTTGTGCCCATAATTAATCAGGGCCCCAAAGCCCCAGCGAGTTAATAGGCCTTAAAAGCCTTAGATAAGCTAAAAAGAAAAAGAGATTGTGAAAGATGGTACTTTATTGAAATGGTCCTCAAGGTATTTATAGAACCTCAATGGATTGGGAATGGGTGGATTTAGGATGGAAAGTCTCAGCATCAATTGATGAGAATAAGTAAATATAAATAACTAAATAATACAACAGGGAGTGGGGTCATCCTCAGCATTAGTCACCAGTGATCCCAAAAGGGTGAATTGATTGGGTCAGCATCAGATGGTAATTCCCCATGGCCCAATGATTGTTTTGGCATCCTAAAAAATTAGTCACTGGTATCAAATATAAAGTTAATTATAATTTAATTCTTGGGGCTGATCCCATGTAATTTGGATCAGGCTCAACCCCAGTTAATGGGGAGCCCAATCTAGCATCTACCTGTAGGCAGATTGTGACCCCTAGTCAGGGATTTCCCAATAAAGGGAGAATACTAACACAGCCCTCAACACATCCAAAACTGAAATCACTCTTCTGGGTAGATACTGAACGCACTGGTCCCCAGTGACCCTCGATCAGAGGGACCCAGTAGTTCAGTCTATCATCAGATCACCCAGGCAACCACCCCAAAACACTCATCTTGTGCTACCATTTGCGACTAGCCCCACTGAGGGCCCAGTGTGACACCTGGGAGTATGGATAGAGGTGGGTGGATATGCCAATTTGATAATAGAACACCACATACTAGCTAATGTAACAAAGTGTATTGCATCATTAAGGGGTCAACAAACTAGCTTAACAGGTAGAGTACTGCTTGTCAACACTACTCTTCTGTCAAAAGTATAGTTTGCAGCCCATGTAATTGCTTTCTCCCCATCTTTTTTGCTTTGCTATATGCCCTCTTACAAGGGTGGCTCTGGCTAGGTCAATCTCCCCCTGTACAATTGGAAGTCCTCAATGGTCCACGCCAAAGCGGGGAAATGGGCCTACTTAGCTACATAGACCAAGCATCCAAAATTCTGGGTACATAGTTGCTTCAGTAACCAACCCCTCATTCTCAACCCAACATTGGTCATGCGTGGCATGATCCAACTTTGCCCATGCCATTGGACTCAATAACCCCACTAACCCCAACTCTCTTATTACATATATGGCAACTCACCCATCTGCAGCAGGCACACATGGGACCACCACCCATTATAAAAGGAATCTACTTAATATGAGGAGTGCAGAGTGGAGGATCAGTATCAGCAGGTATACCTTGAAGAGGGGTCGTCCTACCCCCCAATTCAAACAGAAAGTACAAGGACAAGCCATTATGAACAATTTGATACCCAGGAGGTCCCCTATCATGGACAGAGTGGAATATTTGGACATGTTGGGCATCCTAAACTCCCTAGAAACCCAGAAAGACATCTGGAAGTACACCCATCACCCTCATTTACAGCCATAAGTTGATTTCCATATGTGGTGCTGCTTGAAACGGGTATACTGTGCTGCAGAGCAATACAACACATCACACTTCTCATGTGTTGTGTGTGACCAATATGGGACTTTAGTTCACCATCTGGAAGAGTGCCCACCTTCAAAAGCAATCTGGCATGAGGTTCAGTGTCTCTTTTTCCAGAAGCAAACACAGACCTTCAGCCTATCTAAGAATACCTTTGCCCTCCATCTAGTACTAAAAAAAAGAATACCTTTGCCCTGTTCTTGAATTCCCCTAAACAACCTCCCTCCAAGCCTTAGTGGTGGCAATTGCTATGTGGAATATCCACACGGTTTTCCTGGATGCCATTTCAGGTTTTACTCCCACCCTTCAGAAAGCTGTACAACGATTCCAGTCACACCTTATGGACCACTTTTGAGCATGGTTATTTGGTATCTACCATCCCATCAACAACAGTTGGTCTCATCCTGATTCCCAGTATGGTTCATCACTTCAGACCTTTTCTTTCATATGTGCTCAATAATGGTATAAGCCTCTACTCACAATACCCCTCTTCCTTTAATTGGCGTTCCCACTGGCAACAGGAGACAGCATTAGATTCTCTGGGATGCCTCTAACATATAATAATTTTTGATTATTATTACATATTGAAAGTGTCCATATCATGGTCAGCCTTCTCCAAATAAATTTATACTTATACATATAATGATTTTTACACATAGAGATGCTTTGATTAACAGTTGGTGGTGTTTGATCAATCCAATAGATATATTTAAATTGGTGATTGGTTGGTGCTTTTTGGTAAGTTTTATAGATCCAATGGTTTTGGGTAAGTGGTTAAAAGTTTTTTTTATTAATTTGATCTTTAAATTGGATTTACTAAAGGTTGGTGATTTTTGATTGATTTAATAAAGCTTAATTTTATTTAGCTGTAGAGTTAGTGAAATTTTGGTAATTTTTACAACTAATTGGTTTTGGCCAAGTGATTGGTAGTTTTTTGGCTGAATTGATAGGTTCTTTAGCTTTGTCAAGTGATTTTGATGGTATTAGTTATTCAACTGGGTCAATTGGTTTTGGCTAAGTGTTCAATAGTTTTTGATTGATTTTATAGGTTCAACTGAATTAGGTAATTGGTTGGTGATTAATCAGTTTGATATGTTCAATGATAATGATTAAGTGTTTTGTGGGTTATCTATAATATAAAACCTAAATTAATCAGTCCAAATTTTCTGGTAATAAATAAACAAAAACGCTGAGTAATTTTGCTATTCTAATATGAAATCAAAAAGTATGTGTATGTATGTATGATCCCATTAAAATGACTTTTTAATTTATTTGGCCAACTGGTTGGATCATCAAACAAATTGAATAATTCGCCAAATTTCTTACCTGAAACTAACAAAAAACAAATATCCGATTAATGTTTATATTAAGTGTAAGCCAGAGTTGCAGGTTCAATTCCTGGTTCAAAATTTTTTATTATCTAATTTATATCTATTTCATTCAATTTATAGATTTAAAAAATTATTCGAGGTGGGTCGACCTTGGGACAAATATACCAAACCGAGAAATTTTCTAGACAGTATAAATTTCGAACTCAAAACCTGCACTAGGGTATAAGCAATTTCCCTGCCAGGCTACCCACCCTTTAAATTTGTAGATTTAAATTGTTTTATTTATTTGGTTCAATTCATTCAATTTATATTTAACTCATTTATATTTTTCTTTTATTTTTTATATTTCATGAGCTTTCTTCAAAGTGAAGTTATTGTAGTTTGATTTTTTTAAATATATGACTAATTCATAAACTAAGTACTTTTACAAACTAAGGTAAATTAAACCAAGTACCTTTATTGCTATCAGCTACAAACTAAAATAGCCCATAAATATAAATCATATCCTCTTTTATATAATAATTTAGAGAATAAGATGCTATTCTGGGCCTTTTAGCTTTGTTTTTGAGTTTTGCCAGCTTACACCTTTTAACAGTTGACATTTCTTGAAGTTGGCACACCTTAAACAAAAACTACTACCCATTCACCCAAAAACTAATTAAACCTATTGAATCAATCTAAAACCACCCCCACTTGAAAATCTCATTAAAACTATTAAATCAGCTAATCATTATTACTTACTAAAACAAGTAACTTAATAATTATCCAAATGACCATTAACCACTTGGTAAAACCATTTAACTATTTAATTTAATTTTATTCGAGGTGGGCCGACCTGGGGACGATACCGCACCGATTAGGGAAGTGAAGAAAATGGGAAAGGAGGATAAAACTCGGAAAACCTCCATGCGCGGCGTATGATAGGCCAGGAACTCCATGGACTGCCTTTGCTATTTGCTATCTCGGTTCGGGGCATTGGCGCGCAAAACCAACACAGTCAAAATCGTCCCCTACCCAAAGTCCATTACCGGGATCGAACTCGGGAGGTAGTGGTAGAGGGTCTATACTCTACCACTGGGGTATCCTCCCTCAAACCATTTAACTATTGAACTAATCAAATATCAATTTGCTGAGCTGTAAAGATATACCAATTATTATTATAAACATATGCAATTTTTTATCTTACATATAAACCTTTTTTTGACTATAAAAATAGAAAAATCCTGGTGGTATATTGTATTGTCATTCACCCTTAGTAACTAAGAAAGATTGATCAATAGGTTATTCCAAGAAGTGTGTTGAAAGGTTAAAAGATTCTAGGGCAAACAAGGTTGGGAGTAAAAGAAAAGCAAGTAAAAATGAATGTTTTTCATTTTAATTCTTTGTTTGTAACGTGAATTCCTATACCATTTATTCAATTGTGATAAAACTTTAGTGAGTTGTTATGTGCATACCCACAAAGGTTTCTGAATAAGTAAAACCATTTTCGTAGTAGTAAATAAATAGTTTTATATGTAGTAAGCAAATATATATTTTTAATGGTGATCAGTATATTTTATGGTTGAGCAGTTAGATATTTGGTTAATTCAATAATTTAAATGGTTTTGCCAAGTGGTTGGTGGTTTTGGGTTGATTAATAATTTTGATGGTTTTAGTAAGTGGATAGTGATTGGTTGATTTGATAAGTTAATTGGTTTTGATTAATTGTTAGTGGTTTTTGGTTGTTTCATTAAGTTTAGTTTAGGTCTACCAAGCAGTTGGTGATTGGTTGATTTGGTATATTTGATGGTTTTTAGTAAGCAGTTTATTTATCTATAATATATATATAAAATACTTAGTTCATAGTGTTATTTTACTTAATTGAGCAATGTCAGGTAATACCACAATCTATCTATAAAAGTGAACAAGGTGAGTCAACCTTGGGACAAATATACCACACCAAGTTCTTTTTTAGCCTGTGTGGGTTATGAACCCTTGTCAATCAAAACCCAACCCATAGTGGAGCAGGAACCACCCCACTATGCTACCACTCCTCATCACAAACTATCTATATTTTATTTAACCAAGGCAAGCTGACCAGGGGATGGACAATACCAAAACTTAAACTCCAAAGACTAAACCAATTAAAAAACATGAACCAACTGCCCTAAATGAGCATCAGAAAACACAAAAGTAACAAAAATAAAAAACACCTACTGGGCGGAACAGCGGCAAGCTGCTTTTTCCATCATGGTGGAGGGTGAGGGGGATCATGCAGATCAAAATCTTCATCCTTGGGATTATCATTGAAAAAGTGGATTAATGCTGATAGTTGAGGGTTGGGGCATCTGCAGGAGTAGAGTCAAGGTGAGGTAGATAGCAGTTGAGATTGTCAATTTGGGCCTGAATAAATGATTCTATGAGTTCAGAAACATGGTGTTCAGCTTGGATGCAGGCATCAGGAAGTTGGGATAATTTTGCAATGTTTGCTCTGGCGACATGTGTGGATAGGGAAAATCTGCTAGAGTAACAACATATTTGACAGCAATGGTGGAAGTTTCATAGAGGCATTGGATTTCCTCTTTTGCAGTAGGAGAAAAATTGGAGGGGAACAAGGGGGAGCAGCCCTTTTTTAAATTCAATGACAGATTTTGCCACAGCTTTGCAAAGATGGCGATTTTTAGGCAAGGCCACTGCAGCCTCAGCAAGCTGGTGGTTACTTTGGTATGGGATAGAATAGGGTTTGGGGACATATTGTTTGGGCAGGAATGGGGCATCAAAGTTTAAATTTATAAAAGGTTCTAGATCGATTGGTTTAGCTGGAGGTGGGACAATTTAACCCCATTTCAGTCATTTCATCAAATAAGTCTCATGGATTTTGGCTGACTTGAATTGATTTGGTGATGGGAGGCTGTGGTTGGGTAAGTTTTGAGGTGGAGAATTTTTGGATTAAACATTGGTCCAATCCTGCACCCAACTGGTTAGCATGGGTGTGAATTGGCCAGCTTGGGTTTGAGGTGCTATATTTTGTTTCTGATTTGAGAGCATGGTCTGTGGGGGTGGGGACAGCTGAAATCCCCACTCAAACGCTGTTTTTGTGGCCTCATGGGTGAAGTTGGCCATGTTTTCAGGGTGTGAATTGTATTGACATGCTTTTTTCACATGGTCTAATTCATAGCAGAGGGGGAAAACTGTGAGACCATTGTTGGTGAGGGCCCAAAAGAAATGGTCAGGTGTGGATAGGATATAGGCATGCGATGGGATGTGCTGGGCTATGATAAGCTGGTGGGGGGATATGATGGCTATTGCCTAAGGTGCTGCTAGTATCTCAGAACCACTTGGGACAATAAATTGGAGGATGGGGTCTGTGCCATATGTGGACAGCCCAGACATCAACTCCTCATAGAGTGTTTGAGGGGGAAGGTGTGAGGGGAGGTGTCAGGTGAACAGCAAGTAAGAATTAGACTGACCTGCCAGCCAGGGTGCCAGAGCACCTGAACGGAAAACCAGAATGCCCAAGGCACTGCTGCTGATATGACAAATATGGAGCCAGAAAGGAGTTCCACCAATATCTTCTGGTGAGCCAGAATTTCATATAGGCACAAGATAAAGTACCAGATGCACATGGCCATTAACTTCAGGGGTACAAGAGCGTCGGCAGATAAGGCGGCTTAATTTTCAACATATAAAAACTGAATTTTGGGGGAGGTTGTTTTAATGGAAAATTTAAGGAAGAAAATAAACCAACAATTACCTCAGTGCAATATGAATGATTAAATAGTTGTCAATTTGGAGGGAAACCAAGCCAGGATTGGGTCCTGCAAGTTTGATCTAACCAGCGAATTATTTGGGAATGGGCGGGTAGTTCCCTGGGAACTGACATTGAAAAATTCAGCGGTGGGCTGAGTTGCTGTCAGTTCAACCTTGAACGTACAAACCAAGGCTCAGCTATGTTTCCAACAGTTGGCATGATGGCGTTTGGCCCAACGAGTGGTGGGAATCCCCCAAGGACACCCCACATAGGGGTGGACCCATTTGGTTGGGAATGGGTTCAGGACGCCCAACCCACCCATGCTCAGTCGCTGGCCATTTGTTTGGTCAGTGGCATTGCATCAGGAGCAACACCCGATTTGCCAGCAGGAAGCTTCAACACCTCATCAATGGTGTCTGATGCTATTACCTGCCCATTGGGGATGGTGCCCAACGGATTTGGGAGGGGAAATTTTTCTGATTGTCATGTTAACCAAATCACAACTATTGGTATTCTAGCCGATAGATCAGTCTTCATACCTTTTTGATCATTTGAAATCCAAGCATTGGGCTGATTGCCACTCAACTTAGTTACAATCAATTTCATTTCAGTGATCTTGGCGCAGATTTCACTGATTCCTTGTAGCAGTTCTGCTGAGGAGAGTGTGGGTACCAGAAGTGGGATCTGAAGTGGAAGGGCTGTTACCCAGCGCTCGTCTACCATGTGAGTGAGATCACCCTGAGTAACGAGGGGTATGGCCATCCTCTTCAGTACCTTCTTGCTCAGGGATGGAAAATGGCTTGATTGATGCCCAATGGATGTTCCCCAGGACTTACATTACCCTTTCCTTTTTCCAAGGGAAGGGCCCCACCACTGGGAAACTGTACAAGAGCCACATTCTTGTGCGCCTTGGGTAACTTGATCGCCATTACCATTGCCAGTTTTTTTTTTGGGGGGGGGGACGCGAGCCTTGGGGTGGGATATGTGGAATGCTTTGACTAGGTATATGCAATTCGCGCAATTGCGCGCCTTGACCCAACTGTTCTCATACACAGTGCATTCAAAAAGTTCTGGGACTAACGTTTTAAAGACACAACTTTACAAATAAATAAACTTTTTATCATAATTTAACATACAACTTTCCATCTCTATACATATTTATATTGTAAAACAATTGTTAAAAGTTATGCACATAGTTCCTAAATTGTATAACCATGTTTAAACCAGCTGTCACATTCTTCTGAATTGTCTCTACTTTATCAAAGGATGAACCTTCAGTGCCACCTTCAGATTATAATTATCCACTCTATTCACCAGATTTGGCTCTGTCTGACTTCTTTCAGTTCTCTAATCTGAAGGTGGCACTGAAGTTCATCCTTTCGATAAAGTAGAGACAATTCAGAAGAATATGATAGCTGGTTTAAACATGATTATACAAAATAGGAACTATGTGCATACCTTTTAACAATTGTTTTAGCAATATAAATATGTAAAGAACAACAGCTTTTCTTTCTCATAACAATCACTTTAGTTACTACGATTTGATTTGAACAGCAAATTTGGATAATCACACACAGGAAAGATGGGCGACTATAATAACAAAAATAATACAACATGGGCGAGTGTCGCGGCAAGTGGTGCGCTTAACGGTGCAACTAAGGGCAAGAAACGCCCTGGAGGGGACCAGGAACCCAAGCCATAAAAAAATTGAAAACTCAGACGCCATCTGGGTTTATGGTATTTACTGTAAATCACGTGCAATACATGTACATTCAATTCAACCAACCTTTGTCAAAGGTGGAACACGGGATCAGACTCTTCCTTGGGGATGAGTCACTGACCCTGTGGGAGAAAACATGTGAGGCACAGCCCTCACTTTTCCTCACACGGTGTATGTAGCCACCAACAACATGGCCATGGCTGGATTGATATTGAATTTGAAACAGCTGATGAAGCCAATGCCGCAGCAAAAATCTGCGTGGAAATTGCCCTCCCTGAGGGCAAAAATTGTGTGTACCACGTGCACCAGATGGAACAAAGCAAAAACTTTGTTCATCTCCTTTGACTCGCTCCCCATTAACCTTCCTCATAAGGTAATCAAGGAGGAGCTCTCCAAAGGTCTTGTGGCCTACAGAGAAATCCAACAACTTGAATTACAGTGATTTCGCTTAATGCCTGACCTGTGCACGGGCAAAGCTATTGCTGTAATCAACCCCTTCCCAGAAGTGGAAGAGGATTTATCCAGAATTCCCCGCACAGCAGAATTTCACTTCGCAGATGGGGGCCAATTGGCTGCATTCTGAGTTACACCAAAACGTGCACCACCCATTTGCAACCACTGTGGCTCACTGGGCCACAAGGAACACGCATGCCCTGTAAAAGAGGGCTTAATGGAAAATTATTTTTGTGAAGAAGCTATGGACAAAGATAATGAAAACTTTGCCAAAATGACTGATGGCCACTACCCATTCCGCTGGGGTGAAGATGGACTATACTCCATTGTAGACCCAGTTACAAGTAAACAGCGTAAAGCAGAACAAAAAGCCCACAAGAGATCAGCGGCTGAAGCGGCGGCACACGCGGAATCCGCCATTAACCACGGACAAATTCAGGAGGATATTTCAGATATTCGCCAAACCAACCAATCAGAACAATATGCCCAGGTCGAAAATTTTCACAGTAACCAGACTGAGCCACAAAGCGTCATCAGTCATGCACATACTGAGGAACAATGCAACCGAAATTTGGGTGAAAATGTGGTGCACAATGCAACAAAGTTGAACCTCAAAAATATAAAATCTAATCAACAACCTGCATCAAATCAACATAAGACCTGTGCAGGAAAAGTTGACGCAAATGCAAAAAACCGCAATTCCCTTGAATCATTGGGTCAGATCAAGGGAACCAACAATGGCAGTGAAAGAGTTGGAGTACAGATGCAGAGCATGGCCATCCAAGAAACCCACTGCCTACAGGGGGAAGAAGAATCCTGGTCAACCAGGGTCGCACCATCACAATCAGTATGGACGTCTCACTGTGGGGTGATAGTCCATAACAACAAAAAATTTAAAATTACAAATTCATCATTACACTTGCATGGTGAGTCCTGGTAGCAACAATCACATGCCAAGATGAAATAATTTTGTTAGCATGTATCTATGCACCGTGCACTGCAACTGAGAGAAAATTTTTTTGAAAAAAATTTCTACCCTCACCCTCCCACCAGATATCATCATGTTAGGCAATTTCAACTGCTGGGATAACCCCAATACAGATCGATGGCCTAATCCAAGGGGATACCCACCTGGACACATTGAATATTGCACAATGAAGGCATCTCTTGGCTTACAAGATGCTCTTCCCCCCAATTAACCAATCCTTTCCCATATGACAAGACCTAACATATGTGAGGGACTGCTCATATTGATGAGTCATATTGACCACATCCTCATCCCACAATCCCACCACTCAAGAATCTCCAAATTTACAACAAAAAGATCAATTTTTCTGATCACCAATAAGTTAAGGTGCAGTTAGCACCAACCCAATCCCACACACAGGTGTCGCCTTAGAGAAGCTTCACCCAGAAAATATAAAATTGCCTGAGATATCTGATTGGGTTGAAAACAAGGCTATGAACCCAGAATTTACAACCTCATTCACTTTGGATCCCATCAGAACATGGGAAAATTTCAAAAAGGATTTAATTAACAAAACCCAACATATTACATCATGCAAGTACACCGCGGACACAGCCACAATCAAGCGTACCTTGGCGGAACTAGACCACCTGGAAATAAATACTCCGAGATCTGGCTATAGCCCTAATTGGGGACGCAAATGGGCAGAAATTTCAGCCTGACTTAACAATCTCATCTTTGAACACCAACACAGAATCAAAGTATCAAACAAAGGTAAGTTCATAAAGGAAGGCGAAACCTGTTTGACATACTTTTTCCGCCAATTCCACTCCTGCAAAAAACAGCCCACGTGCACACAGGTCCGCAAAACCAACGGCACCATGGCAACTGACCCTGAGGAGGTCAAGGCGGAAGTACACCGCTATTACACTGAATTATATCGCGATATGCCAACAGATCCACAAAAAATTGAAGAATTTATATAAACTGCCAAGATACAAAGTACACCACCAAATTACAATATACTATCCCTTATCACACGGGAGGAGCTTTGGGAAACAATTCGCGGTGCAACACGTAGGAAATGCCCAGGGCCTGATGGGATACCCTACAAATTTTACTTAAAATATTTTCAACAAATCGCCCCCTCCTATTGGCGTCAATTAACCAGAGTTTGTTGTAAACACGCCTGTTACCAGGAGGCCATGAATCCTATGTTATAACCTTGTATAAAAAGGGTGACAAGTTGGACCTGGCCAACTGGCACCCAATTGCACTCTCCAACACTGACACAAAAATTCTAACAAAAATCCTAGCAGCTAGATTAGGCGCAATTGCATCTGACGTCCTATCACCTAACCAGTTTGAGTTTATACCAGGGCGTTCAATCTGGAACAACATACACCCTGTTGCAAACATTTGCCAATCCAAAGCAACTGGTAACCTGGTCTTCTTGGATCAGGAAAAGGCGTATGACCGTGTTAGCTGGCCATACCTAAAAGAATGTCTACATGCCTTCAATCTCCCACCAAGATTCATAAAAAAGGCGATGCTCCTAACAGAATTTGCAACCATGGCTGTATGCGGCCCTGGATTCCTAACAAACAATATCAAACCACACAGAGGGCTCAAACAAGGGGATCCCCTTAGCCCACTGCTATACAATTTCAGCTTTGACCCGCTCCTCTGAGTAACTGACTCACATCTCATGGGGATAACCGCACAAGGACAACCAACAGTCAAGATACTGGCCTTTGCAGATGACTGCGTAGCAGGTATAGCAAACAATGAAGATTCCCGACAGCTGGAACACACTCTAGAGGAATACTCCAAGGTGAGCAATGCATCACTCAACAAAAGGAAGACAGAAATCATCCTCTTAGGCAAATACACAAACAATTGGGCCACAACATCAGAACCTCACACCAACACTCGAAGAAAAAACCCAATTATTTTACCCTTTGCAACACTTCCCACCACCACTCCTGTCTGACACCTTGGAATCTGGCTAGAATCAGGGGGATATGCTAATGTGACAATGGAAAGTAACCTGTTACAACGGGTATCCAAACGCGTCGCCTCCCTCAAGGAAAGAACCCCAGGACTAACAGGACGAGTTACAGTTGCTAACTCGCTCATCCTCCCAATACTGTGGTACCAGGCCCATGCGATAGCCCTCTCACCTACCTTTATAACCTCAATTCGCGCGCTTATCCAGGGCTGGCTGTGGCCTGGCTCTCACCCTGCTATACAGATGGAAATACTATTTGGTCCACGCTCAAGCGGAGGCATGGGACTAATAGATTTTGAGAGCCATGCCAATCACATCCTAGGTACCTAGATAAAGGAAATCCTTGCTCCAGACCTCCCGCAACAACATTGGTCCAGAGCAGCAAGGACTAACTTTGCACAGGCGCTCAAATTAACCAACCCACATAGTCCACCTAGACTACTTTCATACCTTGCCAAGCACCCTACTGCAACGGGTCCGCATGGAACCTCCCCTCATTTCAAACATATCCTCTGAACTATCCGCCATATGGGATGGACCATAGAGAACATGGGTACTATACAGGGAAGGGGACGACCCAGCCCCCAATTAAAATTAAGAAACCCAGAAAACCACCCCCAGAGGGATATGCTCGCAACAACCCCAAGCATAGCTAGGATAGAATACCTAGATATGCTGGACATTCCCTATGATTTAACCACACAGAAGGCAATGTGGAAAATGACTCACTACCCACTCCTACAGCCAAGGATAAGAGCAAACGCCTGGCGCTGTCTGAGAAGGACCTATAGGACGGCGGACCGTTCCAACTCCCTCCACAAAACATGTGCAGTATGTGGAGGGGAGGGATCCCTACATCACCGCCTAGAAACATGCCCCCAACCAAATCTATATGGCAGGAAGTTGCACGCCTGCTCAAGATTCAAAACAAACAGGAATTCTCAATATCAAAGAGTATCTTAGCGCTCCAGATCGAGTCACCAATCCCATCTACCCTCCGCTCCCTAATAATACCCATTGCAATGTGGACAATACACATAATTGCACTAGATGCGTTCAAGGGCACGGTCCCAACCATTCATGGGATTATTAACAGATTCCATGTCCACTTACTAGAGCACTTCCAAGCCTGGCTCTATGGATATATGAGACCAAGACAAAAAGCGCTCATAGAATCATGGTTCCCACTCTGGTTCCTCCACACAGACCCTTTCCTTCACACCTGCTCCATAGCAGGGGAAACCCCCTCAGAGTAGTATACCAACCTCCTCATACCTGGCAGTCCCGCTGGCAACAGGGGTAACTTGAGTACCCTGGGGTGCCCAATTTTTATATTTCTTAGTTATTCTCTTAGTTTCACATATATTCGGTAATGTCTGTCCCCTGGTCAGCTTAACTCAATTAAATAAAATATAAAGATGTATAGAGAGGGAAAGGTTATATGTTAAATTATGATAAAAGAAAGTTTATTTAATTGTAAAGTTGTGTCTTTAAAACGTTAGTCCCAGAACTTTTTGAATGCACTGTGTAGGCCAGATACCCTTTCCAGGCCACGAGATATTGGATGGAACATCTCAATTTCTGGATGCCAGGATAGCCTCTACCTTAGCCTCTTCCTCATTTTTGATGATGATCAGTTCCAGTTCCGTGGGAATTGAATCCTTTAAGGGCGAAAGCTGGGAAACATGGAAAACAGGGTGCTTCTTCCAATGCATGGGGAGCTTCAGTTGGAATGCCCCGTTACCCAATACCTCCCCACCAAATGGGGACCTGAGCGTTTACTGGCAAATTTATGGGAAGGGGCCTGGATCTTTGAGTGACAGGTGTCGAGCATAATGTAGGAGCCCACCATAAACTTGTGACCCAGAAGATGCTTACAATATGCAAACTGTTTGTAGTCATCGATGGCTTTGGTAAGGTGCTCCCGCACTAAAGCTTGAGTCAATCTGATATGAGCAGCTTGGTCCGCGGCAGCTTGAACCTCAGGCTGCAAGCATAGTTCAACAAAAAATGAAGGATTATAACCCAATGTTGCTTTGTAGGGGGAAAACCCCGTGGACGCGTGGGTCCCATTATTGTAAGCAAATTTGGCAAGAGGAAGGTCATCAGCACAAGTATCCTGCGCAGCTGCAGTATAGCAACGCAGGTACTGTTCAAGAACTTGATTGACCCACTCGGTCTGGCCATCAGACTGAGGATGATACACCATAGAGCGACAGGGGGATATTTTCAGGATCAATAGGAGTTCACTCCAAAACCGCGTGGTGAACTGGGAGCCACAGTCACTGATGATCTCCTGGGGAGACCAAACATCAAAAATACATGGTGTACGAAAAGGCGGGCAGTCTCTTCTGATGTAATCACAGAAGTACAAGGTATAAAAAGGGAAAATTTCGTGAAGCAATCCACCACTACCATCACTGCTGTGAACCCCTTAGAACAGGGGAGCTCGATGATAAAGTCCACAGACACCAATGTCCATGGGCCCTCCACCTGCTGTAAGGGGTGCAGGAGGCTTTTTTTTCCAGAACAATATGACTTGGTCCTGGCACAAGTAACACAATTGGCAATCTAGGCTGGAATTTCTTTTGTCAAATCTGCTCAATTGTAGGTCCATTTGATCAAATCAATGCATTTCTCAAAACCAGAGTGACCAACAGTGGGGGGATCATAATGTGCGCGAAATACCTCAGTTCAGAAGGAGAGGGGGAACCCAAACGCGAGATCTAAAATATATAAGACTCTCCTTCAGTGAGTATAGGGAGCGTTTATGCTTCTGATGAGATAACTGCTCGATCAACTCCATGCCCTCAGGTCAGCCCATTTGACTGGCTAAGACCTGAGCAACTAACAGGAGCGTTGGGGGCCAGAGTGATGGAAGAAACGACAGGGGAACAATCAACAGGATTTGGGTGGTAGGAATAACAGTAACGAGATCCACTTCCTCTGGATCCGCAGAGCTGTGGGTGGGGCTGTGGCTGAGAAAATCGGGAAGTACATTTAGTGCACCTTTTATAATTCATATTTGAAGTTGAAATAGCACAGGTCCCAATAGGTTTGAGCTTGACAATGTGCCGATTTTTGGGGTTTATGAAAGTACAACAGGGCCTGGTGATCCATGCAAACTGTTAATTCATGTTGGGCACCCTGTAACAGGTACCTTTAATGAGTTAGGGCCCATGCAACGGCTGCCAACTTCTTGTCATAAATAGCCCAAGGCTGCTCTGTAGAGGTGAACTTTGGGAAAAGTAGGCGACTGGGTGTTCCAAGCCATTGTGCTCTTGGAGCAACACCGCTTCAACAGCTACTGATGACATGTTGCATGTAATGATATATATGGCTTGGTGGGATCAGCATGTCTCAAAATGGGAGGGGATATAAACGCCTCTCTAATTGATTCAAACGCCTGTTGGCATTTGTCCATCCATCAAAATGGTACGTTTTTCCCTGTAAGGGGGTGAAGTGGGGCCGCGAGCTTTGAAAGTGTGGGGGAGAACTTTTTTAAGAGAATGATGGTTTCCAAGAAACTCTGTAGTTGTTTATGGGTAGTCAGGGTTGGCCATTCCTGGATAGCATCCAACTTATTGGGAGGGATTGTGAAACCATCTTTAAGGATGAGGTTTCAAGGAATGTAACCTCCTCCTTATAGAACTCACACTTGGAAGGCTTGACGAACAAACCTGCCTTATGTAAGGCGGCCACAACTGCTTCCAGGTCAGTAGCGTGTTGTTCAGGAGTCAGGGAGTGAACCAAAATGTTAGCAATATATGCTACTGCACAGGTAAACCGAGGTCACCCAGTACATTATCAGTCATGCGTTGAAATGTAGTGGGAGAGTTCTTCAGCCCAAAGGGCATCACACGGAATTGGAAAATGCCCTGCTTTGTCTGTATTGCTGTTAACCATTCTTGCCCTTCCATCACCCAAATTTGGTTGAACGCATTAACAAGATCCAGCTTAAAAAACACCTAAAATTTGGCGATTGCTTGGCTTATCGTTGGTTTTAAAGGCAGGGGGTAGGTATCAAAAACTGTGATTTTATTAAGGTGTCCATAGTCCACACAGGGGCGGAGAAAACCATTGGCTTTTTTAGTGAAGACGATGGGAGATGCAACGGGAGAGGTCTCCTTGAACATCCACCCTTTTCTCAACATATTATACAACCAGGTGTTAAGGGCGGCCTCCTCCTCTGCTGTGTGGGGATACAACGGGCAGTTGATATTCACCAACTCCACGGTCATTCAAAACCCACAATTGAACCTAGTGTGCTTAGGAAGGTGATCTGCCTTTTCTGAGTCAAAAATGCGTTGATAGCACATCAACACCTTTAGAAAATTGGATGGTATGCCCGTAGGGAAGATGAGGGGCATTATAGAACTGCAACCTTGAGCTTTCTTAATAGTGTCAACTAGGGGGAAACCACACTCCAGTTGATCATTAGTGAATTACAGTGTGTTAGACTCCAGGTGGATTTTGACATGTTGTTGGCGCCACCATCCCACTCCTAAGATCACTGGAAACACCAAGTTTGGCATGGCCAAAAAGCAATCTCAGAAGCTGAATTGGTGTATTGAAAAAGTGACTGGGTGACGTACTAGGTATGAGGTTTGGGAAGCTGATGATGAAACCATCACCAAAGGGCCTGCATCCATGGCAAGTTCCAATTGCCAGGACTGTTCTACACTCATAAAATTTACCGCGGCTCCAGTGTCCACCAGGGCCTCAAAGAAGACATGATGAGACCCAACACTAATATTCATGGGTTTAAGAAGTAAGTGGAGTTCTCTTTATTGGTAGTTGTGGATGAATCCAGTGATACCAAAGAGATGGTGGTGGGGTCAGATGAAGCCACTAGGCTTTGGAGGAGAGCAAACTCCTTACAAGTTGAGATGTCAGACCCTACTGACATGGGCAAAATAGCCGCGGCAACTATGGGGTATGGTTTTGGAGTTTTGAGTGGGACCGGACTAATGTGGGCAGAGATAATCTCCTTTACAAACTGATTCAGCTGGAAAAAAGGGACCATTGCTGCGCCAATGTACGCGAGAAAGGCGGAAATGGCTAAGAATAATAGTTGGTTGATTATGTCAGGCGAACAGCAAGTAAGAATTAAACTGACCTGCTAGCCAAGGTGCCAGAGCACCCAAATGGCAAACCATAATGCCCAAGGCACTGCTGCTGATATGACGAATATGGAACCAGAAAGGAGGTTCACCAATATCTGCCAGTGAGCCAGAATTTCGTATAGGAACAAGATAAAGTACCAGATGCACACAGCCGTTAACCCTGAGGGGTACAAGAGCATTGGTGGATAAGGCGGCTTAATTTTTAACATATAAAAACTGAATTTTGGGGAAGGTTGTTTTAATGGAAACTTTAAGGAAGAAAATCGACCAACAATTTTCTCAGTGCAATGTGACTGATTAAATAGTCATCAATTTGGAGGGAAACCAAGCTAGGATTGGGTCCCACAAGTTTGACCTAACCAGCGAATTATTTGGAAATGGGCGGGTAGTTCCCTGGGAACTGACACTGAAAAATTCAGCGGTGGGCTGAGTCACTGTCAGTTTGACCTTAAACATATGAACCAAGGCTCAGCTATGTTTCCGACGGTTGGCGTGACAGCATTTGGCATGACAAGAGGCGGGAATCCCCCAAGGACACCCCACATAGGGGTGGACCCATTTGGTTGGGAATGGGTTTAGGGACGCCCAACCCACCCGCGCTCAGTCGCTGAACCATTATTTCTGTCAATGGCATCACATTGGCTGCAATGCCCAAATTGCCAACAGGAAGCTTCAACACCTCATTGATGGTGTTCGATGCTATTACCTGCCCATTGGGGGTGATGCCCAACGGATTTGGGAGGGGGAGGTTTTTCCAATCGTCATGTTAACTGAATTGCAACTGTCAGGCATTCCAGCTGATATATTGGTCTTCATACCTTTTTGACCATTTGAAATCTGAGCATTGGGCTGATTGTCACTTGAATTAGTTACAATCAATTTTATTTCAGCGATATCAGTGCAGATTTCACTGATTCCTTATAGAAGTTCTGCTGAGGA
Source organism: Massospora cicadina (assembly GCA_022478985.1). Classification (NCBI taxonomy): domain Eukaryota; kingdom Fungi; phylum Entomophthoromycota; class Entomophthoromycetes; order Entomophthorales; family Entomophthoraceae; genus Massospora; species Massospora cicadina. The sequence goes on along the minus strand of JAKSZP010010632.1, from coordinate 60,813 downwards.
GAGTGTGGGTACCAGAAGTGGGATCTGAAGTGGAAGGGCTGTTACCCAGCGCTCGTCTACCATGTGAGCGAGATCACCCTGAGTAACGAGGGGTATGGCCATCCTCTTCAGTACCTTCTTGCTTGGAATGGGAAAATGGCCCAATTGACGCCCAAAGGATGTTTTCCAGGACTTACAGGAGGTTCACAAAGGTCACCATGAGTGTGGTATCATTGAGGAAACGTGTTCAGGTGGTGGTAATGAAAGTGATTTTGTATGTTAAGGGAGTAGCTGCTGCAGTGGCCACGTCCTCTTTAGTGGGGAAGCCTATATCAAACTAGCCCTTGTAATGGCAGAAGTTATTAAATTCTTTCTGGTGAATAGGTGGCATTGTCAGCTCAAGTATTGCTTTGTCAGTATATGGGATGAGATGTCCATACTTGACGCAGAGGCAAAAGCTAATATTTGATAAGGGTAGGGCTATGGGGTGGGGGCGGGTTGGGTGAAATTGTGCATGGTGCTGTGCTAGGTCCCTTGGAGGGACATAGCAGCTGGATGTATTTGGTAGACTGGATGATCCAGTCCGCACACATTTGCCTGCTGGGTGGTAAATGCTAGTGGGTGGAGCACTGCTGCCCCATACTGGGGCAGCAGGTGGTGGATCTGAGGACATAAATTTGGAAATTGGTGTGGTGAGGCAGTGTTAGAAAATTGACATGTTTTAAAAAATTGCTCAAAATTAATGTTGAGCGGAAAGAAAAGCTACCACAATCTATCTATAATTAAAAATATATATAAAATAGACAAAGTCTCTATAAGTTTAGATATATATGATCCTGTTAATCTGATTGGCCAGTGGCTATGCTTAGGCAATGCAAAAAAATAACAGAATGTTTCTGATTGGTTAAACAGTGACCATTATAAGAAAGTGCATTAAATAGTAAATAATTTTAACGTTAAAGGAAATTATCTCAGATTTTAAAAAGACTCAATTCTTTTTTTAGCACTAGTAGTGCTATCCTAAAAAAAGGAGCCACCACGCATCTTTATTTGCAATTGAGCCAAACAAAGAAATTATCATAATTAAAAAATTCCTAATATGGCACCTTGGATAATACCTAGGAAGCCATATCAGAAGGTGAAGAGGCTTTAATGATAATTTTATCTTGTGCCCACTTTAATTGGTGGACAATTGTGGACAAAATAGGTGTTGGCGCTTCAGCAGCATGAGGCATGAAAAAGACTCAATTTAATTATTCTTATAATAGTAAAAATCTAACCTTTTTATATATATTTATTTTATATATATATATAGATACCTTAAAACTGATATTGCATGTGATAGTTTAAAACTAAAAATTATTTCTAAGAAATTGAAACGGCTGGATGATGTTCCCAAATAATTGTGGCGGATTGGTTAGTATCTAAAAAAACCAAGTAATATGATTTTAGTTATCAGATTACCTCAAAGTAAGGGTGTAAGGCGACGCTGAAATCAAGAATAATAGACTTTAACGGAGCTTCTCAGGTATGAGGCTAATTTAATTAAAATATGATGGAGTAGAATGACTTAATTAAAAGGGTCAGAATTGACCAAAGTCATGAATATATAAGTGTGTTGAGAAGGCTAGAGGCGGGTGTCAGACAATTGCAGGACCAATTTTGTGGGAGGAGTGTTTAGGTTAAATAGGGTGGATATCCCAAAAAAACCCTGGTTGATTCTCAGCGGAATCATTTGAATCAAAGTAATTCTTTTAACCCCATTACTAAGCCAAAAAGTTCGATTACTAATATTAAGGTTGTGCTAAACCTGTGGCAGAATATGGGAAGTTATGCTGAGGTTCTTCCCTGGCCCCTCTACTGTTACATTAAAACACCTAGGTGGAGACCACCCCCTTTTATTAGTTTGGAGGGATCCCACAAGGTGCAAATATTTTCCCACCCACTGATTAGATCAAATATATTAAATCCTTGCCTAACGGACTTGTCCTACCTAGTATCAACCCTCCACCAGTTGTTCCATTAAAGTGAGGCAAGGTTTGAGAGCTCTAATAGGTCAAAACCCTATATTCTTTAATTCAGATGCTCTTAGTTTATAATGAATTTCTCAGACCTCTCACTTCAAGCCTCAGATTGTTTAAATACTAAGCAGTGATATAATAATAGGGGTCTTCTTTTACCCCATTGCCAATACTAATAAACTTGTTATAAAAAATCCTCTTTTCACATTTTTTATAGTTTTCTAAATTAGTTTAAAAAGTATTAAATAAATCCCCCATTCTCATAAGAAGCAGCTGAGAGTTTTGATATTCCTGTTCTGCTAGATTGTCAAGTTTAGTGTAAATAGCACCAGCGGACATTAGTAAATGCCAAGAATTTGACAAGTGGTGCTCACTACAGGGGGTTATACACCGCAAAATAACTAGGAAAAATGGAGATAAGTTGGGAAAGTAACCCTCACGACCTTCCTGCTGAACTTAAACCACAGCTAGCTACTCTGGAACTTCAATTAGATAATGCTATGTACCACCTCAAAAAGGCTTGTGCAGCACTCTTTCCAAGGCCCCTATGGACCTCCCCTAGTATTTACAAACCCACTTTTAGGGACAAGTTCATCCTGGGTGAGAAAAGTATTGCCTCCTTCCTTTTTAGTATGAAGCCGCTATTGAATGAGCAACTGACTATCTGAAAATTAAGTATATCCTTCCCTGCTTGAGTCAAATGGCTCAATAGATAATTGTTCCACACATGGCCACCATAGCACCTCAGCAGAGGTTAAACAAACACTTAACGACGAATTTTATTCCACACAAAGTTTAAAAAGGAAAAACAGTTCTTTATGTGCCTTATCCTGAAAAAAGTAGAATTAATCACTTCTTTTGTTAAGCAGTTTTACAGTAAAGATTAACCTCTACTGCTTGCAGAAATATTACCACTAGATGATGCAATTGCGGCTATCATGGCTAGATTAGCGTCCCATCCCTCCTTGGCGATGCATATCTCTACAGTAAAGTGCTCTTTCCAAAATTTATGAGATATCAAGGAGGCCTTGCTAGAGGTGGTTGACATCTATGAATTTGACCCTATGCAAGAAGCTCTGAGGCAAGCATCTAATCCGACCCTTTAGCCTCTTCTACAGCTGTTTCCCTCTGGAAACCTGCTCCTGCAGAGCTGCCACCAAGAAATTCTTTTCCATCCCGTGTGGATAGACAGAGGATAAAGCGGTGATGGGGCAGTGCACCCTCCGTCTTCAGCTCAAAAAAGCCAGTTGGTGAAGGCAGTCATCCTTTTGCCTTGCCCCTCTCTTTTCAAGAGCGGTCTTCCCAAGTTATTCTATTGTCCCATCCTTTCAAGATGCTACCTCTATTACCCTCACCCACTCCTTGAGCCATCTCTAGTCCAAAACTGGTAGTCATGGGCAGCCCAAGCCCCCCTACATCAAAGTCTAAATGTTTAGCTGTCTCAATTACAGCGTCTCCTTCAAAAGCCAATAGGGTAGATGAGCGCCCCCAGGGTCTCTCCTGCAACAAAGGAAGCCCTGAACTTATTTCACAACTGATGAAATCCCTGATGTGCATTGATAACCCCTCTGATGATGAATCTAAAGGGGGTTGTGAAGAAGTCATTCATTATGTCTTAGGATCCCAAGTGAAGTGGAGGTACCTGATAGGTTGAACCTGGAGAGAGTGGATATGTCTAGGATCCCCCATCAAACTTATCTTTGTCAAGCGTTGAGGGGCTTTGAGTTTATCGACACTTCCAGTGATTCTGACCTGCTCATTGCTACACTGATCCAATCTACTCAGTGTGTTCATACCCTGCAATCAATACAAGAGAGATACCCTTTAAACTACCAAAAGACTTGCCTTTACTCTACTTCTAAAAGTAGTCCTAACTCTCACTAACAACTTGGATGAAACCTTAACTAAAGTTGAGGTCGTCATCGATGTATTGCGGGTTAGGGCTACCCTTGACACTGGGTCCCCAGTGAACGTTATGTCAGCCAGACTCAGTAAGAAAATTAAGCTTGCACTGACCACAACTACAACCAAGGATTTAAAACCGCAGGCCCAAACAAAACCCACGTCATTGAGCGTACTTTTTCTGCCCATTTGCTTTGGGAAGCTCATCTTGTCAGACCCAGAGGTGGCCTTGGACAACAATACCTATGATATACTCATTGGTACCAAATTTGTGTAAAAATGCAAAGGGGTTTATAAACTTGAATAAGGGCTATCTCTCCCTTCTTAATTTACGAGGTTCCTCTAATTCTGACCAATGATGATCTTAATAAAAAAGAATACGCTTGCACTGTTGATTACCCCTCCTCCACCTTACCACTACACTATATGACGGCAGGGCAGAATACTAAGTTGCTATTCAAAACAATGGACGCTCTATTGGGTATTACTTTTAGTGCTTTTAAAGAGGTAATCATCAAGGCTGGAAAACAAAGGGTAGTTGACACTAAGTTTACTCTACAAATTCCCCACAACTGCTTATTGCATCTAATCAGAGTTGAGGGTGTTATTACCTTAGAGCTCAGAGTATTGCCAGGCGTATTGGACCCAGCCTATCATCAACCCATCAATTTCCTGATGGGGAATCTCACCCCAAAGGATCTGGTCTTAAAAAAGCACCTGGAGATTGGAAGAGTCCTGCTGATACCCATTAAGGACATCAAGCAAGTCCACTGTATTGGTTCTATGGATGATCTGGGCTTACCCACTGACCAATCATTATATACACTGCCTACCGTTTTGATCTCAGAGGAACTAACCCCAGCAGAGCTCAACAAAATCCACACTCTACTTGAGACCTCTTGCAACATTTCTTTAAAAGCCAATACCTACTATGGGCACATGAATGGTTGGACTCACATGATTGACATTGGAGAGCTAGTCCCATACAATCCAAAGCCTACCACAAATCAAACCTTGAGGAGCTATAGATGCAGATGGAGCTCAAACAGTTTCTGGACGATGTATTGTTGGTGTCATCCCAATGCCCTTGGTCATCCCATCTCCTACAAATAAAGAAGAAAAATGGAGGTCATTGGGTAGTTATGGATTAACTCAAATTTAACAACCTCACAAAGGAGGGAATTATCCTATCCCTCGTATTGATGACATTTTGGCCCAACTCTATGGGTCCAAGTTCTTTTCTGCCGTGGACTTGGCTAGTGGGTATTTTAAGATGGACCTTTCTCCTTGGGATCAGGAGAAGCGCCCTTATCTGTAGTGAGGGTCTATTTCAACCCGCTCAGTTACCCCAGGGGTTGTGAAATGCATCTGCCACTTTTCAGCAGGCGATGAATCATATTCTCCAAGATCTCAAGTTGAGCTGTGTGATTGTTTATCACGATGACATCATAGTTTTCTCCAAGACCTTCAGCGAGCACCTCATGCACTTGAAAAAAGTGTATCATCAGCTGTGGGAATCAAACATCAAACAATAGCCCTCCAAGTTCACTTTTTTCTAGAAGAGGCTGGATTTCCTTGGGCACGCTTTTTCTCAAGATGGGATTCAACCTCTTTAAGACAAGATTGAGGATATATTAAATTGCATTCAACCAATACCCTGCGCAACATCCAGGTATTCTTGAGTATGATGGGGTATTACCAACAACTTATCCCCAACTTCATCCAGCTAAGTGAGCTTCTTGTAAGGCTATTGGATAAGAACGTCCCTTTTCATTAAGGAGCAGAAAGAAAGATCGCCTTTGAGATGCTAAAGTAGTTGTTGCAAAAGCTCCCTATCCTGCGCCACCATGATTATAGTAAACCTATCCTTAGGTTTACTAATGCCTCTGACTAGGCTGTTGGAGCCATTCTGGGCTCAAATGGATGATAATATCGTGGAGCACCTCATCTCTTATTTCAGCAAGACGTTATCTAAGGCTGAAAGTAACTAGGGCATCACCAAAAAGGAGTGCCTTGTAGTTTAACTGGCTGTAAAATATTACCGCCCTTTCTTATATTGAACTTTCTCAGCTATGGTCACTGACCACGCTCCCCTGAAGTGGTTACAAAAATGAAGGATCCCACTGGGCGGTTGGCTGGCTGGTCCTTAAAGCTCCAACACTACAATATGAAGATTGGGCAACGAGCTGGAACCCACCATATGAATGTTGATGGGTTGACACGGCTGCCTATCCTTTACCTAGATAATACAGAAGCTGAGAGGCTGCACGACCTCCTTATAACCCCTGATGACTGGCAAGACGAGGATAAACCCATCTGGAAAACGTTAGTCCAGCACTCCTGCAACACCAAGATGGAAAGCGGGAATTTTATGAGAAAGTAGGGTAATTGGTTGCCCTATTTACGACCTTCCAAGCGAGTCCCCATGATAATGGAGATCCATTCTATTCTTAGGCACAGTGGGGTGCGCAAAACTTATGAGTGGGTGAAGGATAGGTACTACTGGGAGGGAATCATGGAGTCTATCATTGAAGTTCTGGACGCCTGCGTAATATGTAAAATACAATCCAGCTACAAACCCAAATATAAATACTGACCCATCACGCTTCAACAACCCGTTTCATTCAATAAGTTTAGACATGGTAGGTCCGCTACCCCAGACTACTAGCATAATTGCTATACCCTGGTAGGCATTGATCACTTCATCAAATGGGTTATAGCGGTTGTTCTTCCTGCCCAGACCGCCAAAGTCATTGCCACCTTCCTTCAGCAACATATTTTCACTTGGCATGGTTATCCCCAGGTCCTACTTTGTAACAATGGGAAGATTTCACCTCATGGGTGGTAAAGCTTTTAGCTACTTCCATGGGGATGCAGCAACTCTCTTTAGCCCCCTACAACCCTTCCACAAATAGTACTGCGGAAAGAGTGAATGGTATGTTGGTTTTCATATTACAAAAGTTGACTAGCTCAGATCCCCTACACTGGGATCAATTCTTACCTAGTGCCCTCATGGCTACTATATTAGCTACCAAAAATCCTTAAAATGTCACCTTTTCGCGTATTATATGGTTGGGAACCAGAAGTACCAACCCTGCTAGCCAAAGACGTCTTCTCTGTTGAGACATATGATCCTAACAAAGTCCTGAAAAGATTAGCACAACACATCATCCAGCTCAAGTCTGATGCCATGACTAACCTAGCTAAAACAGTCACCAAAGAAGATGTGGCCGCAAATGAGCATAGAAAGACATGATCTTACTTTCAAGTGTCAGACTTAATGTTGTATTAACACAATAGTATCACTCCCAGAAGTGAAAAGCTTGGGTCTATTTGGGAAGGCCCTTTTGAAGTCAATTATAAGTGAGAGGATGAGTACTCCATTACATTCCCTGGAACTGAAGTTACTGTCAACCAAGTCCATAGCCTGTTTTTGCACCCTGATTTCCCCCTAAAACTCTTGAAGGGGGTAATGTTGGACAATTGCAGGTCCAATTATGTGAGAAGAGGGTTTTGAGGATCAAAACGAAAGACATCCCACAAAAAACCCTGGTCAATTCTTGGTGGAATATGTTGAATTGGGATAATTCATTTAACCACATTCCTCATTCAAAAAGTTCAATTACTACTAAAAAGGTTGTGCCAAACCCATAGCAGAATGTAAGAAGTTATGCTGAGGTTCCTCCCTGGCCCCTTTACAGTTCCATTCAAAAACCTAGGCTGAGACCACCACCTTTTATAGGTTTGGAGGGGGTCCTTAAAGGTGCAAATATTTTCTCACCCACTGATGGGGTCAAATATATTAAATCGTTGCCTAACGGACTTGTCCTATCTAGTATCAACCCTTCATCATTTGTTACATTGAAGTGAGGTAAAGTCTAAGAGCTACAGTAGGTCAAAGCCCTATATCCCCTAATTCAAATGCTAATAGCTATTAATGAAATTCTCAGCCCTCTCACATCAAGACTCAATTTGATTAAATACTAATTAGTGAAATATTAATAGGGATCTTCTTTTACCTCATCGCCAATACTAATAAACCTAATATAGAAAACTCCTCTTTTCACAGCTTTAGATTTTTCTATTTTAATTTAAAAGTACTAAATATATTCCCCAATCTCATAAGAAGCAGCTGAGAGTTTTGATACTCCTGCTCTTCTAAATTGTCAAATCCTGTGCAAAATAGCACCAGCGGAAATTAATAAATGCTAGAAATTGACAGCAGGAGCTCTTTATGTAGAAAGAAGAAGAGATAGCGAGCATAAGGAATCTGCTATATATATATATATAAATAAATAAAGTACTGTTGACAAAGCTATTGCTTTGTGTTATTATTAATGACTATGTTTATCTCTGGAACTGGCAATCTCCATATTGTCAGTCCATTGCTCAGTGGGCTTTACCATGTACAATTTACTCGGCATATAACATCTATACTGCCAAAATTATCACAGTGGTGCTCACTACAGGGGGCCCATTTATCAAACCACCAAAAAATAAAAAATTCTTCAGTCGCCAGCCATGTCACCTCAGGCCTTCTTTGACAGTGATTTTCTCAACACACTGTCAGCCAAATATGCAGAAATCAAACTTCCTTTAGACGCGGTGCTCAAATAGCAGGATGAGCTCCTACAGGAGTGTAATGATGTAGTGAAACAGCCCAACAGCATGCTTATTTAAATGCAAATTCTTAGACAACAAAAATAAGTAAATATCTAATTGCTTGTAAAACACTACTGAACAACTGCTTTCTGAAGAGTGGAAATTGGACCTTGTCTCCTTGTCCCTCCTTGGGAATTGGATAAGTGACAAGGGGCTACTCAGGGAGAATTGTACTATGGAGAATATGACACTGGCATGAGCTACTACACCCAGGAGGGCAGCTCTGGATATGGTTATGAATTGGAGAACCAATTTCCACAAGTGGTGACAGTACTGCTCACCAAATAGGCCCACGCTACCTAAAAATCAACGTACAAACCAACTTTCACTGGACTGGACCCTCATCTGAGACCGCTTATGGGTCTTGACCCATTTCTCAGTATGCCCCAAAAGGTCATAGTTATGGGTGGGAGGAGGAGGTATGTATAAATAAGCTACCTCCATTTGATCACAATGGGAATAGCCACAGCTTCTTTAAATGTTTTGAGTTTGCAGTGGAAGGCACCTCAGATCAGCATAAAGTTAAAATGTTAATATCCGTCTTGGATATTGGGAGTGCCGATCAAGTCACCTGCTACCTTCCAAGCAGTTCCATTACATACCAAAAGTGAAGGATACTGTGTTGTAGCTGTTTTGGAGTGCCGCAAAGATGTCCAGCAAAATGCTGAATTCTTAACTATTGGGTTCCAATGTAATGAGACCCTCACTGTGTTTTATGACCATTTTATGGTGGAATTCCATGTGCTAATTAGGGCAGGGTTATTTCCAAATCTGATGTGTGCATTGCAATAACCTCTGCAGTGAAGCCATACTATAAGCTTTACAACGTCATATCCATGATTTTGGATGAAGATGTATTTATTTCTTTATTTATTTGAGGCAAGCTGACCAAAGTACAAGCATTACTGAAAGAGAGAAAGAAAGAAAGAAATGACATGAAACCTGAGCAGGGTCAACTCCATCAATGAAAGCTTTTCCACCTCTGGATCAGGACTTAAATTTTTCTGGTTACATCATGGGTAAGGTTTTCATGTCATTATACCTACTAACCGCCAATAGCTTCCTTCAGCTGGCACCCCCAATTGATGTGCAAAAGGCAGGAATTGAACCTGCAACCTTCAGGTTGGTAGCCGTACACCCTACCAACTTGCCTTTCACCCCCCTTTTGGATGACGATGTACCCCTGCTCAAAATTGTTCAATTTCTGCGCTGTCTATCCAATACCTTCCATCCACCCAATACAGAGTGAAAACAAACCGCCTCCATCACTGGACCTTCTTATTGGGGGGAATGCTTTTAATCCTGTCCAGATTCTGCTTAGTAACCCCCAGCCTTATTATAATCACGCACCTCGCCCTTGGCTGAGTTATCCCCAGCAGTTTGACTTCTGCCACGGACCTGCTTGTGAAAATAGTCAGCAGACCAACTACCAACCTGGACCTAGTTATGCTGATCATCAGCAATCATCCTATTGAACTGGCCCTAATTACATAATTGTCAACAATCAAACTATCAGCCTGGCCCCTCTTATGTAACCAAGGACGCAGTCCCTATGAGAGTTAATTGTTTTTAATGCGGTATCCCTGGCCACCTTGTATGGAGTTTCCCTAACCATCAAGTTCACTACATGCAACAGGATCAATACTACCAAGGAAAAGATGGAGCGGAGTAGATATGGGACTCCCTACCTCCGATATCCCCACCACAAATGTCCCACCTGAACCTATTGCAGTATATCCAGCTGAAGTACCTCAATATGATGATGGGCTTTTATACAGCAACCAGTTGGTAGAGTTAACATACTTACATAGGCGCAAGACAAATCCGCAGTGGATGAAGGACCTCAGGAGCAGATGAAGCCATACGCCTGTCAAATAATTGACCAAGCTTCTTCAGACAAGATGTATCCAGCTGCAGATGCACCTTCCTTTTTTTAGCACTCAAATGCATCTTCCTTAAAAGGATTAAACGTCTCCCTTCCAGTAGATGCTATTGTCAAAAAATATCCCAAAATCTGTGAGGGGATTATGAGTTTCCTTAGGAAAAGAGATCCCTTAAATGTCTACATATCAGATAGCCAATATCTTCTTATTATGACTGTACATACTGTAAAACTTTGTAGCAAAAAATTGAGTTTAAGCTATATCTAGCTATGGGTGCCCAGTCAATATAGTTTCCACCAAGTTGGTGGCAAAGTTGACTTTAAAGCCCGACGTAGAACATCAAATGGTGTATGGGACTGCTGGAGCTGAAAGCACGGTCTCTGAGATAGCATACAGCATTCTACCTTTGCAGTTTGGGTCAATTGTCATTGTAACTCTGGCAATAGTGCTACCAAACAGCAATTACAACATGTTATTTGGATTTAATTCTATGTGAACTTTGGTATTGTCATTTATATGATGGTGGAGACCTTTGAAATTTTGAGGCAGCGGATCCCAATTTACTTTACTTTCAGTGGAGTGCCAAAGGATCCTGTGCATATGGGACATATCAATCTTGTTACAGTAATGGAGTGATTCCAGTCCGCTATCATTGACTAAAGAGCAAGACCTGAGCCCTTCCCCAGAAGAATAAGAATATTATGGGCTGCCGCTCAGAGCTGCTGGACCTATATCCATTTCGTCTGACACCAAGTAATAGTAAGCACTGAGTTAGAGGTGGAAGTGCTAGATGGGCTCTATGGGGAGGTCATTGGACCTAATTTAACAAATGCGGCTTGAGCCTCATGTGGCCCAGGCATTAGATTACTGGGACACGGGTAGATCAAGGTTTTTTAGCAAATCTAAAGAACAAACCAGTGCAAATCCGCTGGCTTCAAATAGTGACATATTTACACTTGACCTTAGTTGAGGAGGTCCTTCAGGTTCACAAATATGAATCACTGGATGAATTTAGTCTACCCGTTGAGCTGCAGCTTGGTGTAATGATGGTGGCACCGTGGAAGAATTTAATAGGGTTATTTGAAGAACAAAAAGACCAAGCGATAGCTTTATTCCAAATTTATAAGGAATTTTTTACTGTTGATAAGCACAATTTAGGGTGCGTATGGGGAGTGGTCCATTGAATGGACATAGGAGATCATCCCCCATAAGGTCTCATCTGATCCACCAATCAAGGGTAGCTGAAGAAGTTGTCACCGAGGAAATTGACAAGCTGCTGGAGAAAGGGATGCTCAAACCATCTAAGGGTCCGTGGGCTTCACCCATTCTGATTGTAAAAAAGAAGGATGATACCAACTGGGTGGTGATAAACTACTGAAAGCTCAACTGCATAACAAAGAAAGACTTGTATCCCTTGCCTTGGATCAACAAAGTTTTGGATTGGTTAAGAGGAGCTCACTATTTCTAAGCAATGGATCTGATATTGGGTTACTAGAAAATTGAGTTGCCCACAGCCGAACAGGAGAAATGCGCCAATATCATATAAAGGGGCTTTTCCAACTGATCGTGTGCCTCAAAGGCTATGTAACACCACGCTACGTTCCAAAGAGTCATGGACACTATCCTGGATGACCTGAAGCTGTCATGAGTCCTTGTGTACCTTGATGACATCAAAATTTTCTCCCAAACCTTTTCTGAGCACCTGGATCATCTGGAAGAGGTATTTCAAAGGCTCAATGAGGCAAACATAAACATTAAGCCTCATAAATGTAAATTCACAAAGACCAGCTGAAATACCTGGGGTTTGTGGTAGACTCTAAGGGGCTGAAACCACAGTTGGCCAAGGCGGAGGCCATCCAAAAAATGCCTACACCAAACAGTAAGCGCAACATACAGGTTTTTAGGGAATGTTTGGCTGCTACTGGCGCTTCACCCCTAACTTCAGTTGCATTGGGGCCCCGCTATTTGAGTTGTTAAAAATGCCATGTTTGAATGGATGGAATGTCATCAATGCTCATTTGATACACTCCAGATGGCGATGATCAGTGCATCAGTGCTACACTTTCCAAACTCCATTAAGGAGTTCATCATCCAAATGGATGCGTCCCTTTCTGCTGTATGGGCGGTCCTATCCACAAAATGATTAGGGGAGGAGCACCTAGTGGCATAACGCAGTCAAAGCCTGAATTGCCATGAACGTAATTATACTATGACCGAGCAGGAGTGCTTAGAGGTAATCTACACATATGAGCAATTTAGGGTATATTTGCATGGAGTGAAGTTCAAAGTTGTAACGGATCATGATTCATTACGCTGGTTGCAGAATCTCAAGGAGCCTGAAGGGCGCCTAACCCGATGGGCCCTCAAACTGCAGTCATATGACTTTGAGATCCTTCACCAACCTGGAGAAAAGCACCAGAACGTTGATTGCTTATCAAGATTGCCAAATATTGCTATTACAGTGGATCTCAGCAATGTGATGTATGATAAGATTCTCAGTGGGAAATATGATGATGAACCGCCTCAAGTCATAAAAGCTTTAAACAAGATGTGATAAAATACTTCCAATGGGATTGGTGAGTTGTATAAGAAGAATGGTGATTATAACGTAAACTTTCCGCAACCCTCAGCACAGCCTGGTATTATTGTGAGCGCACATAAGGAAGAAGGACATGGTGACGTGCGCAAGACAATAAAACTGTTGCGCCCTTGGTATCACTGGGAAAGCATGGACTTCGACGTGCTGTAAACCATCTCCTGCTGCCAACAGTGCCAAGCGGAAGAGCCGTTCCACCAGAAGACCTCATATCGGTTAGTGAAACTGCATTTTGCTTGGCATACAGTTTCCATTGATGTTGTTGGTCCCCTGCAAACGGGAGCTAACTGGTCCAGATACATTCTGGTGGCGATCAACCACTTGACCAGGTGGGTGAAGCATGGGCAATATGGGATCTGGGGGCAGTTACAGCGGCCAAGTTCATATTGGATTGTATAATCCAGTGACATGGCTGTCCACAGCTCATACTTACTGACAATGGAACCAAATCAACCTCCCACATTTTACCCAAGCTCAACGAAATGATGGCCATACACAGGGTTTTGATGACCCCATATCACCCAGAATCCAATGGGATGGTTGCATGAGTTAATGGACTTGGTGAACATACTCCATAAACTGGTAGTGGATCGACCTTCAGACCGGAGTTCCCTTCTTTCCACCACCATCTTTGATTATAACATTAGCTACCATTCTACCACGGGGAAGAGTTCCTTACAGTTACTATATGGACGACACTCTGCTCTTCCCACACTGCTCTATGCTTGTGTAAAAGATACTGGCAGAATGGATCCGCAACATTATTTGACTAACTTAGTGGACACGTTGATCAAATTGCAAACAGAAGCGTACTCCTTCAGTCTGACTAAAAAGATAAGGAATCAGGCCACCAATCAAGAATGGCATAGTGGCCCAGCTCAGTTCAAAAATGGATATCTGGTTCTATTCCATGACTAGCATGGGTTCAGTCAGAAGCACAAATAGGCCAGCATCTGGATTGGTCCATTTTAGATTATTGATAAAACAGGTGTTGACGCCTATAATATCAAGGACCCAGCGAGCAGTCAGATTATTAACCAAGTCACGCATAGTTCCTTTGGGTGTATAAACAAAAGGAGACTTATCTTCCAGTCAAGTGGGGTAATGTTAATATTCTGATATGATTGGACGATAAGCCCAAAATAGCCATGGTAAGGAATCTCACGGAAAGGTACAGACATAATCCAAGTATTTTGATCCTAATTTGGTCAAAATTATGTATATATATTGATTTTTCCAAAATAGCCATGGTAGATTAGCTAAAATCTGCCAACCATGGCTTATAGTTATGATTATTTGAGCGCTTTGAGGTGAGGCAATATTGGGTCAGAAAGGGTAGTTATTGGATCGCCTCCAAGTAAGGCAATAAGCTAATATCAACATTTGATGAATAATGGGAAGATCTCCTCAAACAAAGGAAATAAGGAATTTGAGAATACCATACTCTGCCAGAGACAATTAGAATACAACGGAACCAAATATACTAAACCAAGGGAGCGGTATCATCCAAAGTTGCTGATATATAAGCGAGATGGGCTATTGAGGGAAGAGATTTTGTAGTAGGAGGGAGAGAGCGGAACAGCGAGTATCCACTGTAAATATCAAAATAAATAAAGAAGTATCTTTGGGGAAATTGCTCTATATTTTACCAAATATTTGTTCAGTGTTGTTTTGGGGATGATGATCTTCATATAGTCTGTCCTTTGCTCAGTGGGCCTTAACCCGTGAAACTTACTCGGCGATTACCTATACTGCCAAAATTATAACAGCTCCCATTTGAGGTGATTAGAAGGTCCAGCTGCTTACCCAAGACAAGATCAATGAAGTTATCTTTAACTTCAGCGTTGACCAGAGCATTGGCAACTTCTATGGTGACCTTACCATTACAGTTATTGCACTTGGTGGTGATAGATAACCAAGTAAGAAGAAGGTGTTGACCCATTTTTATCTAGCTCATAAGATGTGATAAAGTTGGACTCAGGCTTTAGGAAAGTTCCACCTCTTCTGCGTTGCAGGTCATAAGGGCTTCTATCAGAACTTGGCTGCCTCTAGTACAGTTGATAAAGTTTTGTGGCTTGGCAGGGTCTAACTAATATAGAGGTGCTTTATCAGAGTCCAGGTCGGGAAGGTGGGACCTCCTTTGTAACCAAAAGACAGTTGATGTTCCACTTGGATAGCTAAAAGTTTTCTTCCTCCAGGGAGGTATTGAGGCAGGTGGCCACGGTAGCTCTTAGGATTCGTGGCCCAAGTTCTGACAGAACATATGCGGGAGCCTTGTGAGAGGAGCTCTGGCAAGCCTGGCCAAGGTATGGAAGAGTGCAGCGTATTCTGTAACTGACAGTTGCCCTGTTGTAAAGACATTAATTCAGACCTGGCCGCGTCAAGGGACTCCTCAAGTATGGCCGCATGATGGACCATGTCAATGTATTCCTCCAAAGAGGAATGTAAGCCATGTTGGCGCGCAAGAGAGTTTATTATACAGGTAGACTGTGTAGCAGGCGAGGTTGATATGAACTACTCCACATGCACTGAATGGGCTGTGATATACCAGCATCATTTTGGTAGCGTGAATAAAGTTATATACATTTTAAGGCGTTTCAAATATGATCATCCTCTAAGCGTTCTAAAGAGGGTAAGGATGGATATCCTGCAGGCAAATGTTGATAGCGCGGGTTCTGGGTAAACTATGGCTTCAAAGTAGCGGCGAACCACCCAGAACACAAAAAAGAAAGAGAAAAAATCATCACCTCAATGGTGGTCTTATTGTACCAGTCAGGAAGGATTTCTGGTTCAGGAGTTTGTAGTACGTTCATAAAGAAAGAGAAAAAGTTTAAAGCGTCTCTTTTAATGTCATAGTTAGCATCCAAGAGGTGCAGGGCAATATTATTAAAATATGCCCATGCGCACGCCAAGTGAAAGTGAAAGTGATATCAAGCACCAGATATTGGCAAAACTGTACATATACCCTTAGCATTAGAGGATGTTGAGGGCCAGAGAAAACTCATACAGAGCAGGAGATATGCCATTTTCCAGAGCGCCAGGTAGAGAGAAGGTTCAGCGGCCATATAGATCGCTCCATTTGGTTCTATAACGGGAGTGAAACCCCAGGAAACGCCAAATACAATTGCAAAAAATAAAGTTTTAATAAGATAATTCTTAGAAAAATAAACTGAGAAATTAGACTGTAAGTTTCCAGGATCAAGCTATTAAGCTGAATAGGAAGCTATATCTCTTTAGAACTTAAAAAGGTGTCAATCCTAAGGCTTTCCATTTAACTATCTTTCTGATATAAACCATACCCTGATGAGAGATGAGTAGCAGCTGTCCACCTTGTTTTCCCCTCCAACCTTTATGCAACTTTCCAAGCCACTACAACTATCATTTTAGAATCATAAGAACAATATCTGCATACAATTATCCAGTTTTGTAGTGAGTTCAGAAAATCTCTTAATACGATGGTTGCAGGGGCTTAACCACTTATTGAACAGACGTTTCCCACAGGGGCGCCCTCAAATAAGTAAAATATGATACATGGGGTATTCTCAGGTGCAAAAATGTTACCTAAAGAATCCCACCAAATTCCAACCTCAGGTGCCAAATCCAAGAAGCAGGAATCAATCCAGGCGAGTTTGGCAACAGCAAAGCAAAATCTGATGCTCATAATGAAGATAAACCCACTTGCCAATTAAAAAATGTTAAGTTTACAACTATCAATTGGGCAGATTAAATCCCCAATTATATCAATCAAGAATTACAATCTTCCAATAAGGCTATCATTGTTGAAAAAAGCTCCCATATCCCACCATCTAGTACTAAAAAAAAAGCTCCCATATCCCATCAGACTACCCTCAAAAGCCCAGCACCTTTCTTTTGATAGGACGTTGGGTTTTCATATTTATATTTTCAAATATAATATTTCCCTGAAAAAGCTTTATTTTTCTATTTATGTTTGTTAAAATTAATTTTTAAACTTTGCGGTTCCAGTTATTGCAAAGTAGAAGCTACACAATGATATCACATATTTACCTTAACTAAAAGAGTACCTTTAGGTTCAGATTCAACCTCAACTGCCTAAAACAGCGACTCCAAGGGAGACAAGAACTTCTTCCTAAACCCCTTCACCTACTTTTATGAGGGGAAGCTGAGTAATCTTTTCTTTTTGTTGTGGTTGCTAAAGCACACACATTAAGAAGCCTGTTTCTCTTGGAACTTTGCACTATAACAAAATAATGCAAACAGATAATTCCTTGGTTACTTTTTGTGTTATGGAGCATGTTGATAATATTAAGAATGCCTTGAACTCTGAGTGAGTGAATAATCAGAACCTCAGCTGAATACCTCAGGTACAGCCATGCATATTGACAGATGGAAAAGGCAGAAGGCAGCCGCTAGACTAGCTAGGATTTTCCAGAATTGGAAATTATTGCCACTAAATTTCTAGCGGAAGTCTCAAACTCACAAAAAATATGTATGTGTTTTAAGAATTTTTATTGTAAACCAAAAATTATGGAAAGGGAAAAAATGGAGCAACTATAAACCTGTCAGGGTCCGCTGCATCATAAGCTCACAAAACAAATTGGGGAACTGAATGATGGAATTCACCATCAGGAATAAATTTGCATTTCAATTACGACATATTAGCATCCAGAAATTCTTATGACGCCAGATTTATCCCATTCTGGCCAGCTGACTCACGTATGAAGTTTGCCACCAATTTCTCCTGACCATGATTTTGCTTAGTGGATTATTATTGACTAATCCAGTGGATAAGTGGGTGTGCCCATGGCCATGACACATATGGCTGCTCCCATTGATTAAGAAAAGGGTTGTTGCACTCATACCTATAATGGTGGGCTTATTATTACCAATGACAAAGGGCCATAGTAGATTGAAACTCTCATGCCTTAAACCAAATTACTTGTTTTACTTTATTCAGATTTTAGTTTAACTACATTGGCAGAACTTTAACCGCCAGAGATACCTTTTCAAAATCAATCTTTGCTAACATTCTGCTGACAAAGGTCTCTAGGCACCACCACTTCCCACACGCCCCTGAATTTTCTGCATTAGCTCATGGGTGGTTGGCATGGGTAAAACAACTTGGCTTAAAAGGGATACGTCATCACTTACATTTCGTCTACAACATGGGCAATTCTACCAAGGTGATGAGAGTATGGTCACCAAAATTTTTACCTTCTTGGTACAAAGCATGATACTTCCCGATTTAGCTTCAATAATTGCTCTCCCGGACTTAAATTTCCCTTATCTTTACAAGTTAGGGGAGCACTCCTGCCAGGAACTCAGGCCAATGCAACGAATTTGTGCACTTTTGGAAGCTTGATTACCAAGAATGAGGCAGACTTCTAGGAATGGCGTGGAGTATTTAGGTGTGCCATGTGGAAGGCCTCCACCAACTCTCATTAATTCTCACAATCATGGGAACTAAACCCAGCCTTTCTCAGATGAGGGAAAGCTTTTTGCCACCAGTTAAAAACTGAGCGACACAGATGATGAGATACAAATTTGGCTTTTACTCTCGCCTCTTCTGAATCTTCAATCATCACCAACTCAGAATCCATGGGTGACATGCCTTTGTATTTGTGACAACTGGGAAGCGTAAAAGACACGGTGCTGTAGCCAAAGGTTGGGAAGAGCTAACCAAAAATCCCCATTATCCAAATCTTCCCTGACCAAGTGAGGACTCAAAGATTTGCTTAAAAACTTATGCGAGAGCACCTTCATATGCAGTTGGCGCGTATTGAGCATGATGAGGATCTCTTCATGATCTCATATGTGAGAAAATGTTTCTGGTCCATGAAAAACTTGTAATTGCTGATTTTTTATGTCAGATGCTCCCAGACCAGGGATTGAGTTTTACATATTAATTGCACATCTACCGCTGCAGCAGGGCTCACTGGGTGAAGGCTTAGACCTTGGAAGAATGAAAATGTACACTAATATGGACTCAAAAGGCAAAAGCCCAGTAGGCGCGTGGAAAGAATTATAGTATGCTTTTTATGCCAATAGAAGGTCATCCGCCCAGGTATCCTGCACTGCAGTGGTGTAACACCAAAGATACTGCTTAGAATTTGGTTGACACACTTCATTCTACCATCATATTGAGGATGCTATGCGGTGTAATGGAATGGCTTAATATTTTCAAGATACCCATGAGGTGAATCCAAAAGTGTGCTGTTAACTGCGGCCCCTGGTCACTTACAAATTTCCTGAGGCAACCCAAATATTGAGATGACATGCCACACAAAGAGCCAGACAGTTTCTTCAGAGGTAATAGCCATTGAACAGGGGATATACAAGGCAAACTTAGTAAAGAAGTCTACAAGCACCATAATTGCATTAAGACCACTGGAGCTGGGAAGCTCAACAAAAAATTGACAGAAACTGAATTTCACAGACCCTCAGCCTACTGAAAGGGATGGAGAAGGCCATTATGACCTGATAGATCAGACTTTGCCCATGTGCACATTATGCAACTAGTGACAAAACTGGGATACTCTTGGAGATCCCCAGCCAATTGTACAATCACTTCACAAATTCAAGGCAAATTTTTAATACCTGGATGCCCCACTTCTGGAGGTTCATGGTTAGCCCAAATCAAAACATTGAAAGTTGGGGATGAAACTAAACTCAGGATCTAAACAAAAAAGTTCCCTCTTCCAATGAATAATGTGTACGGCAATTCACTGGGAGGCCCAGCTGGTCAAGCAACTCCAAACTTTCTTGCAGGCCATTTGACCCACCAGTACCCAAACAAACAATGGAACCTCTGGACCCCACTTTGCAACTGAAATTGCAGGAGGAGTATTGGCCATAATATGGGATGGCGGAATTACTGTAATGAGCTCCTGTACTTCCTCCTCCATTGAACTCAAGGATGAGTTTTGGCTCAAAAAGTCAGGAAGGACATTCAAGGAACCTTTGACAAATTAATACTTAAAATTAAAACTGCAGAGGTTATGATATGTCCAGGCCTGGTGATTAACTAGTTTCTGCAGTTTCTGAAGGTACATGAGGGCCTGATGGTTCTTCTTCATGGTAATTTCAAATCATGCACCCTGACAGAGATAATGCAGATATGTAAGTGACCATGTCACAGCAGCCAGCTCCTTATCATAAAAGACCCAAGACTGTTCAGATGAAGCATACTTATGCAAGTAATACATGACCAGATGTTCCAACCCATCCTGCTATTGAAGTAAAACTACCCCCACAGCGGCTGATGATATATCGCATGCTATGATGAAAGGCTTATTGTTGTCAGCGTTTTTGAGAATGGGCAGTGTCGCAGACACTTCTATGATGGCATCAACACCCATTGTCATTCTGCCACTCAACAGAATAAAACATTATTTCCCAAAAAGGGATGCAGTGACGTGGCTGGCTGCGAGTGGGCAGGAAATATTTCTTTAAAAATATTTTTGTTGAGAAATTGTTATGACTGAACAATAGAGCTTCAAATAGCTGTGTCAAATTGGTTAATATTGGTCAAAACAGAGTAATAGAATACTGTTTATCAATTGCCTCAACATAAGGCAATAAGATAATACCAAACCTATAAAGAATGCTATCTATATGATCGCCTTTAGCTAAGGCAATAAAGCGATGCTGAATTCAAGAAAAATAGATTTAGATGGAGCCTCTCAGCTGTGAGGCTAAACCAATTGAAATATGACGAAAAATAGCCTAAGCCAAATGGTCAGAATCAACTGATGTCCTGAATATATAAGCATGACATGAAGGCTGTAAAAGGAGGATTTGGGAAAGAAGGAGGAAGAAATTGCAAGAAGGAAGGATCTGCTATATATAATGTATTAGATAAAGTGGTGTTGCAGAAACTACTGCTTTGTATTATTATTAAATTTACTAAGTTTTTTAGAGACTAGTAATCTCCATATCATCCATCCATTGCTCAGTTGGCCTAACCCTGTGCAAACCTTATGGCGGTTATTAAACCATATCACTAATTTTATAATCAGTGGGTATCACTACAGGGGCCATTAAACAAACACAACCTAGAGTCTCCAGTCACCAGTCATGTCACATCAGTATTGCAAATGATGAATCTTTATGGAATACTGCGCCAGCTGAGTGTATGGAAATCAAACTTGTTTTAGATGCAGTGCTCAAAAAGCAAGATGAGCTCCTTCAGGAGCGCAACAACTTAATGAACCAGCTCGAAAATGTGTTCAGCCAGCTGGAAATCCTTGGGTAACAAACAGGAAATTTGCCAATTGCCTAGATGACACTACTTAATGGCTACACTGTGCGGAGAGGAAGTTGAAAAAGCACTTTGTACCCCCGCACCCTCATTGGTAAGTGGAAGACCAACCAGGGCCTATTTGGAATGAATTGTATTTATGATGGAGTTGGGACCAGATACCAAGCCAATAGCTTTATGCCAAACATGTGGGCAGTGTGAACTATGCAACCCCAGATGGCAGCCCTGGGGACGATTATGCTTTGTTGAGCCAATTCCTCAGGTGATGACAGTAATGCCCACCAAGGAGACACACGATACCTAAAGCAGCAGACAACACACGCACCGCTGGCCCTTCTGAGCTAGCTCCTCATCAAGAATCTGACTAAGGGACTCAACCAATTCCCCAGTACATTACTAAGGCTCAAAGTTATGAGCGGGAGGAGGAGTTCTGCAGCAATAAGCTGTCTTGTTCAACTGCAATGGTAACATCAAAGAGTTCTTCAAACGATTTGAATTTTTAGTGGAAAGAGCCTTGGATTGATGCAAGTCTAAATTGCTGATATCCGCCCTGGATGCTGGAAGCACTGATAAGTCATTCGCTATATTCCAAGCAGCTCATTCACCTATCAAGAGGTAAAGGATACTGTGCTGTGGCTGTTCAGGAACCTCAAAATTGTCCCATAAAAAGGCTGAGTTTTTGACCATTAGATTATATCATAATGAGACTCTCTCTGAGTTCGTAGAACAATTCATGATGGAAGCCCACGTGTTAATTGGGAAGGAACCCTATCCAAAGCCTATGTGGGAATTTAGATGACCTCTGTGGTGAAGCCATACCACAAATTGTGCAACGCCATGGCCCCAGTTTTTCAGGACAACTTACCCCTGCTCAACATTGTCCAATTTCTGCATTGTCTATCTTCCACCTTTGCTTCTCCCAATACAGATTAGAATCTTCAGCAGAAGTCACTGGACCTTATTATTTGGGTGAATCATCCCACCTTTTTTTATTCCTCCCAGTAACCCTGAGACTTATTACAACTACATGCCTTGCCCTTGGCCAAGTTACCCACAGCAGTCCAACTTCTGAATTGAACCTGCTTACAACAACCACCAGTAGCCCAACTTTTGACCTGGTCCTGTTTATGCTGACTGCCAACAGTCCAACTATCGGCCTGAACCATATTATGATACCAAGGACTTGGGCCCTATGTGGTAAATTGTTCCAACTGTGGTTGCTCTGGGCACCTTGCACAAAGCTGCCACAATTGTCATGTCCATTATGTACAGCAGGACCAGTATGACCAGGGAAAAGATGAATTGGAGTAGAGATGAGATTCTCTACCTCCACTATCCCAACCCAAAAGTCCAACCTGACCTATTAAAGTATATTCAGGGGAAGTTACTCACTATGATGACAGGTTTTTATACCAGCAGCCAGTTGGAGGGGTAAATATACTGACATGGGCACAAGCAAAAAGCCACGGTGGAAGGAGGACCCCAGAAATAACTAAAGACCTATGCTTGCCAGATTTCTTAACACCTTTCACTGGACAAGCCAGGTCACTCCTCAGATGCGCCTTCCCTGAAAGGGGTAAACGTTGCCCTGCTGGTGGAAGCTATGTTAAAGAATACCCTAAATTTGGCGAGGGGATTATGCAATTTCTTGGAAAGAGATTTCCTAAATGTTCACTTAGTAAAAAGTCAAAATTCTTCTTATTCTGAGTATACTTGTAATGTGACATTATTGTGGTAAAACATCGGTTTTGCACTATAATAGATATGGGTGCCCCAGTCAACATAGTTTCCACTAAGTTGATGGCGAAGTTGACATTGAAACTGATGTGGAACATTGAATGATGTATGGGACTTCTGGAGCTGACAGCACGGTATCAGAGGGAGCTTACAGTGCGCTGCCCTTGCAGTTTGGGTCAATTGCTGCTGTAGCTCTTGCTTAGTGCTACCAAACAGCAAATACAACCTGTTAATTGGAACCACTTTTATGTGACACTTTGGTATTGTCATTGATATGATGGATGAGACCTTTGAAATTTTGGGGCAGCGGATCCCAATTTACTTTACTTTCAGTGGAGTGCCAAAGGATCCTGTGCATATGGGACACATCAACATTGCTTATATTGTTAGTGTAATCCCGGTTCATTACCATAAATTGAAAAAAGGACCTGGGCCCTCCCCCAGGCAGATATATGAATATCAAGGGCTGCCCCTCAGAGCTGCTGGGTATATATCGATCTCTTTAGCCACAAAGTAATAGTAAGCACCAAGTTAGAGGTGAAAATACCAACAGGACTCTATGGAGAGGTATTGCCTTACCAGCAATCGTGGATTTAGCATCATGTGGATCCAGTTTTTATTTTGTCAGGACACAGAGAGATCAAGGTTTTACTAGCAAACATACAAAATGAACCATTACAGGTTTGCTGATATCAAATCGTGGCGTATCTACACTTGACCCCTGTTGAGGAGGTCCTTCAGTTTCACAAAAATGGGTCACTGGATGAATATGGTCTGTAGTTTTGATCTGCAGCATGGCATGATTGCAGTTGTAATATGTGAAAATTTAATGGGGTAAAAGGAAGAGCAGAAAGACCAGGAAATATCTTTATTTGAAAAGTATAAGGAGATACTTGATGTCAATGATCATGATTTGGGATGCGCTCATGAGGTTGGTCGTCAGATTATGGTGATTGACCCAAATTATAGACCCTTTGACAACCACCAGATCAGGCTCATTATCCTTAAAAAACTCAAGCTAGTACTTAATTCTTAACTTAAAGCCCATTGAAATTTTATGGATCAGGTCAATTATCTCAATGTCAGTTAAATTCAATTATTTTATCAAAAGCTCAGGCTGAATATCCTTACACATTCAGGCCAATTATACATGTGTAATGGTCAGGTTGAACCAATCGTTACATTTTGAGGTTTTGAGGTGCATGCGGGCTTGGCGCTGGGCTGTGCCCCTCCTGAGCTATTCTTCATGCTCCCTGGGGCACATATAAAAGTGCGGAGGGGCTCCCCTGAAGAGCGATCTTAAAGGGTCAGGCCCACGTGATTCTGAACTCAGTTCAGAATTTTTTCCTCAAATCTCACCTTTGTGTGGGATTCTCCAGTGGCCTCAAGGTCACTCTTGCCGAGTCTTACTTGGTATCCAGCGGCGAACCTAGTTTTTGTGCCTTAACAAAAATGTGGGCTCTGGGTGTCGATTGGAGGCACCTAAACCTATGGGATTGTTCAATCCACTTGGATTTTTATCCTCATGTCGCTCGCAGTGCTATATTATTGGATTTAAATTTGTTTGCATGTTTATTTTTGTTAATAAAGAAATCGGTTAAATTCAGGGTTGAATCCGCTCTTACCTGTGTCATCTTTTCTCACTTTGAATTTTCCAATAACTGGGTTGAAAGACAAATTTCAGTGTCCATTTGATCCACCAATCCTTAAGCAAGGTGGCGATCAAAAACTGGGATGTTTCCAATCGTTACATTATTCTGAAATCACTGTGCTGTTAGCATGCCACCAGATCCTCAGTTTGGCCTGACCTTGGTGGTCACATCAGGTCCCGGTTGTTGAGTAACCAGCACTGGGGGGAGCTGGTGACTGATGGCCAACCCTGGACCTGAGTAATCATTGGTCTGAAATCCCGGTGGGGCTTCCCCCTCACCAGGGATCTGGCTGGCACCAAGGGACCTGGCCCAGCAGGGCCCCTCACCCCATGGTACACCCACCATGTGTGGGATAACCACCCAGCTCCACGTTGGGCGTGTTTCCCCTCACTGGGTGGACTGGGTTTTGCAGTCCAGCTCTGGCTCCGTACTTACTTAGGAAGACCTCATGCTATTTGCCTCCAGCTATGAGCCACCCTCTTGTGGGGGGCACCTTCTTAGAGGGGGTGATGTAATGGTCAGGTCAAACCAATTGTTACATTTTGACTCAAAATTTGGAACTCTGAATTTTGAGTTGAAATGAAATTTTGAGGTTTTGAGGTGCATGCGGGCTTGGCGCTGGGCTGTGCTCCTCCTGAGCTATTATTCATGCTCCCTGGGGCACAAAGAAAAGTGCGGAGGGGCTCCCATGAAGAGCGACCTTAAAAGGTCAGGCCCGCGCAATTCTGAACTCAGTTCAGAATATTTCCTCAAATCCCACCTTTGTGTGGAATTCTCCGGTGGCCTCAAGTCACTCTTGCTGAGTCTTACCTGGTATCCAGCGGCGAACCTAGGTTTTGTGCCTTAACAAAAATGTGGGCTCTGGGTGTCGATTGGAGGCACCTAAACCTATGGGATTGTTCAATCCACTCAGGTTTTTTTTCCTCATGTCGCTCACGGTGCCATATTATTGGATTTAAATTCGTTTGTGTGTTTATTTTTGTTAATAAAGAAATTGGCTAAATTCAGGGTTGAATCCGCTCTTACCTGTGTCATCTTTACTAGCTTCAAATCATCCAATAACTGGGTTGAAGGACAAATTTTGGTGTCCATTTGATCCACCAATCCTTAGGTAAGATGGCGATCAAAAACTGGGATGTTTCTGATCGTTACAACATGCAACAAAACTTGGTAATTGGCCCTGACAAATTGGAAACGATATTAACTATTCAGCGTTTGAAATCGTCTGAGTATCAATCTAAAGATAACGTCTAGAAATCCCATGGACAAATAGACAGCACTTTCTTTTGCTTTGATAACTAGGTCAAAGCCAAATTTGAATTTTCTAAAAATTTACAAAAAATGACCGCTGATCAAGCCATAGCTTACTGAAGTTAATGCAGATGCGCCTGCTGCCCTAGCTTGGGGTGGTGGTGCACTGCCATCTGTCATCTTTCAGCTGCCACTAAAGAGCACCCAAGCTGGCTCTGATAGCCCTCCCAACGCTACTGGGCGTTATGTACCCCCTTGGGCTTGCCTACCACCTTGAAAGCTCCAAGGCGGTGCTCTGGAGCCCTTTGGTGCTCCCACGGAGCAATTTGCATTTTGGCCTCTGGGTCAAATATGGTAATCTATTCTCATATGAAATTGCAGCCATCATCAAGATGGCAACGTCCAATTTTCAAACCTTCTGGCTACATTGACTTCCACCCTTTTAAGGGGTAATTCAACCTTAGCTTCCACTCTGAAGCTGATGCAGCAGCAGTATCTAAGCTGCAAATCATTTTTAAAAAATCCCTATTCACACTGTTTGCACATGGCTCCTGAATGAGGCCACTTTGGTGGTCCATTTCGCCAGGTTGCCCTCCCATCTCTCCCCCAAATGCCTAAACCACAAGCTCACGGAGGGTTTGATCATTTACAGCGCAGATCCCATGTTGCAGTTCATGGTTCCCAAAAGGGAAGATCAGTTGACAGGGCCTTGCACCTTTGCAACAATCCATCCATTTCATTATAATTCCCACCTTGCAATTCCCCCCGCACTATGAACAGATCTGCCCCTGATCACCCATTCTGGGCACACATTGAAAA
Source organism: Massospora cicadina (assembly GCA_022478985.1). Taxonomy (NCBI): domain Eukaryota; kingdom Fungi; phylum Entomophthoromycota; class Entomophthoromycetes; order Entomophthorales; family Entomophthoraceae; genus Massospora; species Massospora cicadina. The sequence goes on along the minus strand of JAKSZP010010632.1, from coordinate 34,072 downwards.
CGTCTGCACCGTTTTCCCCATGTGCTTTAAACTGGATCATTCAAAGCATAAGTACCCCACAGCTTCTGCCTCTGCTGCTTCCGCCATTCCTCCTTCTGGCATTGGGTTGGCGGCCACTTAACCCCAATCTTTCAAATGGGGCTTGATCCTCCCGCCCCAGCATTGGGGAAATTGGGTGCGGCTCCCAAAGTGGCACCCAATCAAAGTACAAATTTTAAAAAAATCTAAAATTTATTTGACCAGATTACTGAATATTGAGTCAATGGCTGATCTGCCATGGTCAACTGCGCAACCAATCAGCTCCTGCCACATTTCCAATTCTGGTGGCTGGCCCAGCGCAAGCTGAGCTAAATCTATTTGAGGCTCATAAATTTGTTGATGAGGACAAACAGCCATATCATATGAAGCCAGATTTTGCTTTGGAGGAGTTCTTCATTGACCCTCTCAGTTCACATCCCCGTCATTTTCCCCCTCAAAGCATTTTCCAGCTTATAAAAATACTAATAAAATAGCAGTTGAGGCTGCAGCTGCCCCTGATAACACCCTACTTCAACAGCATTCTTCATGGGGTGATGGAGTCCTTTGTTGAGGGTATTCCCATCCACAATTTTCCCCATGATTTTGAGGAAGATGTAAAGTATGAAATTGAGGAGCTTGCTTTAGGTGCGAGCTGCGCTTGCATTGATGCAGCAAAAACTTCTCTTTTTGACCCCATTATCCAAAATCCTGCCAGCGCATCAAGTCACTCACTTGTGAGCCTGATATCATCGCTTTTGCTGTGCATCAACTTGCTTATTACGTTGAGGCAACGGACACTGCCAGTTTCATCAAAAAACCCACAATTATACCCCCTCATGCCATATGTTGCTTTACTCCTACCCTGATGTTGTCCACCATGGTCCACCAGATAAAGCGGACGGTGGACAAAAGTTTCCCCAAAGCTTCCTCACCTTCTGATATGGCTTCCTAGAGTGTTAGCTGAGGTGCCATATTAGGATTTTTGTTTCTAATAATCCCTTTGTTTGGCCCATTTGCAAATAAAGATATGTAGAGGCTCCCCCTTTTGAGTTGGGCATTACTAGTGCTAAAACAAATAGACAGCAGTAAATTGTAATCAATTTTCCACTCTATGGCGAAATTCGTATGTTGATCCTCAAAATTGGCATGATAGCACTTGCATATGGACTGCCCAAATGGGAGTACCTAGTGCCATTAAGAAGGGGTGATAACATTCCAATTAGGGGTGCGTCATTTACTTAAATCAATGCCAAAATTTCACAGAAGATGTAATTCGTGAGCATTATGATAAAACTAAAATCGAGAGAATCTTAGGACAATTTTTTCACGTTCTTACTGCAATATTTGTCCCTGAAATCCTCCCAAATATGAGAGTATTTTGCCACCAAAAAACCTAGCAATAGGTCATAGTGTATCAGTTCAAGAGCCAAACTGAGATGGAAAATAACTTATAAAAAATTATGGCTCAATATGTGGCTAGGAGATGTTCTAGAGATATAAATACTTGCGCCTGGCCTAATGAATAATCATCAAATAATACAGTCTAACTAAAGATTTATCTTATTTAATATCTCTACTTGTTTTTCATCAGAAGTCTCTTTTTAAGAGTGTCGACAAGCTGGAATTGCCAAATCCCAAGCTTATACCTTTACTTGCCTTGGTAAAAGTTCCCAAATATGAAGGGAAAATTGAGCTTAAAATCAAACAGAAGAGTCGGAGTGATTCAAGTAAGCCTAGTGAGCTTCTGAACGGTCAAAATACCATAAGACACTGACTAAAATGAGGATTATTTTGGCCAATTTTATCTAAATTAAGAGTGCAAGATTAGATTTATCAAGCAAGCGATCCTTGGAACTTAACAGTGGTTATCAATTGGACACTGGAGATTCTCTCCCCATTAGGTCTCAGCTGGTCCGCCAATTAAGACAACTGAAGGTGTAGTTACCAAGGAATAAGGATGCTACTGGAGCAAGGGATGCTGGAACCATCAAAGGATCATTGGACTTAGCCCATCCTAATTGTAAAAAAGAAGGTTTTATACCAATCAGGTAGTAATAGACTACCAGAAGCTCAACAGTATTACAAAAAAGGACTTGTACCCCTTACCACAGATCGATGATTCTTTAGATTGGTTAGGTGGAGCTCATTATTTCTCCGAAATGAATTGATATTGGGTTGCTGGAAAATTGATTTGCACATGGTGGAACAGGAGAAATGTGCCATAATTGCATGCAAGGGCTTTTTCAGTCAAGATGTATGCCTCAATTGTTGTGCAACGCCCCAGCTACGTTTCAATGGGCCATGGACTCTATCCTGGCTGATCTTAAGCTGTCATGCATCCTCGTGTACCTTGATAATATCAATTTCTTTTTGCAATTGCTCCAAAGCATTTTATCCATCTTGAAGAGGTGTTCCGCCAGCTCACTGAGGCCAACATCAAGATTAAGCTCCGCAAATGCCACTTCTTCAAGGACCAACTGGAGTACTTAGGTTTGTGGTTGATGCGAAAGGGCTTAAACTGCAGGTGGCAAGGTGAAGGTTATCCAGAAAATGACCCCAGCAAATAGCAAACTCAATGCATCAGTATTTTTGGGGATGGTTGATTACTACCAGCGCTTAGTCCCTTACTTCAGCTGTATTAGGGGTCCACCTTTTGAACTGCTGAAGAAGGACTCCACGTTTAAATGGACAGAATGTTGACAATGTGCCTTTAACATGATGCAAACAGCATTAATCAGTGCATCAGTGCTATTATCCCAAAGTTCAAGAAAGAGTTTATTGTTCAAACAGACGCTAACATTTCCTCTGTTGGAGCACTTTTATCCCAGTAAGATGGCGAAGGGGAGGAGAACCCTGTCATGTACTGCAGCTTTAGTATGAAAGCCACAAACAAAATTATACCGTGACTTAGTGAGAGACTTAGTGGAGATCTACGCCTTTAAGCAGTTCAGAGTGTACCTGCATGGAGTAAAGTTCAAATTAGTCATGGACCACGCTTCTTTATGCTGGTTTCAGAATCTCAGGGAATTAGAAGGGCGCTTATTCTGATGATCATTCAAACTACAAGCTTTTTATTTAACTGAGGTAAGCTGACCAGGGGACAAACAATACCAAAACAGAAACTCCAAAACTAAGACAACCAAAAAAATGAACTGAATGCCCTAAACAAGCAGAGTGTTAAAACTTTTTATTCTAATAGGAGTAACTTTTAAGCGAAATTAATTAAGTAAGAAGTAAAGCAAGTCTTCTAGCCTATGACTACCTCCCCCATTCGCTTCCCAATGATCTCAGATTCTCTTCCAGCTGCTCCCATGTGGGGAAGTGGCGAAACCCCACCCAGCATTTTCCATCCAGCAGGAAAATGCAGTTGGACTGGTTCGTCCAGTCCCACCAAATCATTGGGTCAGTTCATTCCGCCCAAGGATCTCGCCATCCTCCTTGCACATGCCCAGGCAGTGCATCGCAGCCCACTTGTTCTCCCCTGCTCCTAACTGCATTTTGGCCTTTGGGTTGATTATGGGAACTTGTTCCCATATGCCAAAAATGCTATTGACATGGACCATGCAGTGATGCTGCCGGCTGGCTTTATAAATTTCTGTCCCTATAAGGGGTATTTTTCTTAGTTTCACTTGTAAAGCTGACGCTGCCACTGCGGCCACTGTGACCCTGGTTTTCCAGGGCACCCCCCATCCCAAAAATGCACACTCAGCTCCCCACAGACACCATTATGGTGATTCAATTAGTGTGGTTGCCCACACACCTTCCCCAAGGTGCTCCATCAGGATTTAATGGAAGGTTTGGCCGCGTATGGCTCCAACCCCATCCTTCAGTTTGTGGTCCACAATGGGCCTCTCGCCTCATTGGGCCTTGGGCATTCACCATGATTAGCCAAAATTTAACCAAATTGACTTGTCCATCCCCCGCACTGTCATTCCTTCTGCCCCTGACCACCCATTATGGGCCCACGTTGAGGGCGGGTGGACCATTTGTCCATCCTGTTTTGAGTTGAAGCACTCAAAGCATAAATTCCCTCTCTTGCTGCTTCCACCAGACCTGCATTGCCTCTGTCTGGCCCCCAAAACGCCACACACCCCACTGCCTTTCCGGTATGGGGTACAATCCTTCCCCCTCCCCCAAAGCCTGCAGCCGCTGCAGCGCCTGCAGCTGCCAATCAGGCCCCTCCTCAGCCTAGTGCCACATGAACTTTAACTAATCAGGAAACAGCTTAGACGACAGTTAGATCCCATGCTATTCTTCAACTGAAAGTCACAGCCCATCAATTCACCAACACCAATTTCCTTTACAACTTGAACCAATGGTCCTCATTAGTTGAAACGATGAACTGGGAAATGCTATTGAAGAATCAGAAGTCCATAAAAAAGAAGTTATCCAGGTACAGCACCCTGTTCAGTTCCCTCGGCGTTTTTACAGCCCCCAGCCAGCCGCCAATGTGTTCCGCCCTACCCACCAGCTCGCTGAAGCAGCAGCTGCTCACCCAGATAATGCCAACATCCACAATGTGCTGCCGCGTCAGTGGCAATATTAGCTACAGGTATCCCTTCTCCCATTATTCCATTGTCCCTGTCCACGAAGAACAAAAATAAAATCCTTAGCCTCCATAAACAAACAGTTGCCACCATCCAGAAAGTGTTTGTCGCTTTACAGGACAAGCCAAGTGTCACCCATGCCACCGCCACTTTTTTGTCCCAGCTTCCTTCCATCCACCTAAATGTGGAACAATGCTTGTCCCAGTACCTTGGTGCACTTTTTGCTGCATGTAATATACATGTCCATCCAGTCAACAGAGATCTCAACCCACATGTCACTGATCACCCCACACCATTACTCTCCGCCTTAACCTGCACTCTTTCCTATGAGGAGGACTCTGATGCTGAGGATAAGCCCCCTGATCCCCCTTCCCTTTCCACCATGGTGGGATAAGCAGCTCCCCGTTGTTCCACTTTATCAGTTGTTTTATTGTTTTTTGTGTGTCTCGCCGCTTATTTAAGGCGTTTGGTTTGTGTTTTTGGTTTGCTTGTATGGTGTTTCTGTTTTGGTAATGTCCATCCCCTAGTCAGCTTACCTCAAATGAAATTTTGGTAAACGAGCAGCAAGAAACACAAAAGTAACTAAAAAACAACCTACCAGGTGGCACAGCAGCGAGTGATTTATCCCACCATGGCAGAGGGGGAGGGGGATCAGGCAGATCATCATCATTGGGTTCAGCATAGAAGAGGTAGATCGATGATGATAGCAGGGGGGTTGGAGCATCCGCAGGATGAGGGTCAAGGTGAAGTAGATAGCCGTTGCATTTGACTTTTGGGACTGGGTGAAGGCCTCTATAAGTTCATCAATATGGTGTTCAGCTTGGATGCGGGCATCAGGAAGTTGGGCTAATTTTGCAATGTTTGCTCTGGTGACATGCGTGGATGGGGAAAAATCTGCCAGATAAACAACACATTCGACAGCAGTGGTGGCAGTTTCATGGAGGCGTTGTATTTCCTCTTTTGCAATAGATGAAAATTGGTGGGAAAAAGGGGTGCAGCCCTTTTATATTCAGCGACAGAGTTTGCCACAGCTTTGCAAAGATGTCAATTTTTGGGTGAGGCCATCGCGGCCTTGGCAAGCTGGTGGTCGCTTTGTTATGGGATAGCATTGGGTTTGGGACATATTGTTTGGGCGGTAGTGGGACATCAAAGTCTGAAGACATAAAAGGTTCTAGATCGATTGGTTTAGCTGGAGGTGGGATAATTTCACCAGATTTGGTCACTTCATCCAATAAGTCCCAGGGATTTTGGCTGACTTGGTATTGATTCAGTGATAGGTGAATGTGGATGGGTAAGTTTTGGGGTGGAAAAACTTTTAGATTGAATATGGGTCCAATCCTGCTCCCAATTGGTTAGCATGAGTGGAAATTGGCTGTCTTGGATTTGGGTTGCTAGATTTTGCTGGTGGTTCATTGAGCACACTACCTGGGGGTGGATGCAGCCAAAATCCCCACTTAAACGCTGTTGGTGTGCCCTCCTGGGTGTGGTTGGCAGTACTTGCAGGGTTTGAATTATATCATTATGCCTTTTTGGTATGGTCCAATTCTTGGCAGAAGGGGCAAATTGTGTAGCTGTTGTTGATGTGAGCCCAAAAGAAATTGTTGGGTGCAGATGGGATGTAGGCATGCGGTGGGATGTGCTGAGCCATGTTCAGCTGGTAGGGGGTAATGGTGGTCATTGCCCAAGGTGCCATTGGGCGCTTAGTACAACTTGGGACAATGAATTGGAGGATGAGGTTTTTGCTATAAGTGGCCAGCCCTGACATCAACTCCTCATAAAGTGTTTGAGGGGGAAGGTGTGAGGGGAGGTTTCAAAGGTCACCACAAGTGTGGTATCATCTGGGAGACGTGTTTGGGTTTTGGTAATGGGGGTGTTTTTGTATGTTAAGGGCTCAGCTGCTGCAGTGACCTCTTCCTCTTCAATAGGGAATACAATATCAAAGTAGCCCTTGTAAGGGCGAAAGTCTATAAATCCTGCATTGTGAAGGTGGCAGTTTCCAGCTCAATTATCGCTTAGTCAGCATATGGGAAGAGACATCCATACTTGACACAAAGGCAAACGCAGATAGTGGATATAGGTAGGGTTAGGGGGTGGGGATGGGTTAGGTAGACTCATGTGAGGTGGAGTGCTAAGTCATTTGGAGAGACATCGCGGCCAGATGTATTTGGCAGACTGGATGAGCCAGTCCACACGCGTTTTCCTGCTGGGTGGTAAACACTAGCGGGTGGAGCACCACTGCCCCACACTGGGGCAGTAGGTGGTGGATCCAAGGACATATATTAGGAAATTGATGCGGTGAGGTGGTGGTGTAAAATTGACTTGTTTCAAAATAGCTTGAAAGTGATGTCAAATGGAAAGAAAGGCTCCCTCAAACTACAAGCTTATAATTTTTGAAATCTTTCACTTACTGGGGGCAAAACACCAGAATGCTGACTGCCTATCGTGGCTTCTGATGATTGTCATTAAAGAAGATCTTAGTGATATATTGTATGATAAAATGCTTAGAAGGAAATATGACAATAAACCGTCCCAAGTGATTAAGGCCTTAGACAGAATGAGGGCCAATAGGTTTTAAAAAAACGGCGAGTTTTACCAGTGGATTGTGGAACCTACAGTGAATTTATAGAGACCTTTGGCTTAACCAAATATCATTATAAGCACGCACCAAGCAGTAGGACATGGAGAACTCTACAAGAAACTAGAATTATTGTGACTGTGGTACTATTGGGAGAGCATGCACTTTGATGTGCTTAAAACGATTTGCTGCTGCCACAAGTTCCAAGTGGAAAAGCCGTTCCACCAGAAGACCTCTTATCAGCTGGCATAACCTCAATTTTCCTGGCACATGATATTCATTGATGTTGTTGGGCCCCTGCTGATGGGAGCGAATCAGTCTAAATATATTCTGGTGGCAGTTGACCACTCAACCAGGTGGGTCAAGGAAAATGCAATATGAGGACTGAGGAAGTCACTGTGGCTAAGTTTGTAATGAAGTGTATAATTTGGCGACACAGCTGCCATTAGTTTATCCTTATTAATAATGGTACCAGTTTCACCTCCCATATTCTATCTAATCTAAATGAGATGATGTTCATCCGCGGGATTCTAACAACCCTGTTTACCCCAAATCTAACGGCATAATTGAACAGGTTAATGGGACCTTGGTGAACAGTACTCCAGAAGTTGGTAGTGGACTGACCTTCAGATTGGAGTTCCCTCCTTTCCACCACCATCTTTACCTACAACATTAGATATCACCCTGCAATGGGGAAGAGTTCCTTCCAGTTACTATATAGATGGCACCCAGCTCTACCTGCACTTCTCTATGCCTGCGTAGAGATAATAACGGAGTGGATTCACAACACTAATTGACTAACCTGATGAACACTTTAATCAAACTGAAAACTGAAGCATACGCTTTCAGCTTGGCCCAAAAAGATAAAGAATTAAGCTGCTAAACAGGTACAGCGTAGCAGGTGACCAGTCAAAGAAAAAGAGATGGTTTTTTTATGACCATCATTGGTTCAGTTAAAAGCATAAATTGGCCAACATCTGGATAGGTCCATTTGAAATAATTTAGAATTTGGATGTCAATGCCTATACCATCAAGGACCCCATGAGTGGTCAGATTATTATTTGAGTGCACACAAAGTTTCTTCCAGGCTTATAAGCAATATGAGAATTATCATTTATGCAAGGGGGTTTTATTAAGAAATTGGTATGACTGAACAATAGAGCTCAAAATAGCTGTGGCAAATTGGTTTATATTAGTCAAAACCAAGTAATAGCGTACTTTTTTATCAGATCACCTCAACATAAGGAAATAAGGAAATACCAAACTTATAAAGATTGCTATTTATCTGATCGCCTTTAACTAAGGCAATAAAGCGATGCTGAATTAAAGAATAATAGAATTTGACGGAGCCTCTCATCTGTGAGGCTAAACCAATTGAAATATGACGAAAAAATAGCCTAAGCCAAATGGTAAGAATCAACTGAAGTTATGGATATATTAGCGTGACATGAAGGCTGCAAAAGGAGGATTTGGGAAAGAAGGAGGAAGAAATTGCAAGAAGAAAGGATCTGCTATAAATAATAAATTAATTAAAGTGGTGTTGCAGAAGCTACTGCTTTGTATTATAATTAAATTTACTAAGTTTTTTAGAGACTAGTAATCTCCATATCATCTGTCTGTTATCAGTTGGCCTAACCCTGTGCAAATCTTACAGTGGTTATTAAACAATATTGCCAATTTTATAACAATGATGGTGCTTAAAAAGCTCTGCTACTTCTTCTGAGTGTTGGGGGTGGGTCACGTGAGGATGGCTTCAACCTCGTTTGGAGGAATTGTGAAACCATCCTTCAGGACCAAAATTACTGAGAAAGATAATCTCATCCCTGAAAACCTTTCACTGAGAGGGTTACATATAGAGATTGGCCTTGTGATATGAAGCTAACACCGCCTCCAGGTACTTCTTTTGCTGCTCAGGAGTGGGGAATGAATGAGGATATTATCAATATAAGCCACTGCACAGGTGAACTGAAGGTCACTGAGCACATCATCAACCATCTTCTAGAATGTGGTCATGGGCATTTTTCAAGCAAAAAAGGGAATTACGCGGAATTGGAAGAGCCTCTCCTGATACAAACAACTGTGAGCTACTTCTGACCTTCCGCCACTCAAATTTATTTGAATGCATTTAGGATCAAGCTTTAAAAACACCCAAGATTTTGCAATTTCCTGGATAACTTTCTGCTCGAGGGTAAGGGGGTAGGGACTATGAATACTAATATAAATTAGATGCCCATAGTACACACGAGAGCTGAAACGTCGTGTAGGGTTTCTGGGTGAAAACTATGGGATATGGAATAGGTGAGGTCTCCTTAAACACCTACCCTTTTGCGAGCATATCATTCAACCACACCTCCTGGGCCTTATCCTCCTGCTCTGTATAAGGATAAAGAAGGAAATTAATGTTGATAAAAATTAATAGTCATCTGGAAGCCCAGATCATACTCAGAGTGGGAGAGAAAACGGCTATCCTTCTCGATATTAAAAATAACCCTTTACTATTTCAAGCTACAAGGAAACTATGCCGGCAAAGCCATAGATGAAGGAGTTGATACAGTTGACCCAACGTTCCTTCCTGCAGGAGAGAAGGTATTTAACAATGATATTTACCCCTCATGTGTTAGTTCTCAAAAGACAAAAGTTGGTGCTCCAGGTCAATACAAACCTGTTTCCGCTGCCACCAACCAACACCCAGGATAACAGGTGTCAGAATTTTAAACAGATGTATTCCTTCAATGATTAGTTGAGATTTAGGAGGAAATGACAAATCCCTGAGAATGGTTCATCTGCTAAATTTTGTGGCTTTTAGGAGATTTCTATGTAGTTGTTCACCAACTGGGTTAAGCCAAATCAAATGACACTGAGATTGGATGTTAGAAGTGGTCAAGGCCAATCAGAGACCCCAAATTAGATCTACGAATCACTGGTGACTAGTAGCTAGGATAAATCTTTTGTATTAATTATTATAGCCTTGTGGAAATAAAGATTCTGAGTTCAAGGCAGCCAAAGTTGTTTCCAGCGCAAATATAAATATCAACTGTAAAGTCAAGACTGAGCTGGTGCCTGGAAAAGTGAAATATATTTGATCAACTGAAAAGATTCAAGACAAGCTGTCAATGAGAAGCTGAAATATCCCAAGTTAGCTCCAAGCAACTGAAGCTGTTTCTAGAGCATAAAAACTAATTTAATTCAAAGGACAACTTTAAATTAAAAGTATTATTTTTATAAAATGATTTATACAGCTCACTGGTGAATAAAGTCCTAGGCTGAGCTGAAACTAATAATTTGGACATTGGGAAGGATGGGACGAGAGGGTTGACACCTAGGAAGTGAGTAGGCAGTGGAAGGAAGTGGAAGTTGTTGGCGGGATGATCCAGTGATGAGCTAATAGGTTAGAGATGGGCACTAGCCCAAAGTGAGTATAAATACCTGGTGCTTCACTTTCAATAAACATCTCTCTTTGCCTATTCTATTTTGTGACATAGGTTTATAATTTATTCTTGTTTGTTGGAGTTAGGCTGGGTGATCCCTAAATGGTGCAGGTGACATGCCTAGGGGTCAGTAGGCTCTGCTGGCCCTGTCACCTAAAGCAAAACGGAAAGGGTCAGCCAGTCTTCATATTGGTTGACCTGCCAACTAGCAGAGCCCACTGTCACCATAAAAGTAGATTTTCCAGAGGTTTTGCTCACTACATTTTGTTCTTCTGGTTATTGCCTGAGTAACTGAAGGTTAGTTAGGAGGTGGGGAGGAGCTGCCAGATCAGCTGGGGGAGGGGGAATCACGCTGATGTAACCCAACTGGTGGTTAGGATTCCAGCAATTGTTGGTGGCAGGGAGGGGCATGCCCTGGATGCCCGCTCCAAACGCCAAGGCAGGAAGTAGGAGAAATACCATCTGGTTAAGTGGGGGTGTAGGAATCCAGATCTTTTGCGCTAGCTGGTGCTTACGCAGCTGGATCCCACAAAAGTTTGATAAAATTATAAAATAACACTAAAAACTTGGTCTTTTATAAGGTTTTTACTAGAAGTGAGGGGTAGTAAAGGAAAAACGAACCCCTAGATCTCTAACTGATCCAACATTAAACATTATTGAAGGTTGAAGGGAATTTACTAGTAAGTTTGGTATGGCTTGTAATTTCCAAATTAGAATATATGATAAAGCAGCCTATCAAAGCTCAGAATACTTGCTTCATTTTGGCTGAATGATAGCAGGGGAATTGCTATTAGCTAAAACGTACCCATGAGGTAACAATTTTTAAACTCCAGCCAATCCTCATTTGTAAAATCTTTTGCGCCTTGGGGGACCCCCACCACGCCTATAAAAGGGGGTGGTCCTCGCGAAGGTGCTTTGAAGGACCTGGGTGTGGCTGGGGGAGTACCTCCCAATAGATGCCCCAGGGTCCACCGCGTGGGCAGAGAGGTCCAACTGCGCAATCTCATATATTTTGCCCAAGAAGAATCTGAAATTGTGCTACCATGAATGGCAGAGCTCCACCAATAATCAGCCAGGGTCTTTTGGCCAACAAAATCGTTATTATTATTAAAATCGCGTTTAGGTTCATCTTAAACTCATAAATGGCTGACATTTCCCTGTTTTGGCTGATTTTGACCCAGGACATTCTTCCTTTGCAGCTAAGAGGGTAAATGTCAGACAGGGGGAAATGTCTGATTAAACCAGATGGATTTCTTTAATGATTTATCAATTTTGGGATGAAATGGCTATTTACTGAGGAATGGTACATTGACTGAATTTTGTGGTTAGTTAAGTAATTGATAAGTACTGCTCCCCAAATTGGGTTGAGCCAAATCATTATTTTTCCAAGATTGGAAAATAGGTTTAGCTGCGCCAATCACAGACCCTGAATTGGTTTACAGATCACTGGCAACTAGCAGCTGAGTATGATCCATTTGTATTAATTTAGTAATTCTGGTAGAAGCGGAGGATTCCAAGTTGAAGGCGGCCAAAGTTGTTTCCAGCTCCTAATATGAATAAAAATTATAAAAGTCAAAGCTATGATGTTGCCTGAATAAGAGGAACCCCAAATGAGCAATTAAAAAGTCAAAATGAGTTGTCAGCAAGAAGCCAAAATATCATGAGTTTAAACCAGACGACTGAAGCTGTTTATGGCGTATAATTTGACACAAAGGTTAAAGCCAAATTTAATGGATCAAAAGTTAATTTATATGGCTCACCGGCGACTGAAGGCCAAGGATGAGCCAAAATGATATTTGGACAATGGTAAGGAAAGAGCAACAGGGTTGACACCAGGGAAGAGAAGAGAATAGAAGAGCAGCGGAAGGAAGTGAAGTGGTTGGTTGGCTGATCTGACAAAGAGTTGTAGGTCAGCGATGGGTGCACTAGCCCAGTTTGAGTGTAGGTACCTGGTACTTCCATTTTAATAAATATCTCCTTTTGCCTATTCTCTTTTGTGATATAAGCTTATATTTATACTAGTTGGTTAGATTTTAGGCCGGGAGATCCTCTAATGGCGCGGGTGACATGCCTAGGGGTCAGTCAGCACTTCTGGCCCTGTTGCCTAAAGCAAAATGGCTAAGGTCAGCCAGTCTTCATATTTGCTGACCTGCCAACTAGCAGAACCCACTATCACCAGAAAACTTAATTTCCAACAACGAGAATAACATATTGACACATTGGTAAACTGATCACAGAAGCCAGCCCAAGTACCAAGATTGATACTGAACGTCTTACCAGGAAATAGGTCGTTGACTCCCACTAAACACTTGAAACTGAGATTCCTACATCCAGATCAAGATCTAACCCCTGAACGACCTGGAAAATCATAAAGTTTCAGGCAGCTTCTGTGTCCAAGAGAGCTCAATGAAGACCACTTTAGCGCCCAACTGGATCTTAATTGGTAACATAAAGTAATCCTAATTTTGTTTCTTAGCCAAGATGCGAGATGCACCCAGAAGGGAAGGGATATTCACCAAACCATCCCCTGGAATGTACTCATGAGAAGACGCCATGTTAAACCATCTGAACATACCTAAACTGCTCTGCTTTTGCCATAAACAACAGGGGCACCCTGGATTCACATACAATGGATACCCTAGAACATTTGGATTGATTGCTTGAATGCTCCAACTCGAGCACAGAACAGCAGGTCAGGGAGGTGGTGACATGACTGCATAGATGAACAACACCACCATGCCTGCTACCCAACCAGGTGGCCTGATCATGGAGAGCAATATTGAGAAACCCTTCCACCCAGGGGATTTGTCAGAATCCAGCAAGGGTTATGCTCGCTGGTGCTATGTGCCGCTGGATCCCACAATAAAATATTTAAAATAAATAATAAACTCTTATAAACTAAGCTTTTACTTTTTAGTTTTTATTTGTGTGAGGCAAACTAGAGAAAAGCCCTTTTCTTAATACTAGTATATTATATTTAAACTAGTTTTTGATCCTTGGGCCCATGGGAATTTGGGGCTTAAGTATTATAAAGCTGAGTCATCCAAATAAGGAGATATAGGCTTACAGCCTATCAGATTGAGGATAATATTTTGTGGCAAAACTGACCTGTGTGGTAATGATTTGATAAATTGTATCCAATCACCAGCAGGTAAAATCTTCTCACCTTGAGGGTGTTCAGATCTGAGTGGTAATGATTTGTTAATTTACACCCAATCATCGATGGGTAAAATCTTATCACCTTGGGGAAGAACAGACCTGTGCGATAATAAACTACTCAAATTTGGCCGAGAAGTCAGAGCAATCCTATTATCAGTTCTTACCTTAATATGCCGATTTTGGGTATAAATCATATTTTCCCAATAGATAGGGTTCCACCGAGATTCTTCCAAGGTCTTTTCACCATTGGTACTCATATCATTAATAACCACAATGTTATTCAAAGATTGGACTCCAACATTCTTTTAAAAGTTGAGAAGGAGAATGTCTGACATTGCCCCCCTCAATAATGTTGGGAGGAGTGTAGGAGTGTAGGAAACGGCCATGTACTCAGTATATGGTAACTCCCATGGCTAATGATTTGATGGAGTATACATATTACCTCTTTTGTAGGTGATGGAGAAAGGTCCCTCCCAAAATCGAGCCAAGCTTACCACTTCTTGGAGTGATGCAGTTATGGTAGTATAATACCTTATCAGCCACTTGAAATTTAGGAAGGGGGGTGCGGAGCTCATTGGCAGCCTGCCCTTCTTTAGTCACTGTTTTTGCTAAGTTGGTCATAGCTTCAGCTTGGAGTTGAATAATTTGGTTAGCTAACTTTTGCATAGCTTTCTCAGGCTCATCTCCTCTAGAGAAGACATCCTTAGCTAGCAGAGCAGGTATGCCTGGTTCCTTACCATACAAAACTTGGAAAGGAGACATTTTCAGAATCTGGTGATAATTAATCCGGTAGGACATAAGGGCACTGGGTAAGAATTGATCCCAGTGAAGTGGATCAGAGGAGGCCATTTTACAGAGGATAGAAACTAAGGTTCCATTGGCTCTTTCCACTGCCCCATTGGTAGATGGATTGTACGGAGCTGAAAAGAGTTGTTAGGCTCCCATGGAGGTAGCCAGGAGTTTGACTACTCTGGAGGTAAAATTCTTGCCATTACCACAGAGTAGTACTTGGGGGCAGCCATGCCGAGCGAAAATGTGTTGATGTATGAAAGTGGCAGTTGCCTTGGCTGTTTGAGCAGGAAGCGCCACAGCTTCAACCCACTTAGTGAAGTGGTCAATGGTTACCAGGATAAAACGGTTGCCACTGGTAGACTGTGAAGGGGACCTACGACATCCAAACTAATAGTGTGAAAAGGTTGTTGCGGGGTAGTTGGTTGATACTGGTATCTAGCTTGAAACCAGATTGTTTCTTGCACGTAAGGCAGGCTTCCAAGACATCAACTATAGCTTCCATCATTCCATCCCAATAGTATCGATCCTTAAGCCACTCATAAGTATTCTTAGCCCGTTATGGCCTAAAATGGAGTGAGCTTCAAGGATGGCAGGTACGTGTTCTGAGGGCCGGAGGTAGGGCAGCCACTTCACCCCCACCCGCATATACAACTTCCCATTTTCTGCTTTGGTTTTGTGCGAGTGGCGGGCTAACATCTTCTGAATTGGATCATCTTCATCCTCCCATTCATTGGGAGTCATTAATAGATCATGCAACCTTTCTGCCTCGCTATTATCCAAATGGAGGACTGGCAGGCGAGACAACCCATCCACATTCATATGACGAGTTCTGGCACAGTGTTCAATTTTCATATCATAAGGCTGGAGATTTAGAGCCCAGCGAGCTAACCGCCCAGTAGGGTCCTTCATATTTTGTATCCACTTCAATGAAGCGTGTTCAGTAACTACAGTAAAGGTGGTCCCAGGACCATCTAGTACTAAAAAAAAGTAAAGGTGATCCCATAGAGGAAAGGGCGATAGTGCTTTACAGCCAACAAAACAGCCAGTCACTCCTTTTCTGTTACACTGTACTTGCGTTCAGGCTTTGAAAGCATCTTACTGAAATAAGATACCGGATGAATAATACCATCTTCATCTAGTTGGCCTAAAATGGCAAAACGGTGTAGTCAAAGGCGTCCATAAACAGGATATAGGGTTTTTTGTAATCTGGGTGATGTAGGATAGGGCGTCGTTGTAGTAGATGCTTCAGGGTCTCAAAAGCAGCTTTTTGTTCAGCGCCCCATTGGAAGGGGATATTCTTCTTCAGTAAGCGAACAAGGGGCTCACTGAGTTGTGAGAATTTAGGGATGAACTGATGGTAATACCCCATCATCCCTAGAAACACCTGTATGTCCCACAAATTCTTAGGGGGAGGCATATTTGCAATGGCTTCAACCTTGTTCTGTGGATGTTGGATTCCTTTATGCGAAATGGTGTGGCCAAGTAAATTCAATTTTCGCTGAAAGAAGGTGCACTTGGATGGTTTCAATTTCATATTTGAATTATGTAGCCTTCCAAACACTTCCTTCAAGTGATCCTGGTGGTCGTTGAAGATTTTTGAGAACACAGTAATATCGTCAAGATAAACAATAATGTAGGTTAGCTTTAAGTCTTTCAAGATGTGATCCATTGAACGCTGAAAAGATGCAGGTGTGTTGCACAACCCTTGAGGTAATCGAGTGGGTTGGTAAAGCCCTTCGCTGCAAATGAGAGCGCATTTCTCCTGGTCCTGTGGAGAAAGATCCATTTGCCAATAGCCACTGGCCAAGTCCATGGCTGAGAAGAAGTTCGAGCTGGATAGTTGGGCCAGGGCATCATCGATGCAAGGGATATGATGGCTATCCTTCTTCGTGAGTTTATTTAGCTTGTGGTAGTCCATGACTATCCGGTGACCTCCATCTTTCTTTTTAATTAATAACAGTGGGGAAGACAAAGGGCTTTGAGAGGGAACTAGCAACCCCACATCCAGTAACTGTGTGAGTTCCATCCTCATATGCTGTTCCTCCACCTTTGACTTGCGATATGGTTTTGCCCAAATGGGATGGGCATCACCCACATCAATGGAGTGGCACCAGCCCTTCATATGGCCATAGTCGTGAGCTGACTTGAAGAATATGTCGCTATAGTCATCAAGGAGATTATGAACTTTCTCTATCTCAGTTGGGTTAACTCATTCGAGATATGGACGTTTGGTAAGGTACACACCAGGTTTTCCGTTGGCTGGCCCAAATAAGCCATTGAGCCGATGGAGTGAATCTGTTTAACATCCTCCACAGGGATTAAAAATCCTCAGCCAACCTCTTGGTGTTTCCATATGATCATGTCCTTTGCGGTGAGGTTTCCCAACAGTAGAGTAATAGGTCGCTGATAGGTGGGGTCTAGTAGCCCAGGTAATACACGAGGCTCCAAAGGACTAAGGCCCTCAACACTTACGAGGTGCAACAAACAGTGGTGTGGGATTTGGAGCGTGATTTTCGTGTCAACCACTCGCTGTTCACCTGGCTTAAACACACACCTCATCTGCCGCATAAAATGGAATACCATTGCTAGCCTCCACTGAATTGGGCAATTTCTTAGTGTTGCGCCCAGAGGTGACATAATGTAAAGGCAAAGCGGAAAAGGGGTATTCAACCAGGCAGGTGTAGTCATTCTTGATGAGTTCTTTATTGGATAAGACTAATGGAACTTCGTAGTTCATTAAAGACGAGAACCCTTGCTTCACGTTGATGATGCCTTCATGCTCAATCATAAACTGAGTACCTATGAGCATATCATAGGAGTTATTATCTAAGGCCACAGCGGGGGCCAATAGGATAAGCTTCCCAACGCGAATGGAAAGAGAGGAGTAAGCGCCAAGGGCACAGGTATTGTTTGGGCCCGCAGTTCCAAAATCCTTGGCATAATCCAAGTCAGGCATCAGTTTAATCTTTTTCATCAGCCGAGATGAGATTACATTCACTAGGGAACCTGTATCCAGGATAGCCATCACTTAGACTTTGTGAACAACTACTTCAACTTGGTAAGTGTGCTTCCAAAGCTGGCCGACAGCGCTAAGACCTCCTTGAGATGAAAAGTGGAGGTTAATTTGTGTGCGGTCTCAGGGTGAGTATCCAGAATAGACTGCATGGTATGCCCTCGCTGTAAAGGGTGAATTAAGCTCGATAGGAGCTGATCAGCGTTGCTGGCTGTGTCAATAATTTCCATACAACCTATAGCTTGGCGGAGGTAAGTATCCTCAGGTATGGTGGTTTCATCTACTCCTTTAGCGTTTAGGCGATCAGGGACCTCCACTTCCGTGGGAGCTCCCAATAAGTAGTACCCAACATCATCGTAACCCCCCTCAGAGTCAGCCTCAGGGGTATTCTCAACCATGGGCAAGGTTGCAATTGAAGTGGGGGAGACAGCCACAAGAGGTGGGGTAATTAGCTTCGCTTTAACCGGCATTTTCACAACCTAGTAATTCTGGAGGATATATCCTTAGGGCGCGCACCTATTGGCTGAGCTGAAGGGGAAACCACAGGAGGGATCTTCACTTTGCATGAATGAGGGATGTTCGTTTTAAGTCGCACTGAAGAAGCAGGTTTTTCAGAGAGAATAGGCACAGGTGGCCTCACTTCCAACAGTTCAATAGGCCGCAGCTCACCTAAAGGAATATGGGCGACGTCTAACAAAGCCTCTTTTATATCACGGAAGGTTGTAAAGTGGCGTTTCACTGATATGATATGCCTGGTGAGAGAGGGTTGTGAAGCTAACCCTGTTAATATGGCGGCGATAGCATCATCCAGGGTAAGCAGGTTAGACGTAGCCAGCCTTTTAGCAGTGAGATAGAAACGCTCAGCAAAACTAAAGAGGGTTTCACCCTCATACATGGTAAGGCGCATAAAGCCTGTTTCTCCTTGTATAAGCTCTGCTTGGATCCAAATTCAGCCAAGAGGGCCTTTTTAACATCTGGCCAGGTGTGCTGAGGATCCAGGTGAGGAACGATCAACTCTTGGGCTTTGCGGCTTAAACAAGGAAAAAATACTGAACTTTATGTTTATTGGTGGCACCATCCATCGCAGCTTCATAAACGTACAAAAAGGAAGCAATGCTCCCCTCACCCAGGGTGTATCTGTACTTTATAGGTAATTTGAATGGCCGTTGCTCTAGCTTTTTGAGACGAAAGAAAGAGCTGGCTAGTTGCTTCTCATGAGCAACTAATTGTGATTCAGTTAAAGAAGAACCAGAAGAGCTGCTCACGTTTACAGCCTCCATGTTAGTAACCACGGTTTAGTGCACAGGCGTGCCCTTGTAGTGAGCACCAAATTGTCACAATCCAGCAAGGGTTATGCTCGCTGGTGCTATGTGCCGCTGGATCACACAATGAAATATTTAAAAATAAATATTAAACTCTTAAGAAACTAAGTTTTTACATTTTAGTTTTTATTTGTGTGAGGCAAACTAGAGAAAAGCCCTTTTCTTGATACTAGTATATCATATCTAAACTAGTTCTGATCCTTGGGCCCATGGGAATTTGGGGCTAAAGTATTATAAAGTTGAGTCATCCAAATTAGGAGATATAGGCTTACAGCCTATCAGATTGAGGATAAATATTTTGTGGCAAAACTGACCTGTGTGGTAATGATTTGATAAATTGTATCCAATCACCAGCAGGTAAAATCTTCTCACCTTGAGGGTGTTCAGATCTGAGTGGTAATGATTTGTTAATTTACACCCAATCATCAATGGGTAAAATCTTCTCACCTCGGGGAAGAACAGACCTGTGCGATAATAAACTACTCAAATTTGGCTGAGAAGTCAGAGCAATCCTATTATCAGTTCTTACCTTATTATGCCGATTTTGGGTATAAATCATAATTTCCCAATAGATAGGGTTCCACCAAGAATCCGCTAAGGTCTTTTCGCCGTTGGTATTCATATCATTGATAACCACAATATTATTCAAAGATCAGACTCCAACATTATTTTTCAAAAGTTGAGAAGGAGAATGTCCAACAGGATTGAAGAAACCCTCATTGCTATCTGGGTTAGGAGGTGCCTAAATTTCAAGGTACATTTATAGTTGAGATAACAGGTTTGGCATTCGTGACACAAAACCAACGCAGCACCCTTTTTACAATAAAGGGTGTAACTGACCAAAACTTGGTCACTCCATTATGTCATGGAGCATGATGATAAGACTATGACTGGCCTGGAATGCGAGGTGAGTGGACACCCAGATCTACATCTGAATATCTCAGGTACAACCGTCCATATTGACAGATAGGAAAAGCAGAAGGCAGCCGATGGACTAGCTAGGTTTTTCAGAATTGGAAATCATTGCCACTAAATGTCTAGTGGAACTCTAAAACTAAAAAAATTGGATGTGTTTTAAGAATTTGTATTGTAAACCATGATGGTAGAAAGGAAAAATGGAGTGATAACAGTACCTGTCAGGGTCTGCTGCCTTATAAACTTGCAAAACAAATTGGGGAACTGAACAATGGCATTCACCATCAGAAAGAATTTTTCTATTCAAGTATGTCAGATTGGCATCCAGAATTTTTTGACGCCAGATCAATCCTGGCCTGCCCAGCCAATTCACGCTTTTGTTTTCCACCAATTTCCCCTCCTGACATGATAACATTTAGTGTACTGGGTTTTTCATCCAAAGGGCGACTAGGCGTGCCCATGGTCAGACCAAATATGGCTGGTCCCACTGAGTCAGGAAGGAGTTTGTTGCACCCATACTTATAAGTAATTGGCTCATGATTACTGGCATCAAAGGGCCACAGTGGATATAAGGTACCCCGGCCAAAATCAAATTACTTGATACAATGTCAACAGATTTCAACTTAACTACATTGGTGGAACTTGAACTGCTAGAGACAACTTTCTGAGGGGAAGAAACGGTGTAAACCCCCTGATGGCGAGGGCCCTAACCGCCGCTACTTCCCCACACACCCTGAATTCTTTGCACCAGCTCATCGGTGGTTGGCATGGGGAAAATGATGCGACCTTTAAGGAATATTCCGGCACCCAACTCTCTTCAACCACATGGGCCAAATCACTCAGGGTGATGAAGGGGATGGCTGCTGGCTTTTTCCGCTTTTTGGTCCAAGATGAGAATACCTGCCTATCCAGCCACAGGGCTTGCTCCCCCAGACTTATATTGTGTTTCCAAGCCTTGATAGCTTGGGGACAAACGGTTGAATACTTAATGTTAATCAGCTCAATTATAACTTCCCTATCATATGAGACATGTAAAACCATGATAAAATATGCCTAACAACTTCTTATTCCTCAGGTTACACCAATCATAATGCTCACTGAATAGAGATCACCCATGGAGCACCTCTCTTAATGCTTCTTTCGATTTTCTCTTGATTTAAAGGCTCTAAACCAATTTTAACCTACTAAGTGTACTCTTAGGTATTTCCTCCCTCCAATGCTATTTTTCAACCACGTTTATACCAACAGATAAAGTAGATGGATGAGGAGGAATCAAGATTAGCTTAAGCAGAATAAGGGAAGAAGAATATCAAGATGAGCAATGTGAGGAAAATGATGTCACTAAAATACCATTGGGAAAGAAGGTGATCAAAATAGATCCTAATTCACCAGCTATATCTCCCTATCATAGCTCCCTAGTGGACTAGATTAAAGCCGAACGTCAGAAAATCCAGTTTATGTGGATCAGTCAAAGGTGTAGATCTCTTTTGATCTATCCAACCAGAAGCGTACTCCTTAATATAAGCACGGGCAAAAGCTATTATCACTCAGTTTTAACTTCACCTGAGCAAAGACAACCATCTCCTGTGGTTGAAAACCCATAAACTCGCAAAATTAATTCACTAGGTTGAATATATATGACCATGCTTACTTCATGTTCCTTATGCAGATTACTGTTGAGCAGCGGTTTATCACATTAAATGTCTTGGTTGACATCAGTGCAACAGGGAGTTTGATTGACTTGATGGTAGTGCAGGCTTTGGCTCTTCCAGTTAATACTGTAGCCTCTGTATCTGGTTTTCCGCATCCCTATGGTCATACTGCCGCTCTGTAAGCCTCTCAAGTTCGCGGCAAAGGAACACAAGATTTTATCCCACTTTATTGCTATCCCCGATGTCAGATTTGATATGATGAGCGAGTCAAAACCCCTACTCCCAATTTAAGCCTCAATAAGTTGACTCTTGCGCTAGTGCAAGTGAAACCTGTCCCTGAAGGCACCAATAAGAGTTTCAATAAAAAATCACACATGCGCCAGAATCAATGGAGATTCCATTAGGAATTTCATCACCGCTTCCTAAACCTCAAAAGGCGTGACCACCACCATTGCAGTCATGACGACAACACAGAACAATGAGGGCACTGACCAGGCAGTTGATCAATAAGTCTGGAAAAAACCTGATTGTACGGGGCCACAAAGATCCCTGAGGCACCACGTCCCCACACATCATAAAAATATTGATATTATAATTTTGATGAAGTGTTTATCTCACCCCATATTTTCATTTTTTGACCTCTCCACTAGTTTACAGATTTGAGCTCATTTTTAAAATTTAAAAATAGTCCAAAGAACAGTTAAACTGAGATAAGTGGCGCTCACTACTTGTGGCTCTGAGCTGTATAAGTGAAAACGTCTATCACAAAAATGGAGAATAATATCAATTAAGAAAATCAACATGCTGATTGGGCAAGAAGCGACACAATGGATTAACTCCTTGCAATACAAAGTCCCACCCATGCATCATGAAAGCTTAAAGATTTAGCCACCTTCAACTTTACTCTATCTTCCATTGATAGCGATCAGTACAACTATAATTTGAGAATCTCAACGAGATCCTCCAACAATTAATAGATGGTATCTTCTCTTTGAGAGCAGCTCCAGTCGCTCACATGCCTCTTCAGTGCCTTTCACAATGTGGGATCTATAGACCTCGTTTCTACTGCCAGAGGGAGAATTGGCTTTTGGTACTAAACGCTATATCGAGAATTTTGTCCATCCCACCATACATCACTTCATACAAATATTCATATTACATCACCTTGAAGTCTCCTCATGGCTGGGGCTTACCCAAACCCTACACTCCAACAATTTTAATTTCTATAAAGCAGCCTCCTCTTTTATTCATGACAACGTGGAGTCTATTTCAAAAACCATCTTAATCAATGAGGCCAAAAACCAACTCAAATTGTTAGATACCGGAATTTCTGGCACCCTTGAGGACCAGCTTTGTCAGAACATACAACTTCTCGAGGCTGCCTGTAATCAGCGCCTCAGTAAAGTCAAGGTTTTGTGTGGACTCTTAAGCAGCACTACTAGGAGCTAGTCTCTCATCACATTGGCTCCTGGAGTGAAGGGCCTGAGGGGCTAGAGGGCCATAAGGGCCAAAGGGCCTGAAGGTCCCAGTGAGCCTCAAGGACCTTCTGTTCCTGAAGTGCCTACTCCTAGCAACCCAGAAAACTCTTGTAAAAGGAAATTTTTACAGCACTCGTCGTCTTATGGAATTGTATAAATGATGTGGATCAGGAGTGCAAGCTCTGAGTGGAAAGATTTTCTCTCAACCCTAGGGTCTTGATCAAGGCCTTGTTAGATGAGATGGACAATCTTTGCGCCTTCACCAAGATCATCGATAAACACTTTTCCAGATTGAGAAAACCTGTCAAGGGTTTGACACTTGCTTGAATAATTTATAAAGCCAGCTGCTTTTCCAACGCGCCAACAATCAAGCATTAAATGAGCAGGTTGCTCACAAAGCCTCCATTACCTTCCTAAATCTAAAATGTAACGATGTTTATGAGAAACACAAGGGTTTGAGATGATGACTGGATCAACAAGCCCCTCATGAATATGCGGAAAACAAAATTTGTGAGCCTGCACTAATTTCTGGGGTTCATACCCTTTTCACTTCTATTTTGACTAACTTTGCTCCTAGTTTTAAGGAGAAGTTCAACCCCGGCCAGGAAAGCATTACCTCCTTCCTATACGCCTATGAGAGTTCCATGTAAGAAGCTACTGAATGATAAGATGAAGCATATCCACTCCTGTTTAATAGCACTGCTCGGTAGATTATGGCTCCCCATCTAAAGGAATGCCACCCATGGGAACAGGCCTATACTACCCTAATCCAGGAATCCGGAAGCCAAACTATGGCCAATCAAAAGTATTCGTTCATGTGTATTTATCTGAACAAAGGAGTAAGACTTGTAGAATATTCCAGACGATTCTATGCCCAAGCACAGCCCTTAGTAACTATCAAACGCGTTACCTTGGACGACGCCATAATAGCAGCCATCTCTGCGTTGGAATCTTATCCTGAGGTCTAAATGCATATGATCATCCAAGAGAATGGGTTCACTTACATTTGGGAAATTAAGGAAGCGCTTAATGAGATACTTGCTAATACCTTGCATTTCAATTCTACCGCTTCCATATCCTCCAGACATTCTTGGGTTTATGTTGTTATACTAGAAGAATCCTAGACTCGATGCACCTACTGCAATGGTTTCTGTCACAACGCCAAGACTTTCTGGTTAAGACATGCGAGGAGGCAGGAAAAGGGTTGTTAGCTTAAAAGACGACACATTTTATGCTGACATCCCTGTATCGCTAAAGAACAATCAGTGACATCTAATGAGCCTGTAGTTATTTTACCAGAAGAAGTTTTGATGTCTGTTGATTTATAGAACCTGATACTGCTTACTCTTTCTGATGAGTCTTCAATGTTTCTCACATTACCTCTGCTTTTATGGAGTTTGGTTACATGTATCACTATCCGAGTCCATAAAATACTGGTCCATGATAATGCATCATTGATTTCTTATGAATGCCATTTCATCCAAACTAAATGAAATGCATCAAAATTTCTCCATAATTTTCACATTACATGGAATATGGCATAGTGGACCGCAGTGTACTCAGTCCATTGGGGCCTATTCTTCTTTACCCATTTGCGTTAAGAAGCTTTCTATAAATACCCCTGATATTGCATAAGATAACCCAAGCTATGATCTTCTCCTAGGGACACAGTTTCTATGAGACTACTCCTCTGAGTGCACTATAATGGAGAATTTTTATCCCTGCTGGGAGGTCAGTTCCTACTGGTTTTTGAAACCTTGCATAATGCCAAAAACGGAGTCAAAGCTCAGGCATGCTTATTAGAGAGTGAGAACTGAATAAACTGATTTAAATATATTGTTAGGGGATCTCACATAAGGTTTCTACCTCCTGTGGTAGATGACCAAGAAGAAATGACAATTCATTTTCCTAAGGCGACAACTATACCGCCAAAGTCCCAGGTTATTGTTGACACCCAGGTTCACGTCAATATTCCCTCTGGATACCTGCTGGAGATTTGAGGTCTAGATAACCCATTGATCAAAGAGATCCTAACCTGTATGAAAATCTTAGATCTCGCCTATGCTGGATCCATATTGGTGTTGTTGGCTAACCTTACTGACAAACCTAGGATAGTGTGCCTTAATATTAAAACTGCTTGTGTTCGCCTCCTACCAGTAGAGGCTGTCAATGTCATCTGAAGTTTTAATAGTCTAAGGGGATTTGGGTTGAAACATCCCCATCAGTAGCTTTAGTTGAAACCTGTATTAGGCAAGAGCTCACTGGTGAGCAACAAAACCAGGTTAAGAAATTATTGGAGGAGTATTCAGATCACTTCTCAACCTCTACTTACAATTTTGGAAAATGAATGGGGCTCTACATCGCGTGGAGACTGGGGAAGCTCCCCCAGTTTGGTCTCAACCTTACCATAAAAGTAAGGTTGAAGCTGCTCAAGTGACTGTAGAGCTCAAGAAACTACTTAAAGCAGGGCTATTGGTGCCTTTGTGCTGTCCTTGGGCCTTCTACTTTTGTTGATTGGAAGAAGTATAGCTGCCATTGGGTGATGGACTACCACTGGCTTAACTCCATTACCTAGAAAGGCAGTTAAACTTGCACCGAATTGAAGACTCTCTATGCTTGCTTGCCAGGTTGCAATAATTTTCTACTGTGGATCTTACTAGTGGTTATTGAAAAGTGGAACTCGACACCAAAGACTGAGCCAAGTGTGCGCTTTTAGCCAATGAGGACTTATTTAAACTTATAAGGATGCCACAAGGCCTTTGCAACGCGCAGGCCACCTTTCAACGCGCCATGGACGGGATCCTAGGAGACTTGAAGCTATCCTGTGGCCTCATGTACCTTGACAATATCACTGTCTTCTCACAAATCTTCAACATCCATGTGGAATACCTTCGTAAATCTTTTAATCATTTTAGAAATAGAATGATAAAATTTAAACCTTTGACGTCTTCTTTCTTCCAATTAGAAATAGATTTTCTCAGACACAAGGTCTCAAAAGACAGTATCCAGCTCATCCTGGACAAAGTCGATGCCATTGAGAAGATGCGTGCCCCCAGAGCCTTAAGGATAATCAAGTATTCCTTGGCATAATGTGTTAATATCATCAGTTCATCCCTTAGTTTGCTTTTTTAGCGAAGTCCTGTTCTAACTTCTGTAAAAGAGTGTGCCTTTTGGATTGCAGTTTGAACAAGAAGAGGCGTTTAATGAATTGCAGACTGATCTTGATATTAAACCATTTTAGCTCTTCTGCATTTTGATCAACCCTTCTTGTTATTCAGGATGCAAGTGATGTCGTCGTTGGGGCCAACTTAGTTCAGCACAATTAAAATCAGGTTAATCATCTAGTAGCTTACTTAAGCAAGACCTGAGAAAGGCTGAACGGAACAATATCATTTCTGAGTGAGAGTGCCTGAATGTTATGTTGCGATAATCATTACAGTCCTATTTCTAAGGCACCCACTTTACCATTTACAATGACTATTCCTCGCTCCAATTGCTGCAGCAGATTAAGGATCCATATGGATATTTAACCAGATGGGACCTAAGGCATTAGAACTTCGATTTCATTATAGTCCATCATGCAGTAGCGATTCATCAAAATTCCTATGGTCTCCCTAGGTGCCAAACTGGCTGCTTTGACCCTCAAAGATGACTGACTATATGATATAATTGGCCGAAATAAACGATAAGATTTGGAGACTCTGGAGACTCAGGCCAAGCTCTGAAAAATGACCTGAGATAGAGACCAAGGAAGGAATACTATATAAAAATCAAAAATGTCTCTTTTGTATCCGCCCTTCTTCTCAAACCAATGTTGTTTTAGAAGGGCATATGACCATGGACACGGGACAGTGAAGAAGACCCATGTATGTCTGGATAAACAATGATACTGGTACTGAATGGTAGAGACCTCCAAGTAGTTCAAGAGGCTTATATGAACTACCAAGTCCAAGATTGGCCAATCCTGATACCAAAACTCATTTGTGGACCCATTAGGTCCCTTTAACGCCATTAGCATCGATGTAGTAAGCACTCTACCCACTGGATACCATAGCCAT
This sequence comes from Massospora cicadina, assembly GCA_022478985.1. NCBI lineage: Eukaryota > Fungi > Entomophthoromycota > Entomophthoromycetes > Entomophthorales > Entomophthoraceae > Massospora > Massospora cicadina. The sequence goes on along the minus strand of JAKSZP010010632.1, from coordinate 7,115 downwards.
AAGTAAATTCACTTAATCATGGACCATTTTACAAAATGGGCCAAAGTGATTTCTGTCCCCGCTGCCAATCAAAAGCCATGGCCTTATTACTTATTCAATCCATTTTCACTCAGCACACATGCATAAAAACTTTACTTTCAGACAATGGGCTAAATTTCACCTCGCAGGTAGTCCAAGGACTAACTTTATTTTATGGCACTAACCATAGTTTCACCGCACCTTACAACCTATCAAACAATATGGTGGTGAAACGTGGTAATGGAACCCTCATCTCTATCCTGCAGAAGATGGCCGCCTTAAACTACTCGCTTGATCCATTATTTTACCCTACCCCCTTGCTTGTTTACTGAATAAGCTACCATCAAATTATCAAGATGTCCCCCTTTGAAGCTCAATATGGGAGTGCTCCCCGTTTTCAAGTAGTGTTCAGCACCTGCTCAACACATATGTACCTGAGAACTCTGATTAACAATGAGGGCCTTAGCCAATAAAACTTTTTCAAGCTACAAGTCCTAGCCACTTAAGGCACTGTCACCACCACAGAAAGGGAGACATCCAGATTTAATGACAGCCAACTCTCATTACCAATTTTTCAATTAGGTGACCTAGTTCTCTTTTATCAATATTGACTCAGAGGTCAAAACCAAGTCTGAAATTCTTGGTCTAGACTTTATAAGGTCAATCATAAGGTGAACTCAGAGCACTATATTGCCAACGTCAGTCAGGGGAAATTGGGGAACTGAGTACATGGCTGATTCCTTCATCTTTATACTCTCCTCCAACAGGATCTTGAGGGGGGCATTTTTGGTATTTAAGATTATGAGTGAGTCAAAATTCCTGCTCCTGAATTTAGCTTTGATTAGTCAACTCTTGAGCCAGTGAAAACAAAATCTGTCTCTGAAGGCACTAATGAGAGTTTTCAGAAAGCATCATGCATTCCATAATTGATGGAGATGCCTTCAGGAATTTCACCTTATCTTTCAAAACCTTGAGAGGCACAACCCCCACCATTTTGGTCATGAGGATGGTGCAGAACAATGAGGGCGCTGACCAGGCAGTCAATCTAGAAGGCTTTGAAGGATTATGATTTTATTGGGCCACAAAGGTTCCTTTAGGCACCATATCCCCACATGTCCTATAAATATTGACGCCTTCTGTACTAATAATTTAGTATATTCTCCAATCTTTTTGTCTAAAATCTACCCGCTAATTTACAGCTTAAAACCCTCTTTCCACTTTGGCATCAGCAATAGAACTGCTATGCTGAGACTGCTAACAAGCTAAAGTAGAGATATCATAGATAGGGATGGACCAATTAAGCATTGTGTCAACTAAATTGGCAAAGAAACTTGGTCTGGTGCTGGATATTGACCAACGCAAAACTATGATTGTCATGATTCTGAGATGACCGGATGATAAGCCTTAGGTCGTTATGGTGGAATGGATGGAATCTGCCAATATTTGATATGAGTAATGGTAAGTCGAGCGCCTCAGTATGAGGAAATATCATGTTGTTGGGAAATCATCTCAGATTAGGCGATTGGGAAATTAATGAATAAAGAAGCAACAGAACCAATGAGATATGGTGAATTAAATTGATAAGCCATAGAAGCGGTAGCATCCAAAGTCACTACAATATAGGCGAGATGAGATGATCAAGAGAAGGTTGTTGTTAAGTTTTTTTTATAGTAAGTGGAACAGGAAGAATCCGTGGTTTTAAGTATATTAAATAAAAAGGTTTTGAAAGCAAGTGCTCCATATTTAATTGAAAAATTATTATGTTGTTTTGAGGGCAACAATCATCATATCGTTGGTCCTGATTGCTCAGTGGGTCAAACCCTGTGCAAAATCCGCCAGTGTATCTATTAAATACTGCCAATTTATAACAGTGGTTCTCACTACAGGGCCCATTGATCAATCATAAACGATAAAAACTCAGTTGCCAGCTATGCCGCATCAATGTTGTGTTGATAAAAATTCTATTCAACACTCTGGGTCAGTTGCCTATGAAGAACTGAAACTGGCTTTGGACACTGTGCTGAAAAACAAAATGAGCTGCTCCAGGAGGTTTGCTGCAATAAGCTGCCCTCATTTGATTGCGAAGTAAATATTCATGGGTTCTTTAAGCGATTTGAAATTGCAACTGAAGGATTCTCGGATTGACAGAGAGTAAAACTGTGGATCTCTTCCTTGGATGTCAGAAGTGCTGATCAAGTCATCTGTTACCTTTATGGCAGTTCCATTACATACCAGGAATTCAAAGAGATGGTGCTGTGGTTGTTCAGAGGAACTGCAATGATGCCACAACAGAAGGCCGAATTTTTGGCCATCAGTTTTCAGCAGAATAAGACCCTAATTGCGTTTGCTGAGCGATTTATGGCAGAAGCTCATGTGCTAATTGGGTCCAGAATTTTATCTGAATCAGACGTGTGTATTGTGATGACTTCTGCTGTAAAGCCATACCATGAGTTACATAACGTTATGGCCCCACTGTTGGATGAAGATGTACCATTGCTTAAAATTGTTTAGTTTTTGCACCATATAACAGCCAACTTCCCTCCACCTAATACCGAGCAGAATCATCCTGGTATAACTTCTGAATCATCTTACTTGGGGAACTCTGCTAGTCCAGTTTACATTCCACCAAGCTACCCTCAGCTGTTAAATATCCACCCCATACCTACCTATCATCCTCAGCCCAACTATCGCCCTAAAACTGTTTATGCTGACCACTTCCAGCCCACCTCTCAACGTGGCTTGTCTCATATTAATTAGGGACGTGGGCCCTATGGGGTCAGCCGTTTCAAATGCAGTCAACAGGGGCATTTGGCACGATGGTGCCCTAATCAACTGGTCTCTTGTGTACAGTCTGAACAGTACGTCCAGGGAAAAGTCAGAGCAGAATAGAGAGGGACTTTCTATCTCCGCTATACCAATCCCAAAAGTCCCACCTGAACCCAATTTATGATATTCAAAAGGAAGTTCCCTTGCACAATGAGTCAGTTTTATATTAGCAGCCAGTTGGGGGTGAATGTTTTGACACGAATGCAGTCTATGGCTATGGCAAAAGATGGGTCTCAGATGCAGGTTGAGCCATATGCTTGCTAAATGTTTAACCAAGTAACCACTGAGAAGTTAGACCCCTCCTCAGATGCACCTTTTTTGCAAGAAGTAAGCGCTGCTCTTCCATTAAAAAATATTATAAAACAATACCCCAGAATTGGTAAGGGGATTGCATGTTTCCTTGGAAACAGGGATTATTTAAATGCCCATGTTATAAACAGTCAAGACGCGTCTTACTCTGAATGTACTTACTGTAACCTGGTTGTAGCTAAGACCCAAGTCTGTGCCATCATAGATACCGGTGCCCCCATCAATATAGTCTCCACCAAATTGGTGGCCAGGTTGACATTAAAGCCGGATGTGGAACACTGGATAGTATACAGCACATCTGGAGTGGAAAATATGGTCTCTGAGGGAGCATACAGTGCGCTTCCACTGCGGTTTGGTTCTATTGTTGTGGTAGCTCCAGCTATAGTGTTACCAAATAACAATTATGATCTGTTAATTAAAACTGCCTTCTTGTGACACAATGGGGCTGTCATTGATATGACAGGCGAGACTTTTGAGATATTGGGTCAACGAATCTAAATTCACTTCACCTCTAGTGGAGTGCCAAATGATCCAGTGCATATAGGGAATATCAATCTGGCTTACAGCGATGAAGTGATCCCTGTGTGTTACCATCGGTTTAAGGGTACAAACCTTGCCCTTCCCCAACAGGTTTATGAATATCAAGGGCTGCCGCTCAGAGCTGCTGGACCTATAACTATTCCATCTGGCCATCAAGTTATAGTGAACACTGACTTGGTGATTAAAATTCCAGACGGACTCTATGGTGAGGTTATGGGGCTGTATCAACATTCACAGCTTGAGCCCCACGTGGCCCCAGGCCTTATATGACCAAGGCAGGGGGAGATTAGAGTTTTACTTGCAAATATACAAACAGTGCCTCTGCAAAACACGTCTCCACCAGATAGTGGCATATTTACACTTTAACCCCATTGAGGAGGTTCTTTCAGTTCATAAATTTGGGTCTCTGGAGGAATTTAGTCTGCCTTTTAAACCACAGCTCAATGTAATGGCTGTTGTATCGTGCAACGAGTTAATGGGGCTGTCAGAACCATAGAAGGATAGGGCAATTACTTTATTTAAAAAATATAAAGAGATTTTCGCTGTTGATGACCATGATTTAGGATGCGTGCAGGGGGTGGTTCATAGGTTGGACACTGGAGATCATCCTCAATCAGGTCAAGGCTGATCCACCAATCGAGGGTGGCAGAAAAAGTAGTAAATAAGGAAATTGACAAGCTATTAGCGCGAGGGATGCTTGAACCATCCAAGAGTCCGTAGGCTTCACCTGATCTGATTGTTAAAAAGAAGGATGGCACCAATCACATAGTAATAGACTACTAAAAGCTCAACAGCATCACCAAAAAGGACTCCTATCCCTTACCACAGATCGATGATGCTTTGGATCAGCTAGGAGGAGCTCAGTTCTTCTCAGCTATGGACCTGATCTTGGGCTACTGGCAGTTTTGAGTTGCCACCAGTGGAGCATGAAAAGTGCACTGTAATCACTTCCAAAGGTCTTTTTCAACTAACTTGGATGCCGCAAGGGCTGTGTAATGCCCAGGCTACGTTTCATGGGCGATGGATACTATTCTGGGGACCTAAAACTGTTAAGTGTCCTCATATACCTTGACAACATTAATGTTTTCTCCCAAACCATCTCTGAACATCTTGACCATCTAGAAGCTGTATTCTGCCAGCTCGCTGAGGCCAACATCAAGATCAAACCCTGAAAATGCTACTTCTTTAAGAACCAGCTGGAGTACCTGGGGTTCGTGGTTGATGCCACAGGGCTGCGACCTCAACCAGCCAAGGTGGAAGCTATTCAAAAAATGACTCTGCCCAATAGCAATCGGGATATACAGGTCATTTTGGGAATGGTCAGAGATTACTGGCGCTTCATCCCTAATCTCAGCTGTATCAGGGGCCCACTTTTTTGAGTTATTAATAAAGGACACTACATTTGAATGGGCGGAACGTCAGCAACGCGATTTTGATACATTTTGAACGGCGTTACCAGTGCACCGGTGTTACACTATCCCAATTTCAAAATATTTCATTGTTCAGATGGATGCATCCCTTTCCACTGTAGGGGAAGTCCTATCCCAAAAAGACGAGGAAGGAGAAGAGCACCCCGTAGCATACTGTAGTCATAGTTTGAACAGCCATGAGCGCAATTATAACATGATTAGGCGGGAGTGCTTGGTGGTGATCTACGTCTATAAGCAATTTTGGGTGTGTTTTCATGGAGTGAAATAAAAAGTTGTAACGGATCATGCCTCATTAGGCTGTTTACAGAATCTTAAAGAGCCTGAAGGGCGTCTGGCCCAATGGGCTCTTAAATTTCAGGCATACAATTTCGAAATTCTTCATTGACCTGGAGAAAGACACCAAAATGCCAATTGTCCACTGAGATTACCCATGATTGCAATTACGACAGATCTGAATGATATAATGTTTTAAAAAATGCTTAGTGGCAAGCATGACGATGAACTGCTTCCAGTCATCAAGGTAAAGGATGGGATAAGGGCCAATAAATTCTAGAAAAATGGGGAACTATATAAATGGATAGGGGACACTACCACGAATATCCCAAGACCTTCCACTCGCCCATATGTTATTATGAATGCACATAGGGCCGTTGGGCATGGAGGCATGCACAAGACGTTGGAATAATAATGGCCTCAGTATTACTGGGAAAGCATGAATTTCAATGTGCTTGACACTATCTCCTCCTGTCACCAGTGTCAAGTGGATTAGCCATTCTGTCATTAGACCTCATACTGGTTAGTGAAGCCACACTTTGCTAGGCATATGGCTTCCCTAGATGTTGTCAGCCCTCTGCTAATGGGAACTAATCAGTCCAGGTATATTTTGGTGGCACTAACACTTAACCTGATGGGTTGAAGCCAGAGTGATATGAGACTTAGGCGCGGTCACAGTGGCCAAATTAATCATGGAATGCATTATTCAGCGGCATGGCTGCTGTAAGTCTCAGGGAATGTCCTTTGGCTCTCAATCGGGTCATTTTCCCATTCCTGAATAAAAAGACACTGAAGAGGATGGCGGTACCTCTCATCACTCAGGGCGACCTCGCTCACGTAGTGGATGAGCGATGGTTAACAGCTCGTCCGCTCTAGATTCCACCTACAATACCCATACTTACCTCGGCAGAACTGTTTCAGGGGAATTAGTGAAATCTGTGCCAAGATTACCGCACTGAAATTGGCTGGATCTAATTCAGTTGGCAATCTGGATGATGGCTAAAATTCAAATGGCTGTAAAAGCATGAAGAACGAGATATTGGCCAGATCGCCCAATGGTTCCAATTCTATCTCCAAAAGAGTTAAACAAATATTGGGAGCTATCAATGGGGTTTTGAAGCCCTCAGATAGTAATTTGGGCGTTGCGCCTGATGTGCTTCTGTTGACCGAACAAACAGTTATATGACCAAGAGCAGGCAGGTTGGCCATCCCAAACCCATTCCCAACCAAATGGACCCATCCCTATAAAGAATGGCCTTGGGGATTCTTATCACCCGTCAAGCCAAACGCCGTCATGCTAATCGTTGGAAACATAGTTGAGCCCTGGTTTGGACATTTGAGGTCGAACCGACAGAGACTCGGCCCACTGCCAAATTTTGTGATGTTGGTTTCCAGAGAATAAACCCCCCATTCCCAAACAATTCGCCAGTTAGGCTGAATTTGTGGGCCCTGACCCCATCCTGTCACTACCCAATTGACCACTATTTAATCAGTTGCATGGCACTGAGAAAATTGTTGGTCAATTTTATTACTTTCCTTTCCCAATAAATTTTTGCCAAAAAAATCAAATTTCCCTATTTTCTGTTCTGACCGCATCCCAGATGGCATTTCCCTGGTGGCGCATCGCCCCACACTCTGGGTGGGCTCTACCAATTCTTTTGGTCACCATGGCTCCCTCTATCATCAATTGGGCCCATCGAGTCTGACACTTTTGGTCTT